>JBAIZL010000001.1:370300045-370620045 GCA_036971475.1 Prosapia bicincta
CTGGCTGTGCCGTGAAGAACTTGAGAAGCTGTTATCAATTCACACACAGCGACGGATCAAAGTATTTTATTACATCCAGCAGAGGGCAAGTAATAAGGTGAGTCTTTAACAGAAGCAAACTAAGTCACTGTTTTGCTTGCCTTCTTGTAAGATGTTTTAAAAAAATTATTTTTGTACAACAGAAAAACAAATTTAGTCTAAATATTTATTTCAATATTACTCTCTCGGTAATACTTTAAACACTGATATCCTAAATTAGAAAAGATATGGGTTTACACCGAGCACTTCAATCTAGAGACGTATTCATGCATTTACAACTCCTTTTCCGTGACAGAAGGTTTTTTATGGTTCCAGGGTGATCAGTAAGACCACGTATGAAGGATAGAAAACAATCGTGACTAGAGTAAGGACATACAGCCCACGGTGTGGAATACAGAACAGCATCATGACATCACTTGCGCACTATGATGAAGTAAACCGACTCTTTATCGGGGTACAAAGAGGTTCACATTTAGGAAGACGTATAACGAAGAGTAAGTGGAGTTAAAATAAAGAAGATACTGGAATCGTATGGACAGAGTCCATTAGCTGAAGTACGAAGGGTTTGATTTAAAGAAAGGTCATTGAGGTGATTAGTCAATAATCAGTTACGGGGCCTATAAGACGGTGATAAATGTATCGTATAATAAACCCAGAAGGAGTTTATAATAATATAATATACCAAGAAGAGTATAAGAACGTGATACCAGCTGATTTTTATTAGAATTTAACACGTTCTTTAACTTCTCTTGTCTTTATTCCGGGTGGAATATTGCAATCAAATATAAACAAATTTCCCGATAAGCTAAAAATCTGAAATTCTGAACACAGCTCAGGACTGGGTGACAATGCAATAATCTTGGGTTATTTATAATTTACCGCCCGAGGCGAAGTCTTGAAATGAAGTTTAAAACAACAATATGGGGCGCAATGAAATACATAATTGATATTAATTGTTATGTGAAATGACACGATATCTAACCTTTAGTACAATCTATTGCATGCGCTGCGCGTTTCTAAAGTTAACTTATTACTTGTGGCGGGACCATTCAGGAGGTATAGTGTAATAAACCTCTTTTCCTTTGAAAAGCTTCGGAAAATTCCATGGTTCTATATATGAAATGTTGCAGATGGTTGACAAGTAAAAAAGTAGGAGAATAAACCATTCAGTGGCGTCAACATTATTGCGTTTGACTTGTTGCAGCTGCCACCAATCCAAGAAGCACAAGTTATTTATTTGTTGAAATTCTTCGGCCTTGCGAAGTTAACCGGGAATATTTATAATGGTGATAACACATTTGCCGATCGTTTAAATGAGACGGTGAATTGAAGGTCAAGCATTTTGCTCTATTGATGTTTCAAGTTTTGACTGTGATTCGGGTGATATCAATTTAGATAGTGTGAGCTAATAGAAGAAATTGAAAAGCAGTCAAAATTTAATGCGAAGTACAGAAATTAAAGACATTCCAATTGTTAAATGTATATACCCTCATAGATATATATTTATGAGCTAGATTCCATTTTACCATTCTGCTGACAGTAGTTACAATATTTTAAGATCTAAAAGACATTTACCTTCTGAGTAAAGTGATAGACAGGGAGGAAGGCAAGGAGCGTGGGTAATTATTATTTCCTGATGTGTATTAGAAGTTACCAACTCTGATACAGTGCAGGTCCATTAGTGCTTAACGTCAATACACTATATTATGCCTATTGCATCAGTATGTATTTAAAGATCTCACCACATCTCACAACTTCATTAGCGGAAGTCCATCGGAGCTATACCAAATAACGTTACATAGTGATAGAATGGCGCACTTTATCTCTTTATTTTCATTCATTCAAGAAAGGTCCTCATTGGGAACGGGTTGCCTATTTTTTTAAAAAAACCGTTACGAAAATAGAAACGTCTATTCTACCATTCATTTGAAGCATCAAACCAAAATTACTTATGGAACATGACGAACCGTAGCGCCATAGATACTATAACGGCACAACCTCGGTAAGGTTAATTGCAAGATACAATAAGGACAACAGTTGTGTGAAGATTGCAGATTAGCACTCAATATAACTCTATAAAACAACTGTGGCGAGATGTTTAATTTAAATAAATGACACCTCTATACCACAAATGACTTTTTCTTTTATTTAAAACCTAATGTACATTTCAATTGCATAGCAATCATCCTCAGAGGTAATTTACAAGACAAATACAGTAAATTCGCATATATTCAACACGTGCGCAAATTAATTCGCCATTGAAAACACAAAAAAGCTGCCATTGAACAATACCTAGCTCAAGTAGTACTAACTTTTGGAATTCGGGCGCAAGATGTGCTTTTGGATGCAACAAGAAATGCAAAAGTGTAAGCATGGACAACATTGCATCAAGCTATGACAACAAAACGGATTGCAGAAACAGCTGGAAATTTTCGTCGGCGGGAGGGGGATTACTCAATAAAATATAAAGAAGGGCAAGGACTTCTGAACTATCGGCACTATTGATGATACCTTTTGCCCATTATTTGGTCGTGATCGAATCCGATGTCTCATCTGTTTGTACCTACTTCGGCAAAGATGGAATTAATCAACCAAAACTCTTATAGTTTTAAACTGTCCGGAACTATGAAGCAATTGAGCGAACGCAGCTCCTTCTTACAGCCTGTGTAGTTCATTAAATGCACGAAGAAACAGTGGACATACTGTCGTACATCTCGAGTCTTCGCTATTTGCTCAGGGCAGGCATATGCCGCACTGAATCGTATCAGTTCATTGTGAATAGAACTCGATTGCTCAAAACTCTCTGGCAAGATACCATAAAATGAAGAACCTATAGGACAGGCAGAGAGGAAGCAACAACAAAGATCTCCAAAACTCTCTGGCAAGATACCATAAAATGAAGAACCTATAGGACAGGCAGAGAGGATGCAACAACAAAGATCTCCAAAACTCTCTGGCAAGATACCATAAAATGAAGAACCTATAGGACAGGCAGAGAGGATGCAACAACAAAGATCTCCAAAACTCTCTGGCAAGATACCATAAAATGAAGAACCTATAGGACAGGCAGAGAGGATGCAACAACAAAGATCTCCAAAACTCTCTGGCAAGATACCATAAAATGAAGAACCTATAGGACAGGCAGAGAGGATGCAACAACAAAGATCTCCAAAACGATAACCCATTGATATTTAAAGTTTTAAAACAAGAAGAAAGATCTGTTATTTTTATATAATTAAATGCAAGTTTTATATAACTTATTTGGTTTATTATTATTAACATATAAATAATAAGCCTAAACAAAATCGACTAAAAAGCAAATAATAGATAAAAATTGTAAAAACAAGTTTTTAAAACAAATAAAAAAGTAAAAGATTATACTTCCTAGACATATTTTACATGTTATTTATTTTTATATTTATAGCTCTATACATATTGATGATTTCACAAAAATTGACAAAAACGTTTGTGAATTTTAACAAATATGAGAATACTTGTACGGAAAAAACGTAGGGCCATGCATTAGATTGTACTAAATAATAGCTATAGTTACAATCAATATCAGTTTTGTACTTCATGCGCCTACGATTTTTGTTTTGAATTTTGCAATTATTCTCATATTCATTTGTTAACATTCACAAATGTTTACAACAATCTTTATGAGATTATTAATATGTAGCCTATGGGGTTATAAAGGTAAATAATATGTATGTATGTACGTATGTATAGGAAAAATTATTTTATAACTTTCAGTTCGTTTTAAAATTTTAATTAATTTTTTTATTTATTCTTAAGACTGCCGCTATATTAAAAAAAATTTTTAAATAGTTACCTCAACAAAGTCAACCTATTTTGTTATCAAACAACAAATTTAGATGTGATTATACCTTCCAGTTTACACGATTAGAGAGTCGCGTCTACAGATCTTCACCCTCTGCTTCAGAAAATCACTCACCCTCGTAGCACTTAAAGATCATTATGTCCTTCCCTTACTCCTACCAAATTTTATCCTACCCTTTCTTATCCTCTTTTTACAAGGGGTTGTAACGGATATACCCTGTCTCTACCCTTCAGGCAAATGTTTCTTTCCTAATTCACCTTCACAGGCGTTCGATAGAACATATCGATAGTCGTACCAGCTGATCGAATGACTAAAACTAAAAACGTTGACGATAAATTTGCAGATAGTTAGCCTGTCTCCAGACTCGGACTAAAATTATTTCTTAATTTAAAACTTATCAAAAATACAAAAATATTTCAATCATATATTGCACGTAAGTGGATAAATAACATATTTTCTTTTCCCAAACCAGTTAAATGAAATTATATTTTTGCAAAAGTTAACGGCCGGGCAAAAGGGTAGCCAACTGCAGCCCAAGAATAATCTCACATGACTAATCCGCAACTATCAAAAAGAATTCTGTCAACCACCACTGACATTAGTAAAAAAGCAACTTCTCTATTAGCTGACCACAACCTACATCAGATTATAAAAAACTAGCCAATTTCTCAAAACATATGTTTACCTACGTTTTATTTACGTATAAAATAAATAAAATATCAAAAGAAGATATTTTCATTTCTTATTATTTCTGTAAATAATCCAAATATGAATTTAATGATGACTGAGCGTTGGATTTCCGAAATTACAAAAAAAAATGCACGCACTAAAAAATTAATATAAAATTTCAAGTTTAGGTTTGGTAAAAACGATGACGAATTGGTTCAATTTTATTGTGATAACTTGATTAAATCTGGACTAATAAGCTATAGGAGAAAAATGTTCTTCTTACCAGAGGAAATCTAATTGTCAAGATTTAGTTTTGTTTGTAATCTTTTAAGTAAAAACATGCTGTAAAATTGTGAATTTTTATTTTCATGATGTAACAGATTATTTTCATGTCTTACATGAACACAAAGGAATTTTATCAATGTTTCCCACATTTTCCCTCAGGAGGCGGTTAAAGCCAGAATGAGCCAACCCTCATTTTTTTAAGAAATTGATCTAAGAGTAAGAATAACTGTGGCAACGTGTACGTTAAACTGTCTGGAGGTCTAATTACAGTTATGTTTCTTTTTGATAGATAGCAGTATTGGAACTTAACGGGTCACATGCATGTTACAATTCTTACACACTTATTATCTAACATTAGACTATTACGAGGATGGCTTTCCTTGACTCTAACCTCCTCAATTAATATTTGTAGATCTATTATAATATATATATATATATATATATATACATATATATATATATATATATATATATATATGATGAATATTTCATCATATTTTCATCATATTTTCATCATATTTTTCCATCCGTGAAGGAATACGTATCAGCATATATATATATATATATATATATATATATATATATATATATATATATATATATATATATATATATATATATTGGAGGTATATTAATTAATAAACATTACATAATAATATCTTTGAACAAATTCGAAAAAGATTTAAAACGAAAGTCAACTTAATCTAAATGCAGTGGCTGACTTGAATAACATACAGTAAAACCTCTCATATCCGGACGTAATATGAAAATAAAATTAGTATCTTTATTCCGCAAGGCGCCTTGCCGTCGGGCCCGTTTCTGGCACCAGCAGTTGACGCTTTGTTTTTTCCGTCTCAGCCAGTTGTGTTCGAGTCTCAGTTCACTAGTGTTCTACAGATTGGTGTAGGGTATTACCCAACTTAATCAGTTGTGTTCGAGTCTCCGTATCGTTCATTTCGCTAGTGTTCTACAGATTGGTGTAGGGTATTACCCAACTTAATCAGTTGTGTTCGAGTCTCCGTATCGTTCAGTTCACTAGTGTTCTACAGATTGGTGTAGGGTATTACCCAACTTAATCAGTTGTGTTCGAGTCTCCGTATCGTTCAGTTCACTAGTGTTCTACAGATTGGTGTAGGGTATTACCCAACTTAATCAGTTGTGTTTGAGTATCAGTATCGTTCAGTTCACTAGTGTTCTACAGATTAGTGTAGGGTATTACCCAACTTAATCAGTTGTGTTCGAGTCTCCGTATCGTTCAGTTCACTAGTGTTCTACAGATTGGTGTAGGGTATTACCCAACTTAATCAGTTGTGTTTGAGTATCAGTATCGTTCAGTTCACTAGTGTTCTACAGATTGGTGTAGGGTATTACCCAACTTAATCAGTTGTGTTCGAGTCTCCGTATCGTTCAGTTCACTAGTGTTCTACAGATTGGTGTAGGGTATTACCCTACTTAATCAGTTGTGTTTGAGTGTCAGTATCGTTCAGTTCATTAGTGTTCTACAGATTAGTGTAGGGTATTACCCAACTTAATCAGTTGTGTTCGAGTCTCCGTATCGTTCAGTTCACTAGTGTTCTACAGATTGGTGTAGGGTATTACCCAACATAATCAGTTGTGTTTGAGTGTCAGTATCGTTCAGTTCATTAGTGGTCTACAGATTAGTGTAGGGTATTACCCAACTTAATCAGTTGTGTTCGAGTCTCCGTATCGTTCAGTTCACTAGTGTTCTACAGATTGGTGTAGGGTATTACCCAACATAATCAGTTGTGTTTGAGTGTCAGTATCGTTCAGTTCATTAGTGTTCTACAGATTAGTGTAGGGTATTACCCAACTTAATCAGTTGTGTTCGAGTCTCCGTATCGTTCAGTTCACTAGTGTTCTACAGATTGGTGTAGGGTATTACCCAACATAATCAGTTGTGTTTGAGTGTCAGTATCGTTCAGTTCATTAGTGTTCTACAGATTAGTGTAGGGTATTACCCAACTTAATCAGTTGTGTTCGAGTCTCCGTATCGTTCAGTTCACTAGTGTTCTACAGATTGGTGTAGGGTATTACCCAACTTAATCAGTTGTGTTTGAGTATCAGTATCGTTCAGTTCACTAGTGTTCTACAGATTAGTGTAGGGTATTACCCAACTTAATCAGTTGTGTTCGAGTCTCCGTATCGTTCAGTTCACTAGTGTTCTACAGATTGGTGTAGGGTATTACCCAACATAATCAGTTGTCTTTGAGTGTCAGTATCGTTCAGTTCATTAGTGTTCTACAGATTGGTGTAGGGTATTACCCAACATAATCAGTTGTGTTTGAGTGTCAGTATCGTTCAGTTCATTAGTGTTCTACAGATTAGTGTAGGGTATTACCCAACTTAATCAGTTGTGTTCGAGTCTCCGTATCGTTCAGTTCACTAGTGTCCTACAGATTGGTGTAGGGTATTACCCAATATAATCAGTTGTGTTTGAGTGTCAGTATCGTTCAGTTCATTAGTGTTCTACAGATTAGTGTAGGGTTTTACCCAACTTAATCAGTTGTGTTCGAGTCTCCGTATCGTTCAGTTCACTAGTGTTCTACAGATTGGTGTAGGGTATTACCCAACTTAATCAGTTGTGTTTGAGTATCAGTATCGTTCAGTTCACTAGTGTTCTACAGATTAGTGTAGGGTATTACCCAACTTAATCAGTTGTGTTCGAGTCTCCGTATCGTTCAGTTCACTAGTGTTCTACAGATTGGTGTAGGGTATTACCCTACTTAATCAGTTGTGTTTGAGTCTCCGTATCGTTCAGTTCACTAGTGTTCTACAGATTGGTGTAGGGTATTACCCAACTTAATCAGTTGTGTTCGAGTGTCAGTATCGTTCAGTTCATTAGTGTTCTACAGATTGGTGTAGGGTATTACACAACTTAATCAGTTGTGTTTGAGTCTCCGTATCGTTCAGTTCACTAGTGTTCTACAGATTGGTGTAGGGTATTACCCAACTTAATCAGTTGTGTTTGAGTGTCAGTATCGTTCAGTTCATTAGTGTTCTACAGATTGGTGTAGGGTATTACCCAACTTAATCAGTTGTGTTCGAGTCTCCGTATCGTTCAGTTCACTAGTGTTCTACAGATTGGTGTAGGGTATTACCCAACTTAATCAGTTGTGTTTGAGTGTCAGTATCGTTCAGTTCATTAGTGTTCTACAGATTGGTGTAGGGTATTACACAACTTAATCAGTTGTGTTTGAGTCTCCGTATCGTTCAGTTCACTAGTGTTCTACAGATTGGTGTAGGGTATTACCCAACTTAATCAGTTGTGTTTGAGTGTCAGTATCGTTCAGTTCATTAGTGTTCTACAGATTGGTGTAGGGTATTACCCAACTTAATCAGTTGTGTTCGAGTCTCGGTATTGTGCAGTTCACTAGTGTTCTACAGATTGGTGTAGGGTATTACCCAACTTAATCAGTTGTGTTTGAGTGTCAGTATCGTTCAGTTCATTAGTGTTCTACAGATTGGTGTAGGGTATTACCCAACTTAATCAGTTGTGTTCGAGTCTCGGTATTGTGCAGTTCACTAGTGTTCTACAGATTGGTGTAGGGTATTACCCAACTTAATCAGTTGTGTTTGAGTGTCAGTATCGTTCAGCTTCTGGCCGACACCGAGTAAAACGTATACTGAGCTCACCCCAGTTATCATAAAAACTGCTGAAGCGTTTTATTATGTTTATATGTCTGACGGAAGGTTAATGGGGCTTAAATATCTTTTTTTATTTGTGCTATAGGTTTCGAGAGTCGATAAATATCCCTTAGACAGTACAGATGTCTAGTCTGATTAGTTAGGCTGCTCTTTATACCCGCTACTAATAGGACTAGCTAACTCAGCACGTAAACCTTAATGGGTTAAGGAACTGTACAAAAGCCGTGTAAATAAATTGTACATACATTTCTATATTGCTATTAAAATATCATAGCAATCTTCAATAATTATAACTTAAATACTTAAACTATCATACATCTACTTCCAATTGCAATGGTTGTGATTATGCAGTACAAACGCACATCATTACCCTCTCATACCGGATTGTTCGCTATGCGGATCGGACTGTCACCGCATTGATCCGGATGTGAGAGATTTTACTGTACTAATGTTAACTCTACAAAAAATGACAATAAAGGTTAACGTCATGTACATTGTTATTAACAAGGCTATGCGCAATTCTGCTGGTAGTAGCCTTGCGAGCCAGAACTACCGGCCGACAACTTGTTACAGCTTCAATGGAATAAAGTAGTATTCAAAACATTATTCCGTGCTGGTATTGACATATTCTGTTTGCAAGCATCACTCTTTTCTTGACACGTTTAAATGCCCACATATACAGAAATATTGCCAACTGAAACAGTATGAGTTTTTTTAAAAAGGTGATAGGGCGGCATCTTTTTATAATTTTTTTGAAGGAGACGTGTTTTAGCTCAGTGGTTCTTAAAAGTAACCTAGGGCGACACGAATCATTGTCACTATATAATACTGCTTTATTTTTATTACCCAGTGAGTAGATATAGTGACTACCTAGGACAGGCCTAAGCTATACGTATATTGGCTATTTTTTACAGTTTTTAAACATTTTCTAAAAGATATATCGATATGTGCTTGCACCGTATCAAGTACAGTGGTAAGAAAACTCCAACTGATAGAAATTTACTTATGACAAAATAAAGGACAATTTTCTGTAAGAACGCCGTCAGAAAATATGTTTACCACAAAGGACCCATGGATGGAAAAGATTTGGGAACCAACGTCCTAGCAGTACTTCAACATTATTTAATTAAAGATAGTGCAATAAAATATATTTCGAGCCAGAAAACATTACATTTTCCCTAATTTTCATGGCATTTATTTAACTGTTTTGCATTTAATGGCTGGTATATCTATTAAATTTCAAAATTAATCGCGATTTGATTTGATCGTTACTGCATTTGTGTTTCGTTACTATGTATATGTTCGTAAATGACAATCAGCAAGCATGACTAAATGGTTACTTACTCATGTTTTGCTATTTTCTTTCATATTTTGTTTATAAGATAAAAAAAGAAGTAGTTTACAATACGTGATACTACTCACTTCCGGGATTGTATTTCATGTATTTCTTCCTAGATATTTCTTTTTCTTTACTTTTATATTTCGTATACTAAATTACTTCTAAGTTATGAAATACTGTTTTAGCCTCTATTTGACTTCCATTCACTTTATTTGGTTATTTATCGATTTTATCAACTTCAACTCTGTGTATTCCTAGCTTTTAAAATCACCACTCCCTCCCCAAATAGGCACAATAAGCTAATGTATAACGCAGAAAATAACTATCAGCGGACATAGTGAATGAGAGGGATATTTAAAGAGGAAAATCAGATATTAGATAAAACTAAAGGAATTGTTCTAAAGCTGTGAAAGATCGAGAGCGTAAATGGAAGTTAGGAAATATTTGAGTTTCCAGTGAAGAACGATGGTTAAAAAACGTGCGCGTTGTATTTATGTAATGTGAGTAATTTTAATCAGTATTTATATTACTACACAAAACAAGAGAAAAAACAACATTAATAGTGAGTAACTATTATTAAACAATGGTTTACCTTGCCGGAGTCAGATGCACAACTACCTTAATCACCTACCTCCTGAAATGCAAAATATAATATTTCAATATAGTTTATTGTAAAATAATCAACTTTATAAAAGTCATATATATTAATTTTATTTATTAAATTCCTACTATTAGTTCACTATATATATATATATATATATATATATATATATATATATATATATATATGTATGTATGTATGTATGTATATGTATACATATATACATATACATATGAATAGATCTGTTCAAAGAACAGTTGATGAGGCAGTTGAAGGAATGAAATTGAAAAAGGCACAAGTATTAAGGGGATATACACGGAACTAATTATTCATGCCTCTGTTAAAAATGCTCCGTAAACTCTTCGAAAGGTTCTTAAATGGGGAAGAAACGCCAGGAGAATGGATAGAATCTTATGTTTCTCCCATACACAGGAGAGGGTTAAAACTAGTCCGGAAAATTACAGAGAAATCGCAGTAATGCCAAAAATATGCAGACTGTACTCCAGAGTATTGCGAAATTTGATAGAAATAGAGATAAGGGACAAACAACCAGAAGAACAAGCAGTTTTTAGAGCTGGACAATCAACTATAGACAACCTTTTACCTTGAAGGTCATCCTAAAAAAACGATACAAAGACAAATAAATAGAGAAACCCATGTAGCCCAACTAAATTTGTAAAAAGCCAAGACAATGTACCGATTTCGCAGCTATAGAAGGAAATGCAAAACTTGAGTATAAACCCAAAGCTCATTAAGGCCACACAAAGATATTATGAGGGAAACTATCCCAAAATCAAGAGGGGTAAAGTGACCACATCATCCAAAACAACGAAGGGTTGAAGTTAAGGCTGCTGTTTCTCACCCGCCTTATTTAAATTCAATCTGAACCGACCCTAGAGAAATAAGTAAAAAAATGCCGAAATATAGGGATAATGGTGGGAGAAGATAAGTTCTTTACACTATTCTTCGAGTATGATCAGATGATAATAGCGGAAGACCAACACGATCTAAGTTTTATGATAAGAAAACTGCAGGAGAAATGTGAGGCAGCAGGCTTAACAATGAACAATCCAAAATGTGAATATCTAGCAGTAGAAAACATTGACTTAGAAAAGAGCGAAATCAAGAGTTACAAACGTGTAAATATCTAGGGATGATCTTCAGTAAGAAAGGCGATAGGGAGGATGAAATCAGAAAAAGAATAAACAAAGACAGAGCAGGGAGACGAACCTTAAACTCTATTCTCTGCAAAAGACAATTACAAAAGAAACAAAGAAACACATTTATAAAAGTATTGTCAGAGCGTTACACTCTACGGTTCAGAGGTGTGGCATGTTACCTAAGCTAATAATAACAAATTAAGAACGATGGAATTGACAGACTTGATCAAAGATTTATCTGGTCCTATCTTCTTATTCAAATTATTTCCCAACTTGGTTTGAATAGTATCTGTCCCCTTATTTATTAATGTTAATTTATGCCTCAACTTGGTTTGAATAGTATCTGTCCCCTTATTTATTAATGTTAATTTATGCCTCAATTTGGTGTTTGAAGTCTCTGTCAGGGATTTACTCCTTGGAAGTAGAGGCGGTCGAAAGAAACAAAAGGCGAGCCACAGACTGACCGATAGAATGAACAACTCCATTATTCGCAATTTCTAAAAGCAGGCAAATTCCGCTAATGTCTCAGTCTTTTGGGTCAGATTACCACAGTTCTCACAAGACGACTTAGTAGCCAGAGCAGCTTTAAAGGTTTCCTAGCTACGGAAAACCTTTACTCGATCTTTATTACTTTTCACCCAAGAGTAACAGGATGAATATTTATGTTTCTTATTAACACTGTCGTAGGAGTTTTGAAATAACTGATGTACCTCTACAAATCAAATCTTCTATAATGTACAAATTACACTTTTGCTATTACTTGCGACCAGACATTTGTTAACTAAAAGTTGTTAATTGTTAACGTACACTTGGAGGAAACGTTTTCGTCTTACGACTTCTTCAGCCTCGTACTTTTGCCGCTAGGAATGCTGCTGTTGTGCTTCCTCGGTACCATCTTTTTGAAAGTTAGAAATAATGTGTTGTTTTTGTTTAAGAATTATTTAACTAACTTTCAAAAAGATGGTACCGAGGAAGCACAACAGCAGCATTCCTAGCGGCAAAAATACGAGGCTGAAGAAGTCGTAAGACGAAAACGTTTCCTCCAAGTGTAAGTTAACAATTAACAACTTTTAGTTAACAAATGTCTGGTCGCGAGTAATAGCAAAAGTGTAATTTGTAATTTACAACCAGCTCGTCATGAACAGCAACAAGATTTCGATATTCTATAATGTTACTGTACCTTTTGTTATTATGTTTAATTGTTAAACATTTTTATGGCATGTATTATTTTTTATTATATTTTAAGAAAATAAGACAAGGAAAAAACAATATAGGAGATTTATACAATATCGAAAGCACAGTGGTACAATATATTATAATAAAAATACTAGAAACAACACCAATACCATAAAAATAATAAAACATAACTGATAATACAAGATACGTAAGACTAAACCCTTATGTCAATTTCAATGACCATGTCATCCTCATCAGTGGGTTTTAGTACAATCTAGAAAACAATAAGTTACAAACTGTACTGACCTCTGACAATAGTCATTGAAATGTACATAAGGGTTTAATCTTAGGTAACTTGTATTATCAATTATTTTTTATTATTTTTGTTATATTGGGGTTGTTTTCAATATTTTTATTGTAATAAGAAATTTAGCAAAGAAAAGGAAACTGAAGAAGGTTTTGCTGTGAATAACAAATTTATTAAGTTCCAGCCTGCTACTAATTCATCTTCAACTTCTAAGGTGGATTAATTTTTAATGATTGTCTAGAACCTAATTAATTGAACAGTAAACAAGAAAACTGGTGACTATGTGGCAAAATTTGTTTTTTATAACTATTTATCAAGGTTTTAAAAAAATGATAGGGCAGTATACCAATGGCCCAGTCAGACACCTTACAAGGAAAAGGCATTTTAATGGCAAGGTATTGGCTCAAAATTTGTTAGTATTTTCTAACAACATTGGGCTGGTTTTTGTGATGTCTGTATTATGTTCTTAGACAAAAATGCTAGTAAAATCAATTTTTCCGAAGAAAATTGCATGACAAATACAGTACATTACACTCAAAGTATCTTCAACCAGTTACTTTCAGTAACTAACTTAAACTTTTACAGAAGAAAGTTTAAAGCTTCCATTGATAAAATGTTGTAGAACAATTTCAAGCTAATGTTAATTATTAGAAGAATGTTCTTAAATAATGTGTTGTTTTTGTTTAAGAATTAATTAACATCACGTGATATACTATTGTGTGAAGTTTGGAAGTAGCAGTAATGGGGATTATACATACTTAAAATTATAGCTGTTTGACTTTTTCTAGTGTGTCACAGCGATAGGGTATGTCCACCCAAATAATGCTCCATTTGCAAGTGATGTCCACCATTTTTAAGCTCTATTTATTGCAAATTTCAACCTATATTATTAGCAAGGTTGTCAACATATAATATCACAAGCAAACAACAAAACAAGTAAACAGAAATTAAAAAATTCTATACCAAACAATATACTCCTTCTTTAGAATGTAGACTGGATTGCTACTCAAAAAGCTCTAATTTTCTACCTAGTATACTGATTATATATAGTGACATAAAGTCTACCTTTCATACAAAAATTTAAAGGTTGTATTTCTGCTTTAAACATATGAACTAGTTTCACTATCCACAAAGTTATGCTTTATTACGTAAATCTAACTTTTCTACAACAAACATTAACGATAATTAAAACGTGTACAATCTAAGTATTATCATTACGCAATCTATAATTACAGTTGTAATAATGAAGCATAAGAATATTCTAATTTTAGAATTATATATATATATATATATATATATATATATATATATATATATCTTAAGAATGCATTGTTTATATTACAAGATTTCAATATAACTTATTCTTATTACTACAGCAATTAAACCTTTCTCTTTTCTACTCTAGATGTTGAAACACATGAAAACAATAACAAATATTTTCAACTTTAACTATTATCAACTCCAGCCAATTAATTTCTGTATCTTTTGAAAAAAAAATGAAAGCAATTGGGAAGTTTGGGGTGGAATTAGGTTAAACTCCCACTCTATGTATATCCTTGACCTAAATCCAACCCCAGTATTTCTCTTCCCTTGCATTTAATCCATACAGCAAGGAAACAAAAACAATCTACTAGGGCCTATAGAGAAGACAATCAACTCTTGTATTTAGTTGTGGACTTGATAGTTTTAGATAACTTAATTATTCAAATTAATTAGATTAAATTTACTTTGTCGACTAAGATTCCATTAAATAGTTCAGAGTAGTCAATAAAAAAACAAACTCACAATAAAAAATAGTTAATATAAATATAAATTAGAGCATAAGCAGTTAAAATTAATATTTGGTATTGTAATTGCTAACACAGAATAACTGCTAATCAACTACCTCCCAAGAGAGATTTTAATTTAAAATAGATGGTTTATTAAAGGTAAAATGCTTAGATAAGGAAATAATGCATCTCTTCATATAATTTGATTCCACCCCTGACTGCAAGGTAAGTGTATTTTAAATTTAAACACTTGGATATGTTGTATGTTATTATGTGACATCTGGCTATAGCGGCACTTACTTTTTTATTAAATAGGATGTAAATGCCAGAGTTATGGTCCAAATTGACAATTACACATCTTTTATTTCTCATTAAAAAAACGTGTTACTATGGGCAAATGCCACTCATTTATATATGAACAAGTTTTTAAGCATCTCTTTATCTTGTCACATACTTTATTGTCTCCAGAAACTGAATTCTGTTATTGTTGTTACTAAGACAAAAGTGTAACTGAATGGTTATTAACTGACAATATATATATATATATATATATATATATATATATATATATATATATAATAATATATATATATAAATATATATATATTTATTTATAATTGTAAATACAATTATAATTCTTGTATTTGTATTTTGACTTAGTTCTTTATTAATACACAAAAATACATATTGCGATATATATATATATAAATATATATATATATATATATATATATATATATATATTAAAACAACGTAGGTTATTCAAATACAAGAATATTTATTAATTTATATCTAAAGCTTTTCGTTGGTAAACAGTACCAACATCATCAGGAATGAAAATTACAATAATGTAAACTATAGGCCTCTCAACACTTTTTATATAACCCTGTAAGGTTAATTTTATATAAATATAAAATACGTTTTCTTGTTTAATAATTTAAAACAACATAGGTTATTCAAATACAAGAATATTTATTAATTTATATCCCAAGCTTTTCGTTGGTAAACAGTACCAACAGCATCAGGAATGAAAATTACAATAATGTAAGCTATAGGCCTTACAACATTTGAGGCCTATGCAAGGAGCCTCTAACAATACTTAAAATCAGAAGCAACTAAAAAAATGGAACATATTTTGTTTGGATAGAGGTATTGTGATACAGAAAATTAAAGAGAAAATCCAGCCGAATCTTAACAAGAACAATAAGCAGGATGGAGATGGAATGTTTGAACTGATTAGACTGAAATAGCTTAAACACAGGAGTCGTCTCTGCCAAAGAAAAATATAACGATCACCAAATTCAGAAGATACAATTTGTATAATGTGTCAAGAGTCAATTCAGGAGAAGGTTAATTCAACCTAGTCCATGAGTCATTAGAAGTGGAGAATTTCGATGTGAAAATTGCCTATGCAGTCGATGTAACACTCTTCCTTTCCCATAAAGACTCAGATGAAGCCATTAAGGTAATGCAGGTTGTACTGGCTCAGGTATCAAGATGGTGTGTAAAGTGGTTGTTAACCGTTTCTGTTGGAAAATCAGAACACGCCATCTTAACAAGGAAAAAATAATATCGCTGAATATATGCGCAATCTAACAATAAACAAAAGAAATCCTAAACACAACCACTGTCCCAAGCTGTTAGGAGTCTACATGGACAAGTTCGGAACCCTAATTAAAAAAAGTGATGGAAGAATGAAGCAAATGTCTCAATGCCATCAAGACAGTGACCGGTCAATATTGGAGAACGGACAAAATATCCTTGAGAAAGTTGTACTTATCCTATGTGATAACTAAACTGATCTACTGTGAGATTTGGGGAGCTGCTTTAAAACTCACATAAATTACAACTAATCCAATCAGTTGCCTTAAGGATTTGTCTGGGTTAGCCAAAAATAACTCCATTTCGAGCTATGGAAATATAACTGGCAATCGAATTGAATTGCATACAGATATAGGATAAATAATTAAAGACCTATCACTCCCGAAGAACCATCTGATACATTCATTGGGAAATACAACAAAGCCTCAGTCGTACACCAAGAGGATTTGTTTACTTTCCACAATCATGTCTCTTGAAACTCCAGAAGAGCGTCATGTCCTACCAGTCTGCAGATATGAAAGGTTGATCTCAAAATAAGATTGAATTTACCAACCAATGTAATGAAACATGATCCTCAAAAAGTACTCAGACAAGAGTCACTGAATGTAATATGCAATTAATACAGATCTATACAGATTTTTAAATAATATAGTTATTGCACAAATCCATAAAGATGGATCAGTAGAATATGAACACAAACGTTCGAGAGTAGGATACTACAGGGTGAGGCAGAAAGAATGGGTATTTTCAGAAAACCAATATATTGTTACCTGTGCATCAAAACATTTTTATTTACAGAATAATACTAACATTTTGTTGCCAGTTTGCAAAATTATTGCTTGATAACAGCAACCAGGTGATGGCCATTTAAGTAATGCACTCCACAAACCGCTATCAAAAGTTGCCTTCCACTCTCTCGAACATTGCCTTGTCAATTTGAATGACTTCCACATGAATTTCTTCCTTCTGTTCTTCAAGTGTACGTGGTTTAAGTTCATATACATGTGACTTGATGTAACCCCACAAAAAGTAGTCGCACATGGACAGGTTTGGGGAACAAGGAGGCCAATTAATGTCAGCAAGCCGGAATATCATGGTCTTACAAAAAACCTTGGTAGCCCTAATTGGTTCTATTGAAATTCTCGCTGTGTGAACTGTCACCCCGTTCTGTTGAAACCATAGTCATGGGAAAGCAGTACATTTTTATCTTAGTTCAGGCAGAAAGAATTCAGTGATCATCTATCTATAAAGTTCTGAGGTTACAGTTACAGTCTTCCCGTTATCACCTTGGGTTCAATTATTGCACTATGACTATTTTGTAGGAATGAAATCCTAGATCATTATGCAAAATACACCTTATTTAATGATTACTGAAGCGCAGTTCAGCAGAATGTCTTCTAGCAGATCGAGAAGGACTACGAAGTATGGATTGCATTTTCAAGAGTGTGTACTAGGCGAGGAGGATTTTTTTATTCATCATGGTTCCTCATAGATGAAATGATTCAACCCAACGTAAAATGGTGTTACGAGTGAATAGACTGTCATATCTCGCAAGATTGAAATGGCAACAAAACTGATAAGTGCAATGATAGACTCATTCCTATGCACAAAACTGATGTAAGCAAAACATACGATGGTTCACTATACACAGCTCCATGCCACTGACTAAACAAAATGGCAAGAGCTACCAAAAGCTTGAACACATCAGTCTAAAAATATCCGTCCTTTCTGTCACGCTGTAGAACATTTTCATTAAGAAATAATATTATTTACCAGCACATGCAGCCTCAAGTATGGATGTAGAGCTATTAACAATAAATGCAGCCTTGGTAAACTATCTCAACCTGAGAGAGAAGATTCTGTATAGTTACAGATTCAAAGAGAGCCCCATTTCATATCTCCTGATAAACAAAAACCAGACGACTACTGGTTTTGAACCAAACAAATAATAACTCTTCTGAATGATCTTAGCAGGTGGAGTTCCAATCGATCCCTTCTTACTGTGGAACATATGGAAATGATGCAGCAGACATAATAGCTAAACAAGCAGTAAGTATTGGTTCCACTCTCTTCCAGCAGTATTCCCTCAAGAATTGTAGGAGGGCTACCTATTCTTTTTTCTGACATAAATGGGCCCATAGTTGGGCAGAGAAAATAAAGGAAGAAGCCCAAAAATGAAGGAGACTCTGGAGCATATCTTGTTAAAGTACCTTGTATCATCTTCTATAAGACAAACTCTCTTATCAGAACTGGGAAATTCACATACATTAGAGGACATTGTGAGAAACAGACGCTTTTGGATTCTGGCAGCAATGACATTATGGACATTGGATTATCAGAATCAATGACCATGGTCAATGCATTGTTCAATGCTATAAGCCACACACTATATAAAGCTTATTAAGAGTTTCAGTCTTTTCCATTACTTGCAGCATTTAACAATGCACTAACCTAATGCAAAACATGTTTTCTGAGAGATATCAGTAAGTAGTGGATTGGCCAAGTTGAATTATTAAATAAATGGTTATTAAAAACACCTCAAGATGTACAACCCAACAATTGCAAGTTTAACATTATCATAGATTTACCAAGTTCAAATGTCCAAAATTAACTAGAACTAAATTAAGAAGTTCCAGTTAAGTTTTTTTCTAATGATGTGAGCAAATATTTATTGCTTATTACACTTTTGCTATTACTTGTGACCAGACTTTTTGTTAACTAAAAGTTGTTAAATTGTTAACTTACACTTGGAGGAAATGTTTTCATCTTACAACTTCTTCAGCCTCCTAAGAGGAGTCGTAGGAGGCTGCTTCTAAGAGCCTAATACCTTCAGCGCTTCTAAGACCCTAATGGGAGGCTGAAGAAGTCGTAAGAAGAAAACGTTTCCTCCAAGTGTAAGTTAACAATTTAAAAATTTTTAGTTAACAAAAAGTCTGGTCGCAAGTAATAGCAAAAGTGTAATAAGTAATTAACAACCAGCTTGTCATGAACAACAACAAGATTTTGAAAACACATTATTAGTTCTTGAATCCTGTTGAGCAGTCTTTTCTTAGCATAACCCTTGTGGCATGATCTACTGAGCAGATGTAATACCTGGGTCACTCGTTACATGTTATTTTGTAAATACCGGATAGATTGCATTCATCTGTTTCTTGAGTCAAGTTTGACATTCACTTAGTTAAATATTATTTAATTATGGTTTAATCAGCATTCACTTAGTTGAGAATTATTTAATTATAGCTTAATCAGTGAATTCAAGATTATTACAAGCAAATTGTATATATATATATATATATATATATATATATATATATATATATTTTAGGTTAGTTTTTGTGTTTTCTCTTCGATTGATAAAGACCACTGTGTGGTTGAAATATATCATTGTTTAAGTGCTTTTATGTGTTTCTATTTCAAGACTACAGTGTGGACTCTTACCAAGGTAAGTCTGTCAGTCTCCTAGTCCAAAAAATCTATATATATATATATATATATATATATATATATATATATATATATATATATATATATATATATATATATATATATATAGGATGAGATCAGAGTCATGGCTGTGAAGGAAAAGAAACAAATTTATATTACAATATAACCACTCTTTTGTTCCTGACATTTTTCTAAAACTTTTAAAATCTAAATTTATAAAAATTATATGTTTTGTAATATATGCTTACAAATCAAGATTATGTTCAAGAAATAATAACAACTAAGAACATTAAAAATTATAATTCTAATAATAATAAACAAGCAAAATGGAAATAATAAATAAAAATAAAAATTGGGATTGAAAAATGTAAACTTTTATTTTAAGGTCTAATCCCTTCTAAAAAATATTTTAATAGTTGTGAAGTCTAAGAATCTGAGAGGAACCCCAGGTTTTGTTGGTATTCAATATATCCAGGATTGTAAACAATAGAAATACTGTTAAAATGTTTATCTACCATAAATTGAAGCCTACAAGAAAATTAAAATGAAGATATATACACAAAAGCAGAATGGGAGATAAGTGATGATGAATACTGCTAAAATAAAATTTAAATTCTGTAATTGATTCTAACTGTTCACAGAAAAGTTGATGTTATTGTAAACTCAAAATTAAACTTTAGACTCAATAAAAAATAATAATAAGTTAGTTAAAATAAATATGTGAATATTTGTCTTCTAACAAATATATTTCTCCTTTTTTATATATCCTTTTGATAAATAAAAAGTTTATTTTAATAACTGATCAAGGTAAATAAATAACAATAACCCTTGCTACAAATATTTAAACACCCTTGATGTACCTTTTCAATTCAATAATGAGTATTATCGACAAATAGATGGTACGGCGATGGGAAATTGTCCATCACCATTTGTGGCTGAACTTTTTATGAGTGAATTTGAAAGAGAATTAGAAAAAAGTCTAACATATTTTCCTAGAGTTTGGTTACTGTATGTCGACGACATATTTGCTGTGTTTGATTTAAGTAAATCGATCAAATTTACTTATGAAGTAGAAGCCAATAATAGGTTAGCCTTTTTAGATATTATGTGTATTACGAACAACTCTAAAATTGAGTTTGACATATATAGAAAATCAACCAACAATAATAGATTAATTCCAAATGATTCCAACCATAGCCACGCCCACAAATTAGCGGCATTTAATAGTATGATTGATAGAGCGCTGAGGATTCCCCTTTCACCTCAGCATCTAGTTAAAGAAATAGAATATGTCAAATCTATAGCTCAATTTAATGGGTTTGATCCTAATATTGTAAGAAAATGTAAATTTAGAAAATTAAGGAGAGATTCCACCACCTTCCAACCGGAAGATAACCCTAAAAAATTTAAAACCTTACCATTTGACAATGTTATTACCAATGGTTTAGTCAATATTTTCAAAAATTTTAATTTAAGAATTGCATATAAAAATCCTAATAGGTTAACCGATTTATTAGGAAATCCCAAGGATTAACTTCCGATGTTGGATAGGTCTGGAATCTACACCATTACTTATAAAACTTGTGACAAAATGTATATTGGTAAGACAAGGAGAAAGACTATAACTAGATTTAAAGAACATCTATAGCCCATATTAAATATGGGAGACAGGATAAGTCCAGCGTGGCTGAACATATCCTTAATAATGGCCATGAATTGGATATAAATAGTGTTAAAGTGGGTAAAACAGTGTTCTCCAACAGGTGCTGAATAGTTATGAAAGTATATTCATTGCTAAAACTAGGGGCGATTTGTTGATGAACATTGATAAAGGCCCAATACCTGGTTCTAGTTTATTCTCTTTGTTACAACCAAATACATGATTTTTTACTGTATTTATAGTTTAGTTGACATGATAATTTATTATTGACTATGTTTCTTTTATAATTTTAGTTTATATTAGTTTGTAATTAGTTTTAATTTAGAATTGTCACAAGTCAGAGGTGGGTGTGGTCTTTCTCCACGTGCAGCACTGGTACAGGTTAACAAACTGGTTGCTGGGCGGAGGAGTGGGAGTAGCCCATCGCGATTTTAGGTGTACTGTTTCTTTTTAGTCTTAGTATGTTTGTAACCTTCTGATGATGCTAACTGTGTTGGCGAAATGTACATCAAGGGTGTTTAAATATTTGTAGCAAGGGTTATTGTTATTTATTTATCATAATTATGCTACTGTGCTCTGTATAAAATTTCAACTGATAAAGGTATTAAAATAAGTCTAAATTTTGTTTAGATAAAATTCAATTCTTAGTAATACTTGACCAAGTACTATTTCTCTTTGAATGTTTCCTTTTTTTTACATAAAATAATAAATTTGGGTTAAAATTTGAACAATTTTAATGTGCCAAGACAGACAAAACATACTCAAATTTTCTTAATGAAACCGATTTCTATATTTTACTACATTACATTATATCTTAAAATTATCCAATAATTCAGAGATTCATCCCATCATTGATAATGGTGACATGTCACTGAAACTAGTCTATGTGAATAAACTGGTGTTTAATCCTAGAACAGCCGCATCTACTGTTCAGCTAATTCCAGTCGCTGTGAGCCATAGTGACACGTATTTAAAAAATGTAATTTTAATTAGTATATTCAATTTTTATGTGTTTTTATTTATTTTACCATAGTATAAGATGTTTACGGATTTTTTTTTTAACTTGGATTCCAATGACAACATCTTTATTGTATTGTAAAATAAATTAATAATGACAACATAAATATGTAGTTTTTACAAACATGAAGAATACAACCATAAAATATATATATATATATATATAGAAATACAAATCCAAAAGATAATACTCTGCTAATGGTTTTATAAGAGTATAAATTAGACTTAAATATGTAAATATCATATACTTATCCTAAAAAAATCTTATTTTAAATTTTAATAAGACGAACCATGCTAAATTTTAAAAATCACTAAATGAAGACTTTTCATTGAAAACATATTACTTTTTCACTACAATTTAATGAAGATAAAATCACTTTTACATTAGTTAATGACTATCCGAAATTAGAATTTAGTAAATTTGTAAAAACTAACTGAGACAGTAAGTTTTTACAAAAATTAAAGTTCGGACAGTCATAAACTAATGTAAATGCGATTAATCAAGTTCATCAAACGTAATGGGCTACAAAATTCAAGAAGATTAAATGAAAACAGCTAACATATGAACATAAAATACCTTATAGGTAATGTAAAATGAGTTAATTTTTATAATGACATGTCAAGCAGGTCTGTTTGTAAGCTCAACTATTTTCTGTAAAATTTCATTTGTAAACAAAGGCCCAGATTTCAGAGTGGAGTTGGCAGTTTTTGCTTTACTTTTAGTGCCAGGTAGGTACAATACAATATTTTTGTCTGTTATATGAATTGCTTGGGTAGGTTCAACTATTCTCCATTTGGTTTTATTTTTATTTACAAAGTTTCCTCTGTAAGCGAGAAGAATATCATCATCCAAAGTAGAGTTTATGGCGTCATCTTTCGTTATATCTTCCTACTCTTCATTCTGCTCTGTGTCAGTATTTCTAAACAGATAATCAGCTCTTTTTTTTCTGGATAAGCTTCACTCTTAAACTCAATTTCAATAATGTCCGACTCATATTATGAAGTAAGACTGTCGTCAAAGGCTGCTAAAACTCTGTCTATTTCACTATCATCCATGGCAAAGCTTCGATCACAAACAGTCGTTGTTGGTCACCATGACCAGAAGATCTTTATCACAGCTGCAAGCTGCACTCGGATTCAGCAAAAACAAGCCAGTAGTGAAGGGTGGCTTAGGAAGGTACAAAGAATGTCGTCTGGTGATCGGCGTGGATGTAGGAGTGGGAGAGGGAGAAAATGCTGTACGGGTCACCATGATCCGCAGCGACCGTTCTAGGGCTAACAACGTTTTGAATACTCTTTTTTAACTATTTACTTTTGGTGAATTGTTCTTACTAGCTAAGATCCAATTAACAATACATAAGTTCGGTGTTTATTGATATTCTTACAGAAACAACTCCAACAGGTGCTGAATAGTTATGAAAGTATATTCATTGCTAAAACTAGGGGCGATTTGTTGATGAACATTGATAAAGGCCCAATACCTGGTTCTAGTTTATTCTCTTTGTTACAACCAAATACATGATTTTTTACTGTATTTATAGTTTAGTTGACATGATAATTTATTATTGACTATGTTTCTTTTATAATTTTAGTTTATATTAGTTTGTAATTAGTTTTAATTTAGAATTGTCACAAGTCAGAGGTGGGTGTGGTCTTTCTCCACGTGCAGCACTGGTACAGGTTAACAAACTGGTTGCTGGGCGGAGGAGTGGGAGTAGCCCATCGCGATTTTAGGTGTACTGTTTCTTTTTAGTCTTAGTATGTTTGTAACCTTCTGATGATGCTAACTGTGTTGGCGAAATGTACATCAAGGGTGTTTAAATATTTGTAGCAAGGGTTATTGTTATTTATTTATCATAATTATGCTACTGTGCTCTGTATAAAATTTCAACTGATAAAGGTATTAAAATAAGTCTAAATTTTGTTTAGATAAAATTCAATTCTTAGTAATACTTGACCAAGTACTATTTCTCTTTGAATGTTTCCTTTTTTTTACATAAAATAATAAATTTGGGTTAAAATTTGAACAATTTTAATGTGCCAAGACAGACAAAACATACTCAAATTTTCTTAATGAAACCGATTTCTATATTTTACTACATTACATTATATCTTAAAATTATCCAATAATTCAGAGATTCATCCCATCATTGATAATGGTGACATGTCACTGAAACTAGTCTATGTGAATAAACTGGTGTTTAATCCTAGAACAGCCGCATCTACTGTTCAGCTAATTCCAGTCGCTGTGAGCCATAGTGACACGTATTTAAAAAATGTAATTTTAATTAGTATATTCAATTTTTATGTGTTTTTATTTATTTTACCATAGTATAAGATGTTTACGGATTTTTTTTTTAACTTGGATTCCAATGACAACATCTTTATTGTATTGTAAAATAAATTAATAATGACAACATAAATATGTAGTTTTTACAAACATGAAGAATACAACCATAAAATATATATATATATATATATAGAAATACAAATCCAAAAGATAATACTCTGCTAATGGTTTTATAAGAGTATAAATTAGACTTAAATATGTAAATATCATATACTTATCCTAAAAAAATCTTATTTTAAATTTTAATAAGACGAACCATGCTAAATTTTAAAAATCACTAAATGAAGACTTTTCATTGAAAACATATTACTTTTTCACTACAATTTAATGAAGATAAAATCACTTTTACATTAGTTAATGACTATCCGAAATTAGAATTTAGTAAATTTGTAAAAACTAACTGAGACAGTAGGTTTTTATAAAAATTAAAGTTCGGACAGTCATAAACTAATGTAAATGCGATTAATCAAGTTCATCAAACGTAATGGGCTACAAAATTCAAGAAGATTAAATGAAAACACCTAACATATGAACATAAAATACCTTATAGGTAATGTAAAATGAGTTAATTTTTATAATGGCATGTCAAGCAGGTCTGTTTGTAAGCTCAACTATTTTCTGTAAAATTTCATTTGTAAACAAAGGCCCAGATTTCAGAGTGGAGTTGGCAGTTTTTGCTTTACTTTTAGTGCCAGGTAGGTACAATACAATATTTTTGTCTGTTATATGAATTGCTTGGGTAGGTTCAACTATTCTCCATTTGGTTTTATTTTTATTTACAAAGTTTCCTCTGTAAGCGAGAAGAATATCATCATCCAAAGTAGAGTTTATGGCGTCATCTTTCGTTATATCTTCCTACTCTTCATTCTGCTCTGTGTCAGTATTTCTAAACAGATCATCAGCTCTTTTTTTTCTGGATAAGCTTCACTCCCAAACTCAATTTCAATAATGTCCGACTCATATTATGAAGTAAGACTGTCGTCAAAGGCTGCTAAAACTCTGTCTATTTCACTATCATCCATGGCAAAGCTTCGATCACAAACAGTCGTTGTTGGTCACCATGACCAGAAGATCTTTATCACAGCTGCAAGCTGCACTCGGATTCAGCAAAAACAAGCCAGTAGTGAAGGGTGGCTTAGGAAGGTACAAAGAATGTCGTCCGGTGATCGGCGTGGATGTAGGAGTGGGAGAGGGAGAAAATGCTGTACGGGTCACCATGATCCGCAGCGACCGTTCTAGGGCTAACAACGTTTTGAATACTCTTTTTTAACTATTTACTTTTGGTGAATTGTTCTTACTAGCTAAGATCCAATTAACAATACATAGGTTCGGTGTTTATTGATATTCTTACAGAAACAAAGCTAAGGGTAAAAACTGGTTCAATTAATTATTTTTATTTATAATACAAAAACTGCACTGGTTTAGCTCGTTAAATAAGTTACTGCTAATAAGTTACTCCATAGTGGACATTGAGTAAAATGAGGTCTTTACAAACATAGTATGTTTACAAATTAAAATTTGTAACAAACACAATTTGCAAGATTTTTTAATTTTTTCTTAGGAAAACTGAAGTCATGTTCGAAGGTGATTTGAAGAAAATGCTAGTCTGCAGGAGGATGTCAAGTTTATTAAGGAAATTTTCTCTTAAGGCAAACTTTTACTTGGTTAATTTTTCATTTTAAAAAATTGTATAAACTTCAACAAATAACTTGCAGTTTTTGTGTTGTACATCTTGAGGTTTTTCTTATAAATTACACTTTGGGTATTACTTGGAAAAAAACCACTTACTGATATTTTTCAGCAGACAAGTTTTACACTAGTTCAGTACATTGTTCAGTACTGTGGATCATGACAAGACTTGTCTGTGACTCTCAGCACTAACCTAGTGCGAAACGCGTCTGTTGAAAAATATAAGTAAGTTGCGGTTGTTTGCCAAGTGATACCATAAGTGTAAAATAATTCTTTTTAAAGAATTTTTTTTTTATTTTGGGTAATTGTTTACATTTTTAGAACAGCTACATATTTCCATGGAACATTCCTAAACCTCTACAGATTAGTTTGAGTGAATTGCTTGCCATAAATTACTCAGACTTTTTTTTTCATTTATAATAAAAAAATGTTAGTGACTATTGAATCAAAATACTTTCTGTCTAATTTTTTTTTTTTTAATCACTATTTCTTTGTTTTCAACACATGCAATGTTTTTTAGGGTTTATGTATTCAATAATTTAACCAAATATGTTTTAATACAGTTTTACAAGAACAAACTGTTGAACTTAGACTTACAAAATATACTTCATAAACTAGCTAAAAAAATGTCTAAATTTTCATTAAAACATATTATTGATTCAAAATAGCATGTTGAATATTTAAACAATTTGAAAACATTAAAAATTAATTACTTTGAAACGAAATGTGTCACAGGGGGAAAATGTTTTGATTTCAAATGATTAATTTCTTTTTCAACAAAATAATAATAATTAAAAATAATAATAGAATTGACGTTTACATTACCTTTAATTATTAAATCTCTAATATGACATTAGATTGATCTTTTACTTACTTGTCAAAGAATGTATGACTATATAGTAAAACGTATAACCTCTAGCAGTGTAAAATATATATGTAAAAAACAATTTGAAAGTAAGACGCTTGTCAAAGCCCAAAAATGTTTCTGCACTTGTCAATAACAGCTGCTACTCAAATGATTGTAATATGCCTTCTATGGTTACATTGCTTGACTTGTGAATAAGCATCAATACAAATAAGGAGTAATTTCCTTAAATTTATTTTATTATCATTATTATAATATCTTATCACATATTATTAATATATATATATATATATATATATATATATATATCTTAATATATTAAAAGTTGAAATGAATTTTATTGCTTTAAAATGTACAATATTTTTGTCTGTATTTCATGAGAGTTGTAAAAATAGTAGTTTATATTAACTATGATTTGCAATTTGAACAAAAATGTTTTTTAATATTAATTTAGTTTAAAGTTATCTCTGAATTGGGTTATTTGGTATATCCAAAACTGTTATATATATATACGATAATATATTCAGTGTTTGTAATGTTAGGGCAGCAAAATAAAATAAAAATAAAAAATTAAAAAATTTAAAAAAAAAAATTTAAAAAATTTTAACAACATTGTAATTGATTTGGCATAACTATTTATTTGATTTAATTTGCACATATGTTAATTTTAATTGTTTAATATTCCTGATGATGTTGGTACTATTAGCCAACGAAAAGCTTTGAATTGTAAATTCAAATATAATTCTTGTATTTGTATTTTGACTTTTGTTCTTTATATATATATATATATATATATATATATATATATATATATATAAAGAACAAAAGTCAAAATACAAATACAAGAATTATAATTGAATTTACAATTCAAGAAAATACACAAGAAAACATACTGCGATATTTATATATATATATATATATATATATATATATATATATATATATATATATATATATATATATATATTCTGCAGTATGTTTGTGTGTGTTTAGGTCTTATCTACACTATTATGTTGGCATTAATTTTCTACCTCCATTTTTCTAACCTTATTATCTTAACTTTTAATAATTTACAAGTGTGAACAATTAAACTTGCCTTCAAGTTATCTGCTGTTAGAATTGTATTAATTTTAAGTAAATAATGTTTGCATCCAAAAGATGTGTTATGTCTCTTATAAGGTATGTATTCATTCCATACCCTAAAATGTCGTAAAATATTAAGGTAGGACCGGTCTCTTGACTTCACTAAAAAATTATCTCATAATTAATAGTAAAATTTCTCTTACCAGTAGTTAGTTGATATTAATAAAAACCTAACCTTTTACATATATATTCTTAAATGATTTATTTCCGAAACTAATGTTATTTTTACATTGATCTCACACGTCGCCGGTATTTCATAAAAAAAGATTATACCTGTTTAAGTCCTCAAGAACCCGGTAAAAAGTTATGTATAAAGTTTCTCGTTGTAAATGATACTCCGAAAAAATTTCATCTCACAATTTAAAAAATCACAAAAATATGGATTAAATTTACATTAGACAACCATTTAGATATGTACTATATATGAAAACATTCCTAAACATGTCCTAAAGCTATTTTGATAATTATTTTCTTTTGTGTCAGAAAGCTATTTTTTATCACATTTTAGTGGGGACTGCTTCTTTCAATTGAAATATGGGGGGAAATTATTTTTGGAATGTCCCAAATATTGAGAATTTTTTTTAAATATACAAATGTAATCTTAGTTACAATACATGAAACTTTATAAAATCAAAGTTTCTCATAAAACAGACTACTTACATTAGATAATACTTTTAAAAAAATGTACCCACTCCAATTTCGTTGATATTAACATTGTCTTATTGTATAGTCTAACAAGGAACAAGTGATTTCAAATGCCACAAACAATAAATAGTGGTTAAATATTACTATACAGCAGTAGTATATTACTATTTAGCAACAAAGTATCCAGTTACAATATATTTGTTTATGTAATTTTTTTTTGTTTTCACATATGTAGCTAAAAAATATATTACAAACAAGAAAAAACCCACTTAAGGTATCACAAATGCTAAATATTGTTTCAGCTTTTAATTATTGTTCTATTATAGTTCAATATAGCTACAAATTATCTAAATAAACTACATCTGATTAATAAAATTAGAAAGAAAATAAGGTTTACCATGACATAGCAATGTATTAAATTTTAACCTCACAAATCAACTGGCATTTAATTTATTGTAATAAACTTATAAATTCATATAGTATATTAATTTAGTAATCTATAAATAGACTAGATCAGCTATTTTTGTTAAATTAGTTTCTGTGGATTGTTTACTATTCTTTGTTGTGGAAACAACTGATTGAAAAAGAAGAATTAAAAATAATATGGATTGAGATTGGAGGTCTAATTATTAAAAAGTATTGTGGCTAATGATAAGTGTTATTATAATCACTAAATTTACATCAATTAATTAGATAACCATGTTGTATTATACTGAGGCTTAAATTAGATGTCTAATTAATGAAAAGTGTCGTGTTTAATGTTACATGTTGTTATTACGATCATTAATTTGACATTAAGCAACACAAGGTAATTTCTTAACAAATAATCTGAGTAAAACTGATTTTGGTGTATATTTTTAAATCAGCGGGTGCAACAAGAAGGCGGGGTTTAGTGCAAGTTACATCTTATATTGGTAAATGTTTTTTCAACCAAATCTATTAAACTGGATACTCTGTAGCTATAAATTAATACACTGAGTGTTTGACTAGGAATAGGTACACTACCGGTTTCTATGACTAGCATTTCCTACTTTCAGTTATGAACAACTTGTTTTTACATGTAGTAAATATATTTCTTTTTTGTATTTTATTTCGTTTTTTTCTTTATCGTGATTATACATGTCTTAAAAGTGAAGTTGAGCTGCTCCTAATGTGCACTTCAAAATATAATAGAAATCCAATTATTTGAATCACTTGGGATCTAACCCCATTCGGATGGTTGGATTTTTCAAATAAAAAAAAGGCTCAATTTTAATTAATAACTGTATGTATGTTGCAAAGGGAGGGAAAATGTTTGTAGTTTTTTATTTTTTTTAAGCTTCTGAGCTAACATTTTTGCTTTTTTACAAAGAATAGGTCCCGAAATTGGGTGTCCCATAGAACATATCAAAAACCACTTGAAAACGGTATCTTCTAGTTTTTTGTTGATGATTTTCTTGATGAACTTCCATCTTCATTTTTAAACACTGCACAAATTCTAAAAGTATAGATTTTTAATATCTGAAATCGTAGATTGTTCAACACCGTACATCTAAGCCAACTTTATCCATAACTCCATTATCTGATTAATCAATATTTACTTTTTACTAACGATAAGAAAACTCATTTTCTTTTAGAAGCAATGGTAACTACAAAACACACTCACAAACAAATCAACAGAACATAGCAGGTCTAAGACACACTGACTGACTAATCAAAACGATTACTGACAGTCAAACCGTTAAAAGTCATTATTTTGAGAATTCTCTTAATAGTCTTAATTTTGTTTCTGAAAATCTGAAAACGATACAGATAGTTGGAATTTGGGTAATTGGAGTTCTACTGTACATTAGTTTAAGACAAAGATCTCTTAAGTTACAATAGTTCTCAACATTTTAGGCTCTGTAACCCCCTTTTTAGACTGAGTATTTTGGCGACCTCCCAGGTTTTAATGTTAAAGCAATAATTAAAAAACTACAATAATTGTTTATTCATAACAAAAACACTTGCGAGTAATCTTAATAAATATTAATTTTTGTCACTTTAATTCTTTAATATTAAGGGAAATAGCAGATTTCATTGATTTTATAGACTTGCAGTAGTTTTATAACAGTTTTTAACCTTCCACTTGTACAAGCTATAGCATTGTATACAAAGTTTCCAATGCTTATCAGTAAAGGTGTTATTGATGACATCTCCATTTAGCACTGAGGCCCCTAGCATATTCTCAGCTGTCTTCTTGAATATTACAAAGGCTCCGCACGCACTCTAATAGTATTGCAAGCAGTTACAGTTAGAGTTAGAAACACTGAGTAAGTTTGTGAACAGAGCGTCTGTAAGTAATGACATTAGTGAATGTGTGTAAACAAAGTTCCACATATATGACTAGTCATATATACAGTTCTGGTTTACTGATCTAACAAACAATCCTCAATGTGTTATATACAGCGAAGTGCTGTCAGCTGGAAACATGAAACCTTTAAAAATGCAACACATCTTGAAACCAGTCAAATTTTTCTAAAGAAAATTGTTATAACTTCGAAGTCAACATGTAAACATTAAAGGTCTTGATAATGAAGATGCTCTTAAAGTTTTATATGAAGTAGTGCTTAAGATTGCTAAAAAAGGAAAACTATATACAATTGCTGATGAATTAATTCTCGCCGCAATTGATATGGTTTCAAATATAATCAGTTCACAAGATGTTGAAAAACTTTTAAAATCTCATTATTGAATAATGCTATGTCAAGATGAATATAAGACATGGATGAAGATAGTTATGATGAGTATCTGACATGGTTCAGAACCAGCTAAAGAAGGAAATAAAAGAAAGAAATTTTTTTGCAATTCAGTTTGATGAATCAACAGATATTGCCCAAACTGTGCTCAGTTTTTGTGCTACATCCGGTAGCACATTGTTCATCAAACTGCTTACTTAGATGACATCTTCTCGTATCTTAATACTTGGAACTCATCTATACAAGGACTAGACAAAACTTTTGTCTAAACTCAGGATAGAGTCAACGCATTTTTTAAAATGTAGTCCTTGAAACACGAGAGTTAAAAAAAAAACTTTGACATTTTCTACTTACTCAAAAGTTTGTATCGATTACTAGCGCCGCATCTTTCGACACTTCATGTCTCTCCTTAATCATATCATCTAATCTGAAAACCTCTATTGAACAATTGACAGATTATATTCCAGTTAAGGTTATGAATGGGGTTTTGTGGATACTCTGTTCAGTGAGCAAGCCATAACAAAAGCTAAATTTAATGATCACAAAGAACTGATAGGGATTTCAAGTGATCAGTCAGTGAAACTAAATTTTAAATGCTTGTATGGGCAAATTTTGGATAAGTATTGAAAAGGAATAACCAGAACTGTCCACCATAGTGTTTTAAACTTTGGTACCATTTCCTACATCTTACAACTGTGAACAAGAATTCTTTTTAGTGGTAAATGTAAAAACGAAATCAAGAAATCGTTTGACACTGGAAAATGAAATTGTTTTGTTTTTTACAAAAATTATTCCAGACATTCAAAAATTAGTTAATTCCATTGAAGCTTAAGTTTCTTATTAATAGAATAAAAAAACATATAAGTTTAGTATAATGTATCTTCTTTTTAATAAAAAAAACTACAACAATAACTGATTATTTTTACTTTTTCTCCTTATCTCGCAACCCAGCCAATGATTGAAAGCTCCTGCTTAAAAATATCTGACAAATAATTCCCTTACAAATAAAAAAGCTATTTTCAAACCTTTGTGTGAAAACTCCTGCTTGAAAATATCTGACAAACAAATAATATCCACACAAATAAAAGGCTATTTTCAAACCTTTGTGTAGATTAATAAATAACTGGAGAAATTAAAACAGAATTTTTTAAATTCTTTCTTTAAATTATCAAGGAATCATATTTTATTTACAATTAAAAAATAAAACAAAGGTATAAATTAAAACAAAATATTTGAAGCTGAATTTAGTATTAGGCTTGGTTCTTTTCAGAATTCCAAATAGATGTAGTTGACTATATTGTCGTTTTATTTTTAGTGCAAGAGGGAAACATACTCTTCCTAACCTGGCCTATGCATATGATGCACTTCAGCCAATCATTTCTAAAGAAATCATGGAGATACACCATACCAAGCACCATGCAACTTATATTTCAAACCTCAATGCAATTGAAGATCAGTTGAAGGAGGCTATTGCAAAAAGTAAAATTTTCAGTTTTTTACAATATTTTAGTAACATTTTAATTTTATTAATCACTTTTACATTAGTTTATGACTATCCAAACTTTAAATTTTGTAAAAACTTAATGAGACAGAACGTTTTTGATTGCTCCTGGGCGTTCTTCATCAGTGTCTTAGACACTTCTCATCGAAAACGTTCTGTCTCAGTAAGTTTTTACAAGATCTAGAGTTCGGATAGTCATAAAATAATGTAAAAGTGATTGAGTTTCACCAAATGTAATGAACTACCTCTGTAGTGGATTGGAGGCTTGCACAACTTGATTTAACATTAATCACGTTTGGATAGTCATAAACTATTGTTTAAGGGATTAATAAGAACATATGGACTACAAAATTCAAGAATTGATTTAACAATTGTATCAGGCCAATAATAATTTATGACAAAAATGTAATAGTTAGGATGCTGGCTTAAGCAAATTAATTTGTTTAACAATATGTGTAATTCGTTCATTAAAAGTATATTTCATTAATAATATACAAAATTGAAAGGCGTGAGGTTCAATCATATTTCCTTGTCATGTTGTAATGACCTATTTTTGCCAGATTTGTTTTCTAAGCATGTAATTTGAACTAGATAAAATAATAATTTCAATGTTTTTACTTTCAATGAATTAGGCTTCCTTAATTTGAAGCATACTTTTTTTCAATTCGAACAAATAAAAAATCCACATCACAAATAAAATATTTAAACCATTAAGCATACTTGTGTCTTTTGATGTTTGTTCATTATCCAACTATACCACTAACGAAAACTTTAATTTAGTTACAGAAATTTTGTAATTGAAAAATAAAGTTGATCAATATATTAAATTAACCAAATGTTGTATGACACAAAATTATTTTTTATTTAACAATGGATTTGTTAACAAAAAGATGTTAAAACATTGATGAATAGCTTATAACCTTTTATAGCAGAACTTTTTATGAAAAATATTGAAGAAGAATTAAAGCATAAACACTCTTATTTAATTCAAAAAACAAAATTTAAACAAATTGAGAAAAAACTCCTCCATTTTAAGGCCAAACCAAAATTCTTTAAAAAATAATATATTAGCCTAGCATTTTGTAAAAATTTAACAAACATTTAAAGAACTCGACTTGAAAGTAGTATATAAAAACCTAAATGACCTAAGAAATTAATTAGGTAACAAAAAAGATTAAGCTGGATAAGTCAGGGATTTTAAAGTAAACTGCATTTCTTGTGATCAAATTTATATTGACCAAACATAAGGGAAAATTTCAACTAGTTTAAAGAACATATTTGTCACAAAATTTTAAAGATCAGAAAAATCAAGCATTGCTGGACATGGTCCTAAAGTCTAAACATAGTTTAAAAATATAAAACCTTATTTAGTTGAAAATATAAAATCGAAAAATAAGTTATACTCATTTGAATCTCTGATTATTAATAGATATAACAAAAATAGCTTATTGCGTTTGTTGGTTAAGTGATAGTTGTAGGTTTTTATTTTCTGTAAAATATGGTAGCCTGAAAAATTAATAAATCTGTTAATTCAACAAGTTGTAACGATAACCCCCCCCCCCCATGTGAAGTTGATGGACATGGACGTTGCTGTGGCTGCATTGCTCGGCTAATAGTCAGTTTAGTTTGTAACTTGTAGTTTTCCAGATTGTAATTTTGTAATAAGACCCTATGATGATGATGACATACATGATCATCAAAATGTACATAAGGGTTTAATCTTAGGTAACTTGTATTATCAGTTATTTTGATTATTTTTGTAGTATTGGGGTTGTTTCCAATATTTTATTCTAATATATTACACCACTGTGCTCTTAATATTGTATAATATAAAACTCAGTTTTAAAATATTTAAATAATAATTGAACAAATACATAGTCAGTATAAAGTAATGTCTACTATTTAAATTCAATCTAAAATACAAAATGAAATTAGTTGCCATGAAGTAACCAAAATTAGTAGGGGGCGGACTAAACTAGTTCGAATAGAAGTGTGACTGAATATATATATATATATATATATATATATATATATATATATATATATATATATATATATATATATATATATATGAACTTAATTTCAAGTATATAAATCAACTGTGGCGTAATGTTGAATTTAACCCTTTCGCTTACAATTTGTTTACACCCACTTAGCCATAAAAAACTAATTTTTTAGACAATTTTTAAATGCTTTTGTTGATTACTCATATATTTAGTTCATATATATCTAATTTATATTTTATTATTATACATATATATTATTATTTATATATATATATATATATATAGTTCATAGTTCATATTTATATTTCTTATGGAACTTATTGTTATTTTTTATTCAGAGTTACATTTACTTTCAAAGTATATACTAATATGATAATAACTTTCCTTTTATAATTTAATAATATCAAGTAAAACCAAAAAGTTCAATGAAAAATATCATTTTTTGTTTTTGTTACAATTATCCTACAATAAAAGCATAAATTACCTTTGAAAATACTCCAAAATATTCTTCAGGGCAAAGAATATGTTTCAATTTCACAAGAATCAAGCAAAGTTAACTTTTGTGTGGTATACTTTGAAAATTCTGGTAAATGAAGCGCGAAGAGGCACCGTAACTGTCCCACCAACTGTCACTGTATTTGCCTTGTGCACTACAAACCTTCCACCTTCTTGAGGGAGTGTTTTTTATTTCATTAGATGGTATGGGTCTTGGGAAATGTCCCCAAGTTAATGCTTGAAGCCTCAGAGGGGTTTCTGATGCTGATGTCCGTCCTCTTTTGCTTATATGATGGAATATGCTTCGATTCAAACATCTGTCTGCCAAAATTTTTTTTAAACTCACTATATCCTATTTTTTTCTTAGTGATTTTTTTTAATACCACATATGAATTGAAAAGGGCAATGTCCATTATATAAAAAAATATCTTTTTATACCCTTTAGCATAACCTTCTCATGCTAGGGAATGAAGCCAAGTATTGATCTTCTCGATCTATTCCCCCCATGGAGTTGTTGTAGTAAAGAAAAGGTTCAGGTTTGTTTTGGGGTTCTCCGCTATCTCTTTCCCTCTTTCCTGTTGATTTCTTATTACCATAGTCATGAAAGATAGACAAGATACACGCTTTTTTTTGTCTTGCCACCTAAGGGCCATCATGTCATGACCATACGCTACTTTGAAGTCACCAAGAAGTAATTTGTTGTTAGAATCTTTGAAAGTCTCCGGCATGTTGGCTCTTCATGGATTTACAGTTCCAATCATATTGAAACCATTATTTTTCAATTTATGGAAAAGAAGTGGTAAAGATTACCAGTTGTCTAGAGTAAGTGTATGTCCTTTACCTGCATAATCGTTCACCATTTCGATTACAACAGACTCACTCACCAACGACTTTTCCTACTCAGCTGTATCTCCACCCCCTTCTTCTACTCTGACAGGTTGTATTGCTTCTGCACCAGTGTAAATCTTAATTTTATAGGAATAGCCAGTGCTTGATTCACAGCATTTATAAAACTTGATTCCAAATCTTGGCCTTTTTGGGGGGGGTTAAATTGGACATAACCCACCCTTCCGCAAAATTTCATCAACTGCTATATTTTGATCAGGTAGGTACAAAAGGAAAAACTTCCTATTCATGTAATCAATTACATATCTCAGTTTACACAGTTTGACATTTAGAGGCCTATTTTTATTATTAGTAAGATGAAAGAATTTAGAAAGCAGCAAAAATTGGCGGACTGGCATTGCCTTACAGAAAAACGGAGTCTCTATTGTGGCATTAGGCAACCAGTATGACTGAATACTTCTCTCTTTTACTAGGGACATAAGAACACAAAGTGAATAAAAGCAGGACATTTCATCTGGAGTTGTGTCAATCCATTCTGAATATAACTTCTTTTCTTCTCATGGTGCATTATTTTTATCAATAAACTCTTTGGCATACTAATTGGTTTCATTGGCAACATGTTGCCAAAAGTCACTTTCAACAAAACCATTGAAAACATCTATTTCAGAGGGAGATGGTCCCACGTTTCTTGGTAATATTGGCCTTACACCAGGGCAACCTATTTTATTGATAATGTTCGCCTCAATGTTGCTGGTCCAACGCCAACCTGTTTTTTTTTTTTTACTTTATGATGCTGTTCTGGCTAATGGAATGTTTCTTTGGCCTTTTAGTGGGCTTAGGTGGTTTGGAACATGGGAGTTTTCCTTTAGGCCTACCCCTTGGTTTACCCTTGCCTCTAGTACTAACCCTAATATGCCTAGGACAAGGATCAAGAAAACTAGGGTCATCAGCCTCCTCACTAGCAATAGAAGACAGAGGTGAAATTATTCACAGTAAATTTGATCGAGTAGCTTAATTGGATATCTGTGATCTGAATTGGCTTTCATCATCTGAATTAGATGGTAATACAGGCCCCTATCATGGACATTTGCATCAGAAATTACTTTATTTACATCTATTTGAGTCCTAGGCCTAACATAACTACAAGAGAGAAAGTTGCAACTGATCACTTATTGCAGAACAAGGCAGATTGCATTTTTCATGATCTGGTGAACCTGTTATATTACAGTCTATTATGATTTTATTTGATTCATCACTTACATCTTCATCTCTTTGAGAATCAATGTTCAACTGTCCTACTTCATTTATTTCATTATCACTCTCAAATGCTTCATCAAACAAATCACTGTCATATTCTCCAATATGCTGTGAGAGCACTGTTATTGTCATATTCTCCAATAATTCTTTCAATTTCACAATCCTCCAACTCCTTCCCACATTCATCAACAAATAAAATATTATTTCCACTCATTTGTAATGAAAAAAGAACGCAAATAACAAATTAAATACAATTATGTTAGCTTAGAAACATATTGCACACAACTACGATGTAAACACAACATTACAGACAATGTCAGCTGATCGGTAGTCATATTGGAACGTAATAATTTAGGGAACGGACAGTCTAAAGAAGATAAAAATACACCCATTGGAAAGCCCGAAGCCTGCAGAACAAAAAGCATATGTGATCTGTTGGATTTCTAGAGAACTACTTGACACAAACAAGCTATAATGGAGGACCGCGATTCGCCTTCGCTTCACTCAATGGTCAACTGGGCTACAACAGTGAATCGCTGTCGTTGTAAGTGAATGGGTTAAATAAATGAAACCTCTATACCACAAATAACTTTTCCCTTTATTTAAAACCTTATGTACATTTCAATTGCATAGCAATCATCTTCAGCTATACTTGGACGTAAAACAACTATGTTTTGTATGTTACCTCTGAGGATGATTGCTATGCAATTGAAATGTACAAAAGGTTTTAAATAAAGGAAAAAATTATTTGTGGTATAGAGGTTTCATTTATTTAAATTAATTCTAACTGAAAATTAAATAAGAGGAATATTTAAGTAATGTTTTAAATTGCATTCAAGTGTTTAACAAATATTATAGAATCCTCCTTCAGCTAGAGAAGTTTATTTTCTATTTCTTTATTTCTTAGTACAAAAATGATCTTGCCTAATATTTAGACTTTTCTGTTCCAAGATTTAATAACAATTGCCGTTAGAAGTTTGCTCTTTCAATAATGGAAATAATTTCTAAAAGTTTTTTTTCCTAGATGATACAGCCACAATTATTAAACTATCTCCTGGTGTTAAGTTTAATGGAGGAGGCCACATCAATCATTCTATATTCTGGGAGAATCTTTCTCCAAATGGTGGGGAACCCACTGGTAAGAATTTTAATTTTTTTTGTTAAGTGTGTTATTCAATCACAATTTTATTAAATAAAAATTTCAATTCCTCAAACATATTTCAATTAGTTAAGGCAATGTTTGTGCAATTTAGTTCCAAACATAAAAATAATATAGCCTTAGGATTAAACCAAACAAAGAGTACAAATTACACACATTATCATAATTTATAATATTTTTAAATTAGTAGAAAGAATAAATTGTCTTTTTTATGTCAATAAGTTTATACATAGTATTAACCACTGAAAATAACTAGCCACCCCACTAAGGTGGTGGGATTCTTCACAATTGCTCAGTCAAGCAACACAACAAATATGCACATCAAAAGTACAGACGTTACTTACTCTCTATCAATTTCAGAATATTATGTCCCTCATACCACTATATAGTAAATCAGATTGTTTAAGGGGGTATGGGTACAGACATTGTGTTTTTCTTATTGGAGAGTAGATTTTCTCAGGTATGAAAACTTGCATGTGTAACTCATGATCATTCCTTATATACCATACCAGGAGTTTTTGTGCAACTACCTTACTGCTATCTATATTGAGAATTTTTTTCTTATTCTTTATTAGTTTGTAACTGTTAAATTTACTGATCAATATTATACACACATAAGATAAATATAATATTTAATTTTTCAATATTAAACCCAGTGTCACTGGAAAAGAAAGGTTCTATTCTTATGAAACACTATAAGACTAGGGGAAGGAGTACAATTTGAAAAAAAATATAGTTATTAAAAATTAGATAATTAATTTAGAAACTAAATTATTTATGAAAAAAAACAATTCTAGTTTAATTTATAAAATAAAATACTGAAAACATTTTCTGAATGAAAATATTGTAAAAAATATATAAGAAACCATTAGGATCTTAAGTTTTGACTACACTTTAAACTGTAGATTATTCAAAGTGACATAAAAAAATTGGAACTTTTGAAATCCAGTCATCTGCAGATGGCTACACTGGGGAAGAGTGACTTTGAGCTCTAAAAAATTATGCCAAATAGTAATAATAGAGCATAAGAACAGTCAACAGCAGGTTTTGTCAATAAAACTAATTTACAGAAAACTAATATTTGGAATGTATTCATATGGAGTTCTGATACTTTTAAGGTTTAGGGTGTCATGGTTTCTTCATTCAAAAAACTTAGATTCAGAACTTGAATGGACTAGCTCTACTTTTAAAAAAGACACCAACTGGACCACCAAATAGTGATTGTACTCTACAGAAAATTTAAACTTTATGAGTTGTAATCAGAGCTCTAAAAATTGGAAATTCGATCATTGAATTTCTGCCCAATGTCATTGAAAAGGAAATGAATCATTATAATAATTATTTTTCATATAAAATCATACCTTGTATTACAGCATAAACGTAATAAAAAAATATTGAATCGTTAAAATAAATACTCATGAAATGCAATAAATATATTTTTTTAAGATGCATTTTTATCTTTTTAATATAAGCTGTATTTCTTTCTTTTTTCAGCTGTAATTTACTTAGTTTTTACTTTTTCATCTGCAGTATGTGAAAGATTTCAACTATTATTCTTGTATTTAATTTTATTATTGCTGTAATAAAACCTACTTTCTCCAGCTGAATTGACTGAAGCTATCAACAGAGACTTTCAATCTTTGGATAATTTGAAAAACAAAATGGCTGCCCAAACAAATGCTATCCAAGGTTCTGGCTGGGGGTGGTTGGGGTATAACCCTGACAATGGACGACTACAAATTGCTACTTGTGCTAATCAAGATCCTCTCTTTCCAACTACTGGTATGTATTTCGTTATTACATAAATAATTGTTTTTTTTATTCCATATATTTAAGTAAACTTCTGTATTATTTTCAATAAAAACAATTCTAGGTACAGACTCTTTTTGTTCTCGTTTCCAAACTCTAATTACCTCTCATTTTATTTATTTTTATCTCACTTGACCTCACTTCCATTTGTCTTTTACTGGCCAGCTCATTCTCTTCTTTCCTTTTCCTGATTTAACTACATACCTTATCCGTAAGAAAGTAATTATATATCTCCTGAAGTCGTATGCTATTACTACAACTGTACTCCAATACATAGATCTCTCAGGGGAACAAACTCCTGAATTTTTAGAAATGTCAATTAGCCTTCGATAAGCCTTTTAGGCCCTTATCAAGGTTGTGGATCCTTTGAGAGACAATCTTACTGAAAAACTATTGAATATAGTTCATTGATACTGCTCATCTTCAACCGACTCATTTCCGCTTTTAAATCGGTCATACCACTTGTATACAGTCTTCAGGGTTACCGCATTATCGCCATACACAGATTTTAACATTTCGTGAGCATATTTGGCATTCTTTTGCAACTTAAAACAGAACTTAATGGTAATACATTTTTCAAAAGCCATGATGCGTGACAGACACGAAAAACACAACTCACTCTAGCGGCTCTGGCAGTTGACAGACAAGTTCCAGCATGTTGAAACTTGTTGCTGCCTGTCTCAACAGATCAAGCTACTAGGCAAATTACATCATATGGATGTAGCGTCAGCAGTTGCTGCTCTAAAAATTATTTTACCGTATTTTTTATCACCCCTTGTACGTATATTTAAATATACCTATAGAACCTCCAATTATGATGGATTTGGTTGTAATTTTATACATTCTACATTGTACTTCTACCTACATTAAAATATACCTATAAGGTCTCCAGATTTGGCCGTAATTTTATACATTATTATATACCTATATAGTGACCAGTCAGGATAGATTTGATTTTAATTTTATACATTACCTAATTAGACATCTATTTTTATGGAGTAGTACTTTTTGCCAGGTAACAAGCTGTCCTATTTTGAAAATAGAATGTCTTCAGTTTGGATGGAAGAATGTATCTAAAATTTATTTCCCTTATGCATGTCTATAATAGAAACAAAGACAATACGTATTTTAAAGATTCAATGAGGAAAAAACAAATTACACTACACTGATGATACATTTATAGCTACCCAAAAAAGTCTTGAAAGAAAGAAATAGTTTCCATATAATGACACTGAATATGAATTAGCAAGTGTTATGAATATAGCTGCTATAAAATTTACAGAAGCTTTACAAAATGTATTACATAAAAATATTTTCTTGCTAGAAGAAATTTTAAACCTTGATAAACACAAGGTTGTTAAGGACAAAACTTACCAGGAACAAATTAAATCTTAAGAAAGAACAATTAAAGACATTGTTTAAAATAGAGAAGGATCATGTTACACTTCTTTCATCAATTTAAATTTTACTATAAATTGATAACGTACCCCATCATACTGTTAATTTGAACACAATTAGCAACAACATTAAAATGGTGTTCATGCTTCCAAATACTACATCTCTTATCCAGCCAATGGATTAGGGAGTGCTAAGAACTTTTAAAGCTTATTATCTATGTAACACACTTTTGAAAGCTATTAATGAAACTGATGATGGTAAACAGAGTTTATTATAATTATGTTAATGATGATATTCTAATGGCTATTCATATAATTTCTATAACTTGGAAATAAGTCAAAGAATCCTGTATAACTGATGTGTGGAAGAAAATCATGACAAAATATAACTTTTCTTATATAAATATAACTAGAAGGAACTATCAACAACTGACAAATCTCAGCTCTGGCATTGTCCATTAGGCTCTTTAATGTCCGCTGCAGAGCAAGAACTGTTAATAGACATTCTGCTACAGTTAAAAACTCAGAGGATTATTGATCAGTCAAAGTTGTTTGAAAAATACATTATTGTTTTCTTGAATTTTGTAGTCCATTACGTTCGGTGAATCTTATTAATCACTTAAACAATAGTTTATAACTTCTGAACTTTTTATTTAGTAAATTTGTTAAAACTCACTGAGACAGAATGTTTTCAATCGCTATGTGCCGATCTTCATCAGTGTCTCCTGCTTGGAGAAGTTTTAATAAATTTACTATATTTAAAGTTCGGATAGTCATAAACAATAATTGTTTAAGTGATTAATAAGATTCACCGAACGTAATGGACTACAAAATTCAACAATAAGAATATGTACTTAAACTTAACTAAATTAACGGTCACCGCTTAACCCAACATCTCCAAGCAGAAGATACTGATGAAGATCAGCACATAGCTATCGAAAACGTTCTGTCTCAGTAAGTTTTAACAAATTTACTAAATAAAAAGTTCGGAAGTCATAAAACTATTGTTTAAGTGATTAACATTATTGTTGTTCCTCAAAAATAATTGAAAGTAAAAGATCTCCATGGCATTCCTAAAACTGCAACAGGCCAGATCATCATTGATTCAGGAAATAATCTTGATGTGTTAACGTTTTTGAAAAGTAGAACATCTCATATCTATTTATAAAGAAAGAAAGAAAAACTTACTTGCAAAGGTGGATTTATTTATATAAACTGCTCCAGATATAAATACATTTAAAGTGGGCCTGTGGGTAGAGCAACAATAAGCTTCCACCAGTTCTCATTGATTTATATTTGTATTTGTTATATTCTTTCTGTTTTTTAACTTTACTAATTAGTGACAAAAAATTATGCCTAATAAAATCTTAAATTATTATAAAACTTGGAATTGCAATGACATTAATTATACTATATAGGGCTATATTTTTTTGTACTTTGTAACCACATAAACCAATGTTTTTTTTTATGTTAAACAATTTATCTAATTATAGTTGAGATTTTTAATTTTTGTTTACATCCTCTTCAATGTTTCATTTATACATCACATCAGAATACGGTGGTGTAAGCAGTTCATGTATTTTAATCCAAATAGTATTAACTTAGCATTTTATAACTTCTCTTTTGTTTTTCTAATTGATGTATATAATTGTACTGCACTCTAGGTTCAATATTATTTGATTTTGTCTGGACAATAAATACTACACAGAGTACATACCATTCTTGAATATGAAAAGTCTATGGTTTGTCTCATATGTATACAGATCGTTGCGCGATTTTTATAACAATTTATCAGGAATTTCTAACATTTGTTTTCCCATCAAAGCCTAAAGAATAAGACTTTTTCAAAATATTTTTTGATAGAGATTTAGTTAACAAAATTGTTATGGAAACCAATGAATATTACTACTTTGTGTGTGAAAATACTACCATGTATGACAATTCAAAAGTGAAAATGTAGACTCCTATTACTGTTGAAAAAATTTATAGTTTTTTAAATATTAAATATTTTCATAACAAATATTAAAAATAGTACAATAATTAAAAACATTAGAGAAAAATTAGAAGAAAGAAAAAATTCAAAAATATGATGCTCCCAAGGAATTTATAAAGGCTTGCACATGTTGCTAATCAAAGGTTTAAAGCCAGTACGTTCCTATTCATACGACTTACATAAATTTCAATTTACGCAAAACTCTCTGGAACATAACACTTTATATGGCTCTTCTTTTGTTGTGTCTTGAAGAAAGCATTAATAAAATAGCTCCTCGTTAATGGTTATCCTTCAAAAGTGGTTTTTATAAACATTAAAGCTAATGTCTAACTGTTCAGTGCTGTCATCAAAACAGAAGCATGTTTTTTTCAACAGAATTTTATCTGTGATTTTTCAACTTGTTCACTTATGTCAGTGGCTCTTCTCCATAAATTTTGGATAGAAAGTGACATTGACTCATACTTTTGAGGTAATGTCATCTAGCATTGTATTACTTCAGTACATATACAATTTGAATATGTACCAAACACTGAGGCTTTCTACTTTTTCTATAACAAAGGCCATACCCCCCCCCCCCCATCATGCTACATATTGTAAGAGCTATTTCTCAGAGGGATTGGTCAAGTAATTAAAAGGGAGGTGACCCATCAAAGAGAACATATAGTTTAGTGATAAGATTACTAAAATCTGTAAATTGTATAAAGATGTTAGAGGTAAAGTCAGTTTGATTTCTGTTGCCTCCGAAGATAGTTATTTTGAACCCAAAATCTACATAATAAAAATTTTTTTGGTGGGTGGTTAGAGTATCCACTACATTGAAAATCATTTATAGCTATTAATATACAATCAATTGTACTTGTATATATAAGATACAGTGAAGGGTAATTTATATCTTTTAATTTGCTTAAAATTTATAATCATGTTTTAATTATGTTCTAAATAGTAATATTAACTAGCAAAGATTATACTTTTTTGTATTAACTTGGCAAAAATTACTATTTACTGATTTATTCAGCAGACGCTTTTTGCACTAAGTCAGCTGAGAATCACTGACAAGATTGTTGCTCAGGTTTGTTGTGTTGGTGTGAGTCTGTGGTGTTTCTCAATTTGAAGAGATTATAAATTGAGAAACACCACAGACTCACACCAACGCAACACACCTGAGCAACAGTGTTTTCAGTGATTCACAGCATTGAATAATGCGCTGACCTAGTGTGAAACGCGTCTGCTGAATAAATCAGTAAGTAGTGGTTTTTTTGCCAAGTTAATATAAAAAAGTAATTTATACAAAAACCTCAAGATTTACAACACAAAAACTGCAAGCAAAGATTAGGATACAGCTTTTAGTTAAATTTTGTAAACTGTCTACTAATAATACCACATTTTAATTAAAGTAATTATTTATTAGAAAATTGTTGCAAAATTTTATCTGTGACAAAATTAAATTTGTTTTGTTATTTGCAGGTCTAATCCCATTGTTTGGAATTGATGTGTGGGAACATGCTTACTATCTGCAGTACAAGAATGTGCGTGCTGATTATACAAAGGCTATATTTAGTATTGCTAACTGGAAAGATATTTCAAAAAGATTCAGTGGGGCCAAGAGCAAGAAGTAAATAATTATTGAAATTTTACACTCCAAAAATTTAGTAATATTAAACATGATATTTACTTGTAATGTATTCTATGTGATATAAAAATCTCTATTGCATTAAAGTTAAAATATTTTATATTAATTTTTGTTGAAGTTATTATTTTTGTTATAACCTTTATATTTAAAACTTGAAAGAATATTAAAAACAAAATAATTTTTGTATGAATTAATATATTTATACTGAAAAACTGTAACCCATTACCTGTTTACCTGTTACACAATTCAATCCATCTACATCAAGTGATAACATATGAATATCAATTTCATAAAATGGACTGGTGAGTAAAAGTAACAAAAACTAAAGGCAATTTATGAGTTAATAAATACAGTATATTTATTTTCAGTCATTAATTGATATATCAAAACCCTTATTATTTAGTTTGTGTTGATTGTTAATCCTCAACAATCAGGATTAAAAAGTTACTTGACAAATAAGTGTTTTTTTCTTTTTTACAAATATATTAAATTTTCAGTGTTAATGTAGTCCTAAAGGGTGTGTCCCAGAAACACTGACCCACTTTGAAAACATAATGGTATATGTCTCTCGAGGTAAAATTGAAAACTTAGGAAACTTAAGGCAGTATTAGTAGCTTTTGTCAAAATTAGGATTTGTGGCATTTTTATGATTGAGTATGACTGTACTATATTGATGTTTCAGTTATAAGATAAGTTTGTTAACAAAGATTTAAGAGTGTTGCTGTGGGTTGGCATAGAGGTATCTAGTATTTTCTGACAACTTGGAGTGTCCTTCATAACGGGAGAGAATACTTGTGGAATAAAGCTTTGTGAACATCATTAACACATGCAGTTTTTGGTTGTACCTCTTGAGGTTTTTTAATATACTTCTTGATATACCACTTGGCAAAAAACCACTACTTTCTAATATTTTACAGTAATATGTGTTTCATTGAAGACCACTGCGTTGTTCAATGCTGTGATTCATGGACAAGACAGTTGCTCAGGTGTGATGTGTTGTGGTTTGTGGTGTTTTGCTGTTCTGAAGTATGTCCTTCATAGAGAGGTTGTTAATTATGTGGATGAATAAGGTGTTGATTGTGAGTGTTTTATCATTTAGAATGTGTTGTGTTTGGTTTTTGTGGTGTTTGTAATAAACTAAGCACTACAGAAAACTTTGAAATATACAAACACCACAAAATCTAACCATAACCCATTATAAATGATAAAACCCTAACAATCAAACAAATAATTATCAATCCCTCTATGAACGACGACACGTTACAGAACACCAAAACTTCACAGACTTACAATCATACAACACACCTGAGCAAGTCTTGTACGTGACTCACACCATTCAATAATGCTTTAATCTATTGTGAAATGCGTCTCCTGGAATATATTAGTAGTAGTGGTTTTTTACTGTGATGTGTGTATCATTAATACAATAGTATATAATATAGTTATACCTTGCATAATAGTTTTCATGCATAATATACCACATGTCATATTGTAACTTCTAAATGCAGAATCAGAAAATGTCAGGTGAAACTGCAGTTAGAGAAGATATCATAAGAATTTGTTAGGTTTGGAATTGTAAAAATTATGATAGAGCCTCCTTGTAAAATCTAAATTTAAAAAAATAATTCTTACAAATAATTAAATACTCCAAAATACTCGTATAATGGCAATTAGTGGTAGTAATATATATTAAAAGTATATTAATATAGAAAGTGTATTCTACTATATCAAAAGATCTGTATCTAATATAGAAAAGGTAAATAATAATAATGTTTTTAAAGTTGATAACAACTGACATGCTTATTTACCTCAAAATATTGGAGCAAAAATTCAACTTGGTGTTTAAAGCTTCCGATTACTAAAAACATTTTTTATTTACAGGGTATAACAGAACAAAATAATTTTTAAAGATAGAAATTTTAATTTTAGGTGATATTTTTGAATGTATTTAATCTTTATGTCAGTTTTTTTATATTTTTTTATGCCGATAAGCAACAGAAATGATATTTAAGGATTATGTTATACAGAATAACAGGTTATTAGATAAGTTCAATGTATATCTATACACCAAGAGAGTTAAAAATAGGTCAACCACATTTAAAGTATTTTTTATAGAAGATCTAGTGAGAGATTTATTTCACTGACTGGATCCCTTGTATGCACAAGTTTACATTACGATTTTTCAAAATGACTATATATTTATAAGGCAACTAGTGTTACATTTGTTGACCAAGAACTAGAAATTTTATGAGAAAAAGGATCATAGCTGTGATTTTGGTTACAACTTTTAAGAAACTTGAAATAGTATAATAGTGAACAAATTTAGAATAAGGGTTAACATAGTATGTGAAACTACTTGTTACAAAACTCATTCTTTCATCAGACCTAGAACATTCCTCAATATTTTTGTTTCTTCAATCTCTAGTTTCTACTGGACCTTGTTCATGTTGCCTATTATTACAAAGATTGTGGACAAATAATGGTAAAATAGTGTCTAAATGTAGAATTATAAAGAACTGAATATATTTCATATTTCTTTGCATAGACAATAAAGCCATATAACTTGTTTTTCATTCTTCCATTCATCCAGTTATTTGAATATAAACACTTTAATTATTATTGATATTATCTTTATATATAACCTTCCCTGTACACCTTTTTTTCATTCCATTTATTAAACCCTCCTTTTAATTGTGTAATACATTTAAATGGCACCCAATATTCTTGTGGAGCATTCAGGTAATGAGTTAAGGGGAATTTCCATGTACATATCCCATTTAATTTCAAAAGAATCATACATAAACCCTTTGAATTTTGCTTTACACAAATTCATTTTGTTTCCTCGACTTGCTTCTCCCTTAGAGCATGAATTAAAGTGAAGCAAACGAAGAAAATTCCTCTTAAAAGTTAACAGTTTTGTTAATTTAATAGTCTACAACAATTTTACATTTGAATTTCATGTATTTAAGAGATTCTTTACATGGGCAAACATTTATAAATCTCAAAAAATTTTCTTTACTGTTGATCTAGTTACAGTCTGGTTTTAGAATAGAAAATTGTGTACATTTAGCAACACAAAAAATACATTTCTGTTACAGAAACAGATAGTACAAACCTTTTTTATGCAAGAATCAAACATTATTAAAGTCAAATATATAGTGAAACTAAGAGTTGTTTTGGGACTCATCATTAATCTCAGTTTTTTAAGGAAATTGGAGTTGTGCAATTAAAAAGAGAGCTAAAATACTTAGCTTAGATTTTTCAAATATTTCTGTTTTGAAAAAATAGTTTCTGTCCATGTCTCTAAACTGCTATACAAGAAAAATGGGCAATTTATTCTTTTTGGAGTTTTCTATAATTTGTAATATGTGATTTTTGTCATATTATTTTACTTAAAATGTTTGGCTATAAAGTAACGAGACTTTTGTTGTAACTCCCTCAATTTTTTTTTTTACAACTTTCACTCTATCCTCTTTAATATACTTCCCTCCCCTATACCTACACTTCTCCATTCGAATTTTCTATTGTTCAAAACAGTGTTTTAAGTCGTTATCCAAAAGGTAGTTCATGATCTTCATAGCTTTTTCCTTCACTAGGTCGAATCTAGTTCCTTTTAAGGCTTCCTTCACTTTTGGGAACATAAAAAAGTTACACAGGGCAAGGTCAGGTGAGTAGAGGGGCTGCTCCAACAAAAATACCTTGCTTGGCCTAAAATTACTCACAACCAGTGAGCTGGAGCATTGTCTTGATGCAGAATCCAAGATTTATTTTTCCACAACTCTCGTTGCTTTTTTCTTATTTGCTTGTGGAAGGTAACCAAAACCTCAAATTAGTACCTTTCATTCACTGTCTGCCCCTCAGGACCCAAGTTTATGTTTACGACTCCATGGATAGTGAAAAATACAATCATCATGGCCTTGAACTTTGATTTTGACATTCGGGCTTTCTTCATTTGTGTTGAATTTGGGCTCTTCCAATGCACCAAGGGGCGTTTTGTTTCTGGGTTTTAGGTAAAAAACCATGATTCATTACTTGTAATGACTCTCCAACATTTTAAGATCCTTGATATTTTTCAAGATGTCAGAGCAAATTTCTTATCGTATTTTTGTCCATTCTTTAGGTTTTTGGACACCATTTTGCCACACACTTTTCTCATGTTGAAATGTTCATGTAAAATTTGTAGAACTGACTCCTCATCGATATATACAGTTTCTGGAAAAGCAGGAATACTTTACCAGAGATCTTGATGGATAAGATTTCTAATTTCCTCACTGATTTCATCCGTTTTTGAAATTGATGGATGCCCTGACCTTGGATTATCCTCAACATCTACTTTAAAATGTTTATACCACTAAAAAACCCGTGTTTTCTTCCCCATACACTTGTAAGAAAGAATAGGCCTCTGTGGCGGATTTACCAAGTTTCAATAAGAATTTAAAGTTGTAACGTTGCTCAATCAAAACATATACCATTTTTCCGACGAATGAGAAACCACAGTCCGACGGTAACGAAGAGTGTACCCCAATTGAGCGAGCTAAGGTCATTCAACCGGCGTGGATGTCAGGGGACACGACTATATGATAGGTGACCTTGAGACTAGCACAGCATGTCCCACAGAGAGCCAGTCTTGTTACTTTATAGCCACGCCTTGTTTGTACACTATGTTTTTCTACATATTCAGGACAATTTTTTGTTCTATTCATTTTTTTTTCAATATAATTTCTAGATAGATTTTACTTCTTAACTTAACATTCATTTCTCCAACAAATATGTTCACATTTTGTATGTTTTTGTTTATTTAAAAACTTAAATCGTTCTACTGAAAAGGCCATTTTCATTTTTTTTTTTTGGGGTTTCTTAAATGTAGATAATTTTAATCATAGATTATCACCCTTATACACCCTTCTCAATTGTTTATAATTTATTTTATAGTCAACAGTAACCTGACATTTTTATTGCTGTTGGCGTATTATATACTCCTAATTCTAATTTATACATTATTAGTTGCTTAAGTTTGCAGATATTTTTGCACTTAGTAAAATCGTTGTCAGTTGTACATGATAATCTGTACAATATTTTTAACTACGATTTTCATGGCTATGATTTACTCCAAAACATTCACTAAATGAAAATGTTTGCTTCAAACATATTTCTTATCAGTTTTTAAATATGTGAACTGATTTATGTTTGTCAGAAAATATATATATGTTCTTAATAAATTGCCAGAAATATTTTACCAATAACTGAAATCGCATTTAATTTCATGAAGTCTTAAATATGATATTCAAAACACTCCCATGTAACAAACTACCTTAAAACTTGCAGTTTTTGTGTTGTACATCTTGAGGTTTTTATAGAAATTACACTTGTTTGTATTAACTTGGCAAAAAAACCAAATCAGTAAATAGTGGTTTTTTTGCCAAGATAATACAAACAAGTGTAAAAACTACCTTAATTGTTTACTCTAATAAAAAGAATGATGTAAACAAATTAATATTAATTTTTAAAAAATCCTAACAAAATTTGATAAAAATTATCAATATTTATTGCTGGCCTATTGGAACAGGAAATTTACTTTTAGGGTAATCACCTTAAAAGATTAATAAAATTAATTATATCTTATTAAAAATTCAACAGGATATAAAAAAATGCAATAACATTTTATGTACACACTAACAAAAACCTTTGATTACAAAACTCAATCCTCAAATTAATGACAAAATATTTATTAAAATCTTCATGTACCATACTCATAAAAATAACTTTTATGAATAAAAATTACATTTACACAAATATTTAAATATAATCGTTATAATACTAAACACATGCAAGCCATGTCTTAATAAAAAGAGATAAGACATAAAAAGCCAGAATTTTATTTAAATATGTTAAACAGTAGGTTTTTTATCAGTTATAAGATGGAGAACCAAATCATAAATGAGAAGGGAACAAATATGTTCTGAAATATTTCAAACATTCTATACATTTAAAAAATACAATAAGGTTAAGTTTTATCTTTGCAAATAACATAACTTATGCATACAGTACATATTTTTTTTAATTTAAAAATTGTGTAATTAAAACATAGTAATTACAATGTTAATTTCTCTATCATAAAATAAAAATCTGTAATATATTTTAGTTTCTTTCTTGTGTTGTAAACATATGACAGGTTTCTCTTGCATCTAAACTATTATATCAGGTTAAAAATATTGGAAAACCACAATACCACAAAAATTACTAATTTAACAGGTTACCTAAGATTTACCCATATGTTACATTTCTATGGCCATGTTATCATCATCAGAGAGTCTTATTACAAAATTACGATCTAGAATACAATAATCTATAAACTAGACTGGGTCAATTTTATAACGGGAATATTAAAATCTATAACAGGAAAAGATTTCTCCATTTTACCTCTGACATTATGTAACCCTAATGAGTGTTTGATGTAGAATACTATTATTTGTGTGGGAGAAATGTAAAACATTATTCCTAATGTAAATTACATTTGACAATTTATAATTGAACTAGATTTTGGGCAATTAAAGCTCATAACAAAATGAATGATTCATAATTTTTTAACTCTAGGGAGAAAATATTATAATCTGCAAGATATGTGACACTCTTATTATACAGAAAATGGTCATAGATTTAATTTCCTTTTGGTGTAGATTTTAGTATAAAGGATCACAAAATTTAGAGAAATTAAAATTTAGATTTTTTCTTCAATACTTCAATAGCATTTTAAATAATTAAATTAGTTTTCATTTATGAATATTCTGAGCATAATATTAAACAATGTAGTTTTTAATAACCATGGTAATTGTAGCTTTTTAAAAATATGATACGAAGATCAAATTATGCCTTACTTATATTTTCCATCAAATTGGTAATAAATTTTACAAGTTCTCAAAAAGTTAGTTGTAAATTACCTAATGTAGGAACAGTTTTATTTACTAAAAGAGATTTTCGTCGTCTTGACTGCTGGAGTCAAGAAGAGGCAGCTTTACTTTATTCTCGAAGAATTTTCCAAGAACTTTTACCCAAACAAATACCTCATAATGTGCCTCATATACTTGACTACTTCAAATTGTGTTTTTATACTATGAAAGATGTTGTTGGATCAGAGTACACATTTTCGATGATGCTTGTAGCTCTTTCTGATGTCTTTGGTGGTTTTCTGAAAGCATACGGATTACCTTTATTAAATGAAGCGTATTATGAAGGCTATGTTGGATATAAAAATGCCAAAAAACTTTATGATGTTCAACACGACTTTTTGAAAGTGTTAAGAACTGATGGTGAACAATGGGTTCAAAGAATGGAAATAAAGAGACAAATCAATAAAGTTATGCCTCTTACTCTAACCAAAAGTACAGATGATCAAGTTTGTTCAAAAATTATAACCGACGACAAAATTTCTCGTAAGTATAAAACAGTATCCTTAAAGTAATTACAAAATATTAAAGATTGTTGTTTTTGTTGAAGCTGTGTTGTAGTATGATTCAATATCATTTGAATCCAACTATAATATAAATTGAAGTATAACTTCCTAGGTAGGTTTTTGTACTGCATCAGTACCAAAGCAAATGATTTCATTCAATGAGCAGAGCATGCCAGAAGTTGGTGAGCAAGTATGTGTCAATGTTTGATTGACTACAGTGACTTACTTTCTGAATTACTTTTGTATATTATTACGAAGTTTAATTGCAATTAAATTTGAAGAAATACCTCATACATAATTATTAAATATAACTTTTTATTAGTTCAGGGTGCAAACATATAAACAGCAGTTTCATCTTTCTTCATTTTGGATGAAACTTCACAACACACCTTACATGAATTTCTAATTAAAATAAATTATTAAAAATTTCGTGAGATGAAACATTTTTGACTGCTGGAGTATCACCAGTCGAGTTAATATTCATAAGTAAATACATATTTTGTTTTTGCTTGGTGAAAACTAAAAATGACAAATATCAATGAATTAGAATTTTAGGAAACATATAATGGCATGTTTTGTATTTAACTACAATGACATTTTTTAAACACTTTAATTTTTTGTATAAAACTGCATTCTCTCTCTCCCTATTATCTTCCTTTGCTAACTGTGATTGAGCAGAGTTGTTTGTTTGATGTAGGTATATCAGGGTTGTGGATATTTGAGGTCAGATTCCCTTCCCAACACCGCAGGGAAGACATTCAACTCAAAATCTCAGACCAACACACCAAAATTCCAACCACGTGTGTAGAGTTGAGTAACAACTCTGCTAACCAATTCACTCCCCAGAAACTACAGTGATATTCTTTCTTTTACTTGGAAAAGCTACTTTCTCCAAGTAAAATACAGTAATTTAAAATCATTTATATGATAAAGGTTTTTCATTCACAGGACTCAAAAAAAAACAATTTTTCTTGTGGTTTATAAGCTGTTTAGAAAATGTCATTGAAGAATTACAAAAAGAGGATGGGAATTTACATACACTTTTTTCTTCAACATTATTTGGCGTTTATAAGAAGATTAACCGCCCTTGTTTATTTCAGTTGTTTAGGAAGTTCCTTGGACTATACTTTTCAACCTGCTTGTACAGAAGGGTTGACAAATTTTCTCTTTTGTATTGCTTTAGGAATTTAATTGAATTCTAACTGTAATACCTCCTTCACTTCAAAATTAAAACCAAAGTTAAAGTCATGGATGATTTGTCCACTACTGGTGGAGCTTTTATTTACTGCCAGACAACCTAATTTCATAAGATGAAATCACAACTTAAACATGTACACAGTGCTATATATTCTAGAAACAAAGCTCTATAAATATCTAAAACTCATGTTGTTTAATCTCGAATGATAGTCTTCAAGTGCAAGGAATTAATTATTCTAGAACATGCACTATTGCAGTTGCCACAAATATCCTGTGAAACAAACTGCTAATGATCATGTATTTTTAAAGAAGCATCCTTTATAAAAATGAAGAAGAATCTCCTGCTAATATTGTGATTTTCTCAAAAGTTTTGGAACATACTAATCAAGCAACAACAGTTTCTAGTATTGTGATGATGAAGTCTTGTGATCTGAAAGCATTCAAGAAGATAAAATTCTTGTTCTTTATTTCCTTGCAGTATATATGTAAAGGTTCTGATTTACATGTGTTTCAATAAAATATGATACATTTAACGTTGCACGTGGACTGAAATCAGTCATTGAAGAACTAAATGTCTGTAAAAGTAAAAATATCTGTAAATGAACAGCTTCATTTCCACATACAAAGAAAATAATTAATAACCCTCAGCAAGTGTTGCACTTGCGAATAAATACTTGCCAAATTAAAAAATTGCCCCTGAACCTCTCCTGACTTAAGTGAGACATGCGGATGGAAGCTGCCTGTTTTAATAATGATCATTTTTTTAATGTGAAATCTATGATAGATTTGTTGCCAGGTAAATCATCAGGTTTAGTGAAAGATACTGGAATCAGCAGGTTTAGTAGTTTTTAACTAATCTAAAGTAATTTTAAATTTTTGCTGGCAGCATTTTAAAATTAGAAACTCATGGCATTCTTTCAAAGGAATTTTGGGAAATGTAGATGATGTGAAATAAACATTTAATGGTGTTGAAGGGACTGTTTTAATAGAAGTAATGAAGAAATTTGAGCTCTTATGAGGAGTAACCCTTCTCGACATTGACTATAGTGTGGAAGATCCTCAGCAGTGAAGAAGAGAATCCACCAGATGATAGTTCTGAAAAAAAAAGTAATCTACTTAAATTTCCACTGGCAACTTCTGTAGCAAAAGAGCTCATTTTCTATTTACAAAGACATCCTCTCTGATGGGCACCATTTCATAACAATCAAAACCTTATAGATGAATTTGAATGTTCACTGCAATTCAGAGTGAAGCAAGTCTATTTAATTCTGAAAAATAATATTTCATAATTAAACAAATATTAATATTATGCAGATATTTTAAACATTAATCTTAAAAAATTATTATCATTTTAAAGCTTCCATTAAATTTTCATATTTTTTTATACATAATCATGGAATTAATTTAAGTACAATATAAATATAGTTAAATAATTAATTATTGTATACAACTTTATTTTGCAAAAATATAATTAATAAAAAATGTGTTTATTATATCATTTTAAAAAAACAAAATTCATCTTACATATTTTAAAATTTGTTCATACAATATTACATATTTCACCTATTATTACATAAGAATTTACATGTTTCTACCTGAAAAATACATTGTTCAATACAGTGATCAACTGGGAAATGTGTCTACTGAGAAATATCAGAAGGATTTATTGCCAAATTAAATTGATATATGAAAGTTCATTTAAAAATCCTCAAAATTCACAACTGAACAATTGCAAGCTATAAATATATATACCTATTTTGTATGTTGATATTACAAAAACATTCTAGCCCTAATGATCAGTGTCTAGGTTGGCCATCAGGATGAACTGAGTATGATTACTAAGATGTATTCAATATTGGGGCAAAAGGTATATGTGACTTATAACAAACTTTTATTGATATTTGGCCAAAAAACCACTGCTTACTGATATTTTTCAGCAGACGCAATTTGCACTAGATCAGTGCATTGTTTAATGCTATGAGTCACGGACAAGACTGTGTAGTTCAGGTGCGTTGTATTAATGTGAATCTGTTGTGTTTTAGTATTCTGTGGTGTGCCATTGTAGAGTACTGTAGTTGTTAATTATATGTTTAAATATAATATCTGATTGTGAGTGTGTTTTGTTGTTTAGAATGTAATGTGGTTGGTTATTATGGTGTTTGTGTATTTTGAAGTTTTCTGTTTGTTTAGTTTATTGCTTTTTTGGTAATTGTCCATGTTATTTTTATTAACATGTTTTTATAATGTTTTATTGATATTTTTTGCTAAATATCAATAAAAACATTGTTTAAAAAATAGAAAGAAAAAACAAAAACCCCAAGTACCAGGTATATAGAAATTAGGCTGTAATAAATTTAACATTTTACAAACACTATAGTTTTCAACAAATAATCAAGGAAAACATAATTTTAATTAAATATGGCACTGATTAATTCTTTGTTAACCAAATATTTGAAATAAAATCTAGAACCTCATAATCTAAAAAGTTTCCTCATCAACAAAAATGGACATCTCAACACTAGAGCAACATAAAATTTACCCTCAAACTAAAACAAAAAATAAAAATATAATTAATAAACAGACCTAACACAAATCACATACACGCTTTGATTATTTTAGTAAACACCTGGCTTTAAAAACAGTGCTGCCCAGCTAAAAAATGTAACCAGGTAGCCAACTTGGATCTAGTGTCTACATTCATAATGATTGCCTAGTGCAACCAAAAATGTTTTGAATTGGTAGGTATTTAAAACTTCAATAAGTTGGTATAAGACATGGTATTTATTGCAAGATTTTAAGTTGAAAAATTTACTGAACATTGTGGTCAATAGAATCTATAAGTAAGAGATCATGTTTTTAAATTTTACAGATTTTAAAAAAAGACAACTTGAAATGAAATTTGATAAAGACAACTTTACAACTCCTTTCATTCCATTACCTCTGTTGGACAACAGCAGAAAACCAAGTACCATTGCAGTTCCTTTAAAAGAACATTCACTTTATAGTCTACAACATCAGTGCTCTTATGATATCTTAGTTACTTATTATAAAACAGCATCTGATTGCATTGTAGAATTGACAAAAGAAGGTACTCGTGTAATGGATCAAACTACATTTGATCAGATGTTTTATACTTGGCTAAAGAATAATGTAAGTTGTAACTTTTTTTTTTTTTTTTTTTTTTAATAAATAAAACCTCTAAACCACAAATAACATTTATTTAAACCTTATGTACATTTCGATTGCCCAACAATCATCTTCAGAGGTATTTAAAAAATACAATGTACATAAGGTTTAAATAAATGTTATTTGTGGTTTAGAGATTTTATTTATTTAAAAATAAACATTACACCACAGTTGCTTCATACAGTTATAAGTTGTAACTTATTTGTAATGCCATCATCATGAAATATCTCTTAGTAGTTTATTGAAATTAGAACAGTTTAGATTTGAACTTTAAATTCAAAATATTTTTTTAGGGACAGTACTTCAAAAAATCAATTTATAAATTACCATTTAAAAATCAATAGATTGTACTTATCAAGTCTTGTTCACTTTTTCTTAACCTCTATATTTGATGCTTAAATATTTTAAATAACATTATTTTAAACTTTGCTTCAAAAAAGAAATGTTAAAATTAACATCTTTGTTTTTATCTTGTTTGATTAACTATTTAGGAATTATTGTAAAGTCATTAAATAAAGTTAAATTAATTATAAAATGGTATTTTCATCATAAATAATGCTTCTGAAACTAAAGTACCAAGGGAAACAAATTATCTTTTAGTGTTTTAATCCAAAAAAAGGAATACATATACATAAATATTTGATACAACATATTTTCCCCATATCAACAGCTGTATATAGATTTATGCTTCATTTCTGATTACCAATAGTGTCATGTAATTGCGATATGTCTTGCTGGTCTGATATGTCTCAATGTAATTAAATCTACTTCCAACCATTGTACTTAAAAATTGAATTTATATCTTATAAAGAGAGAAAAAAATTATATTGGTTGGTTTAGAACCCTCTTACCTATGCCACTTATGCTTGTATACTGTCAATCTTTTGCTGCCATAGTAAACAGTTTTTTGACAGATCCATTTCATTCATAAAATGTTAACATTGTGTTTTAAAAAATTACTATAATTGTTTAGATAATGGGTATAAAACCAATATACTTTACAGAATTGTGTGTAAAATAGCTTAACATATTTAATCATTTTAACATTAGTTTATATTTATCTAAACTTTAAATTTTGTAAATTTGTAAAAACTTACTGTGAAAGAACACAAAAAAACACTAAAATTAAAATTAACACTACAGAGAAGGGAAACAAATATATCACAATACCATACATAGTCAGAACATCAAATAAAATAGCCCACAAATTTCAAAAAGCAGAAGACAAAATATCATACAAAACTAATAACAATTTACAATACAAAATACAACAAGACGCCAACAACAAAGATAAACGACAAGCACCAGAGGTATACAAATTAAACTACAACAAGTGCAACAAACTCTGCATTGGGCAAACAGGTCACAGCTTTAAACAAAGAGTCAAGGAACACAAACAGAACACTAACTTAGCATTTTACAATCACATACAAGAAACAGGACACAAATACACAGACATTTACCATAACCTAGAAATCTTACACATCAACAAAAAAGGACCACATCTTAACACACTAGGAAAATATAAAATTTACAAAAACACAAAGTACAATGTCTCTTCGCCAAATGAAGATTACTGATTTTAAGTGAAAAATATAGTTAAATGTTTGTGTCTTTTCTTTTCAAGTGAAACATATAGTTTATTGTTTGTCTTTTTTATTTTATTTTACTGTCAATAAATTCTATGTTAATGAAGTGATACAGTAGTACAGTATAGGCCTTTGTATTATATCATGTCTTTATAGTGTCAATTCTAATATATTACACATCTTAGTCCTGTTTTACATAAGCAACAAACTTTCAGTACATACTTCATTAAATTTCAGATACTTTTTTTAAATTTGGTTTTCATCATGTTCGGATTTCGCGGGTGTTCGGATTTATGGGGTTTGGATTTGAGGGGTTCTACTATATATATATATATATATATATATATATATATATATATATATATATATATATATATACAGTAATACCCTGTATCGCAATAGGTGGGACCGTGTAAGTCGAATTCGTGTAAGTCAGGGTATAATTTTACATATAATTGGATAGGAATCATGTTTAATTTGGACCAAAGACTAAATAAATTAATAATTTAGAAGAAAAGTTTGTATCTATTAATATCTTAAATACATAATAGAACAAAATATTATACTATATACATACATTCTGCAAAGAAATAAGTAAAAGGAAGTTATTTTGACATAGCAGGCTTCATAAAATCTAATAAATTCACGGAGTTACAGTCTGAGTTGACAATGGGACACATCTCCCAAAACGGCTGACCTCAACAACCATAAGTAAGTGCTACTATAGGCAAGTTTATAAACATTTAAAAGTGTTTCTAATAAATTCGTTTGACGAATTGAAGATTTTTTCTTTTGACGCAGAATTTCCTCATAACTCGCTAATTTTGTTTTTGTTTTATGGCAGAAATACGTTTATCTTTGGAGTCTATGTTTTTCAAAATTTGTAAGCCTAACTAAATTAAATTAAGACATTTTGTCAAGTTTCTAACCGTCATTACAGCTTCTATGTAACTAAGTCTAAAGAGCCTGCGTTTTAAGGTCTTGCTCTTGTGCATGCATTTCTATGAACTCATCAATTAATTGTCAGCTCCTGTGTAAATCAAACAGTTCTTGAACATCATCATTATCCACTTTTAAATTTAGTTGTCTGGCAAAACAAACAACTTCTACAATTACATCAGCAATTTCATCAGACTCTGGCACTGATGCCACTTGAGTTTCACTAGTGATAAAAATAGACATACCTTTTTCCAAACGCCATTCAAAGTTTTTTGTGAAATTTCAGTCCAAGATCATCCAATGATTCTCAAAGCATCTAAAACATTGAATTATTTCCAAAAATCTTCCACAAAGATCTTGTTGCTCTGTCTCATAGCTTTATACAGACGCGCAAAAGATCTTCTTGTGTAATCAGCTATAAATATTTTGATGACTCCCTAATCCATCGGTTGAAGCAAACTAGTTGTGATTGGTTGCAAAAATATCACTTTGACGCGTGTGTCGAAATTAGTTAAAAAAGTAGTAAGAGGATGACCAGGTGCATTATCAATTAATAGGAATTACTTTAAAAGGGATTTTTTTAAGGTATGAAATGATGACCAAACCAGTCCCCAAAAAGAGAAGTGGTCACCCAAGCCTTCCGATTCGACTTTTAAAATCACAGGCAAAATAGCTTTAGAAATTTTTTAATGCTTTTGGATTTTCTGAGCGATAAACTATGAGAGATTGCAACTTACAGTCACCAGCTGTATTTGCGCCAACCATCACTGTCAATCGGTCTTTGGTGGCCTTAAAACCTGCAAATATTTTCTCTTTATATGCTATAAAAGTTTTTTTAGGCATTTTTTTCCAGAACAGGCCAGTTTCTGCATAACTCAGACAGCATGATTTAAAACTGCGTAACTAGGGTATTGCGTAAGACGGAGTAGCGTAAGTCAAGGTATTACTGTATATATTTAACTTTGCAACACTGTTTTCTTGTATTCACTTATCACTTACACTTTAATGTAATAGAATCTTATTTGTTATGTTTACTGTAACTGAGATGAAAGGGTTTTGTTTTTGAAACTTTGTATTCATAATAATGGTAATATACTTACATAAATAATGATTAATAAATTCTCCTGGGTCTCTATTTTTTTCCAGGTTTTACCACATTTAACAGATAGCACTTGGTATGTAGGTTTTAGCAATGTTCTTCGGATAGAAGCTACTATTAGACAAAAAGGTAACACATATCTCAACTGAATCATATGTTATTTTATATAAAATTTCTTTTACAATAGACTTGTGATGTCATTTAATTAATAATGTAGATGTCACTAGTAAATGTAATAAATAATTAAATTAGAAATATTTGTTGATTCTATCTTCATGTGAGCTACTAGTTTTACTAAAATACTTGTAAATATTTCACAAACTAGCCTACAGTAGCACTTACTTTTATTTATTGAGGACTGCCGTTTCGAGAAATGTATCCCATCGTTAACTCAGACCGTAACTGAGTTACATATAGGAAAGTCTGTGAAATATACAAGTGTTTTAGTCAATTAAAAAGTAGATAGTTACATATAAATAGTATCAGTAATATGAAGCTATTATATACTTAAAGGTTATCTATCTTTTAGTTTAATGAAGTTTAATTACCCATTATTTAGGATATATTTTTCGTAAACATAAAATAAAATAAGATATAGTATTAAAGATGAATCATTACTAAAATGAAAACTTACAGTTTATGGATTGTATATTTTGAGGCTTTTATTATTAAATTAAACTGATATTATTAAAATAAGTATTGACATCACTTGGCAAAAAAAAACACTACTTACTGTTTTTTTAGTTAACAAGGCATACTGAAAACATCAGTAATTAATTAGGGGTATTAATAAAGCATACATTACTAAAATTAAATTTTTTTATAAAGCATACTATTAGATTTTATTTTTAAAAATCCAGTTAGATAATAATGTTTTTGAGAATACTATTTAATACTTACACTTTTTAAAAAATGTTTTAACTTGCCTATAGTAGCACTTACTTTGCTTGTTGAGGACGGTCGTTTCGGGAGATGTGTCCCTTTGTCAACTCAGACCGTAACTGATCTCAAGGTTTACGTAGGTTAGGGTGGGGGTGGGATATTTTGGTGGTGTGGATGTATTTTGTGTGTATTAGGAGTTATGATGTCAAAAAGTGCGTGTGAGTTGTAATGTAATTGTGTATTGAGTATGTGTGTAGGGTGTAGTTTGAAGTGCCTATATATTTCGTATTGTTCGGTTGTGTAGCGTTGGTTATTTCTGTGTTGTTTATGAAGAATTTGTAGGTTAGATGTTATGTCTATGTAGTCATGTTTAGTGGAGTTGAGATGATCTGCGAAGTTTGATTGGTCGTTATTGTTTTTTAGTGCTTTTATATGTTCTTGGTAACGTGTGTAGAATGACCTCCCTGTCTGGCCTATGTAAAAACTAGGGCATGAACTGCAAGTTAGTTTGTAAACTCCAGTGGTGTTGTAAATGTCCTTGATTTTGCTGTTGGGTTTAAATTGTTTGTTGAGAGTGTTGTGTGTGGAGTAAGCTATTTTGTAGTTGTATTTTCGTAATGTGTTGGTTAGATTATGGGTTTTGGATGATCTGCATGGTATTGATAAGTATTTTATGGGATTGTCATCTTGTGTGTTTGTATTTGGGTTATTATGTTTATTTTTTAGGCGGTTGTATAATTTGTCAGTCATTGTTGGGTTGTATCCGTTTGTTTGTGCTATATAAAGCACCTTGTTTAGGCGGTTGATTGAGTAAACTTCTCAAGTAAACTTCTCAAGAAATTACCAATTACATAACTTGAATTTATATAAAAGCTTGAGGGATTTTTACAGATACATAAATCACTTTCAGCTAAGTTTTCCTTTCAACTGAGTTTCCTAGTTACACTAAAACTTTCTCAACTTTTGATCCAGCATCAACAACTTGGGAATGATTTTTGTAAAGTTTTTTAAAATCCAAATCTCTACATAAGATTGTGTGTTTATGATTTTCATAAAAATTATTGCAGTGATCATTCATACAGTTTTCAGAAATTTGTAATGACAAGGGATTTTATACAATCCATGTTTTTATCAACACAGGAGGTTAAAGGTCACCTTACCATGCATCTTCTCAACTGTCTTTAAAACACATATGGTATTTTCTTTACATTATTTTCACTGTAAACAGCCCCCAACATATTAGGTATTTCTCTAAAGAATTCACTGATTTTTCCAATCTCCATTTTGACAAACAGTAAACAACAGAAATAAACACAATATGCATAAATCCACATTCAGAAAAGTATTAACAGCTCTGGATTCTCAGTCTATATTGACTATACATCCTGTATTAGCCACCATATTGGATCAGTTTTGTACTTATTAGAAAAATGTCAAGTGTTATAATAAATAAAAATAATAAATTTTAAAACTATAATTAAATGATACTCAACTAAGTGAATACGTAATGGCTTACTTGCTGACACGTTTCGAAGCAATCGTTCCTTTTACAAAACAAAGACAGTAGAGGCTTTGCTTCGTAAAAGGAACAATTGTTAAGCATCACTTGGTTAAGAATCAATTAATTATAGTTTAATCAGTGAATTGAAAATGATTACAACAAGCAACTTAAAATTTTAAAAACTTATAAAAAACACTTTGTTTTCAAATGGATTTATAAAAATAATAGAATAAACTTTTGCTACTACCTTGAAACATTAAAACCTGTTATGACTAAAGGTTAAAGTTAGAATTTTATAATATATTTTACTTTTAAAGATCGTAATTTTATAAAATTTCAAACAAATTTATAATTACAAGTAGTAATTCAATTAAACTTATTATCGAAATCTTGTTGCTGTTCATGATGAGCTGGTTGTTAATTACTTATTACACTTTTGCTATTACTTGCGACCAGACTTTTTGTTAACTAAGAGTTGTTAAATTGTTAACTTACACAGGCGTGAAGCCTGAGGCTGAAGAAGTCGTAAGACAAAAACGTTTCCTCCAAGTATATGTTAACAATTTAACAACTTTTAGTTAACAAAAAGTCTGGTCACAAGTAATAGCAAAAGTGTAATAAGTAAACTTATTTCTTGCAGATCTGTAGGTCTATTTTTGTATTTAATATAATCATTTCAAATTACACTCAATATACACATTTCAACACCCTAATACATTACAAGTAAGACAGATTTTTTGATAATTACTCTAAAGCTTTTTTAAAACCTCTTACTATAATCCTCTTTTATTTACAAGTTAGTTGTAACTATTGACAAATCTTAACATTTTACTACATATTATTTTGTATAAGTGATATATTTGAAAATTTAATATTACACAAGCTGTAAACTAAATATGCAAAATTAAATTTTGTATAATGTTTTCTATTTGGTTTGGAAACCAAATGTGTAAAGTTTAAGTATTAAATTAACACCTTATATTAATCACTTTAGCTTATTACACTTTTGTTATTACTTGTGACCAGACTCTTTGTTATTCTACGAATAATACGAGGCTGAACAAGTCGTAAGACGAAAACGTTTCCTCCGAGTGTAAGTTAACAATTTAACAACTTTTAGTTAACAAAAGTCTGGTCGCAATTAATAACAAAAGTGTAATACATAATTAACAACTAGCTGGTCATGAACAGCAACAAGATTTCGAATCACTTTAACATTAGTTTATGAATATTCGAACTTTAAATTTTGTAAATTTGTAAAGACTTACACCGAACGTAATGGACTACAATATTCAAGACCTTATATTAATTAGATTTAAATAATTTGCTAGTTACAATATATATAACTTGGAGTTATTTGGTTGAACATCTTAAGATTGATTTAATAATCAAATTTCAATGCACTGTGTGAAACATATCTGCTGAGAAATAGGTGAGAAGTGATTTTTGGCAAGTTAAATAGATACTAATTTACCACATTTACGCCCTTGAAACACTTAGAAGTTCTGCCAATTAGTTTTTCCTCTTGAGATATAGAATAAATTTCTATTTTTTATTAAACATGTTTTACTCTTCATTGTATTGTAACTTAAAAATTAAAATTAATACTAAAAAGCTATAGTATCTAAGAGAACTAGAATACATTTATATATATATATATATATATATATATATATATATATATATATATATATATATATATATATAGGTTAGTTTGGTTGGTAACGATTATTTAGATTTTTTAGACTAGGAAACTGACAGACTACCTTGGTAAGAGTCCACTCTGTAGTCTTGAAATAGAAACACATAAAAGCTCTTAACCAATGATATATTTCAACCACACAGTGGTCTTTGTCAATCAAAGAGAAATCACATAAAGAAATATGAGAGAATGAAATAAAATAAATATAAGTTGTAATCACAGATTGTGTAGAAATCAGATGTCACAGATGCACAGATTAAAGATATATGTATTGTTTCCATGAGCATATGAGTGGGCTCCCCTGACAGACTTATATAAACTATAATCACTGGATAAAAGTATTTACAATAGTAATATGTCAACTTCATAAAGTCAGTGCAACGGAAAAATAATGGACAACGTAAAATATATATATATATATATATATATATATTCTTGATATTTTACGTTATCCATTGTTTTTCCGTTGCACTGACTTTATGAAGTTAATATATTACTATTGTAAGTAATTTTATCCACCATTAAGTGCAATGATTTTACCTTGAGTGATGAGGCGCCTTTCGGTCACTTGACCATTGTCGAATCACTCAAGGTAAAATCATTGCACTTAATGGTGGATAAAATGACTTACAATAGTAATATATTAACCTCATATATATATATATATATATATATATATATATATATATATATAGAATAAACACACTAAATGGTATTACATTTACACCAATGAACTGCTTTAAAATAACATAATATATATTATTTTAAAGTCACCACTTTCAATGAAATTTGAGCCTTTTTTCAATTTTTTAAAAACATTTTTTATAATATTTCTCAAATATTAATATGGAGGGAGTCTCAGTATGAAGTTGATATGTGGATTAACCTTAATTTGATACTCAGTGAGTTATTTTTTTAAACAGTTGAATCCTTATGACAAAATATTCTCTGTATCTTTCACACACATTTATATCCCTCAACAATATACAATTTATTTTATGACTATCTGAATGTTAAAGTTTGAATAGTCGTAAACTATTGTTTAAGTGATTAATAAGATTCACCGAACGTAATGGACTACAATATTAAAGAATATACAATTAAAACTAAGAATAAATAGTATTACTTAAAAAAAATACTTTATAGGCCTACATTTATGATAAACCTTAGAATGCTAAAGGAAAATAAAATTTAACTTGCACCTATATTTCTGTTTCTCAAAAATCACCTGATAGAAACAAAATGAAGGCTGTTAAGTTTATAATCCCAATCATAAATTGTGGAAACACTTCCATTCATAACCTAATATTTGTTATCACTTTTATATTAGTTTATGACTATCCGAACTTTAAAGTCATAAACTAATATAAAAATGATAATTAACTTTCACCGAACGTAATGGACTAAAAAATTCAAGAGTAATATTTGAATTCATAATACTTTTTGTTCACAGAAGGCACATTAGGTATAATGCAGGTTCAAAGTATTCATGATGAATCAAAGATAGATAATATAATGAATGCACTTGACGAAGAAGAGAACATCAGTACTACTTCCTATCTTCTAATTATTGCGATATTGATTCTGTCTTTGTTCATTGCATGCTTTCTTTACTGGACTTTTTTCAGACACTTCTTGTGCTGCTGTACAACGTAAGTAATTAAGTACTTTTTTATTTTAAAAATGTATTGTTACTTTTAAATCGTTTAGACGAGTGAACTTAGTAGTTAAAAGTACTTTAATTGGATTTAAAGAAAAATAACCACTACATGAAATCAATAAGTAAATAAACAAAAGTATTAAAATCATGGATAATTAGGAAATTTTGTTTTCTAATAAAATTATGAAAATATTTAGCCAACCAATATCATTTGTTTCTTATTTTTATTTTTCATATACATAAAACTAATTTGATAAATTAGTTATGTACTTTTATACATAAAGAAACAATAATATTGAAAAGGTAAATAAGGATATACCATCATGAGAAATATCTTCAATATAAAGAAGAAGATATTATCGTGTTGTATTCCATAAAGACAAAAATATTACCTAAGTAATCATTGTTTCAAAACATTTCTTCATCTCTGAGGATTAATCTCTATCATTTTCCTTATGAAGCAAGATATGTATGAACACCACAACAACCAGGTCATCATAATATTAAAATAAGTTTAGTTTAAAATTCAATTTCAAAATTGGTTTAATTGTATTGCAAATATGATAAAATAAGTATTAATTAAAACAATTTTGTATTATCAAAATATTACTTTTCATAAGTTATTTATTATAAGCAATTTCTTTATTTAAGGTGTTTATAAAATGTGGATGATTTTATTTTGTGACATTTAGTTTATAGTTTCAACTAGTTTTGCCAGGAATGTCAATCATTATATGGTCAATTGTGTTTTACCACATTTCTATCTTTACCATAGAAGATAGAGAATACATTCATTCTTTCTCTGTATATAGTCCTTGGATGCTTTTAATCAACTACTCCTTGGTATTTCTCTTGGTCTGTTGGCTTTTATTTTCAACCCTTTTATCCTCAATAAAAATCCACATTCCATTCTCTTCCAACGTACAGCAACTATTCCTACAGCAGCTGTCTATATATATTTCCTCCATCAAATAAATTTCTGACTAATATGTTAACATGAATTTATTTTTAATTAAATAAGTTTCATCTAAACAAGAAGCCAAAAAATACACATAAAACATTACTGTAAAATATTATAACAGATGAAACTGAAAATAGATAGTAACAACAACAAAAAATAGTAAAATAGTGGCAATAGAAATGGGAAACCTTTGATGATGCTAAAAGATGTAGTTAGGAAGAAAAATGAAGAAATAAAATATCTAATAATGTAGATGAAGAAGAAATATTAAATTAATATGGACAGGTCATAAGAGTCATTTAGAGTGACTAGATTTAGAGTAACTGGATATGGAAAATAATGAAATGAAGCCCAATATAAAGAATAAAAAAAGGCACAGCTACAAAGATCCTGGAGAAAAGAGGAAACAATGGCATGAGAGGGGAGGAAAAGAGAAACTGAAAAAAAGGAAATGGTTAAGTGAAGGAAGATAGTGAAACTGTAGATTCCTTAAAATAATAATAGCTTTTACTATTGAAAAATATATCAGACTTTTGAACAACTGACAGTGCTATCTCCTAGTATTATTCCTAAGTTTAGTACTTTAAAAACATATCTTAATTTTGTTTCATAGAGCTAAATATTAACAGTGTAGGTATTGAAAAGCACACTCATAAAATGTTTATTTCTAGTTTTTTAAATTTGAGTATTTGTTTTTCTTCAAAACATAGGAGTAATTATCTATGATTATAAAAAGTAATTCCATATTATGCAGTCATTCTATGTTATAGTTTTCTACAGTTTAAAATTCATTTTTCTTGGAGTAGTGTACTCTATTTTTAATAAAACTATTTTTGTATTTCTAGAATAAAGTGTGATGTTGAGGGATCACAAAATTCCTGTAGTTGTTCTTCCTCTGCTTCTTTATTAACAAGTGGTAAGTACAGTTAAAAGTTTAATAAAACCTATGGTTTTAAACATATATAAACATTAATTTCTTATTTAGTTAAATAGATCTTAGCTAGTGAGAACTATTCACAAAGGTAAAAGTCAAAATATTGAAGTCAAAATCTCACAAAAAAATAGTTTTTAATAAACACACACAACAAACTAGTTTTGGCGACAATGTCGCCTTCCTCAGTGCTTGGTCAAAACTAGTATGGTGTGTGTGTTTATTAAAAACTAATTTTTTGTAAGATTTTGAGTTCACTATTTTGACTTTTACCTTCATTAATTTCTTATCTATTAAAAAAATTAATATTAGTACATATATAATATTTTCATATTTTTTTATAATATAGTTGTCCGTTTTTATTTAAACTGTTGCTATTAAGCTACATTTTATCTATATGGATTTGTTTGCAGATATTTATTTTATGTTTATATTAACATTATTAGTCTTTTCTTAGTAAATTTGTTAGAAAATTTTAAAATTTGTAGGAAAATGTTTATTAGCAAATGTTATTTTTCGAATTTGTTAATTCAAGAGGTTTCTTGTTACACAAGTTAACAACCTCTTTAATGCATATGAATTTGTAAGATAAAAATTTTATAAAATATCATGTAGAAGGTATGTTAGTTCAATATTAGTTTAATTATTTATCACAAATTTGTTTGTTTCAATCTAAACTTATCTGTAAAATATCTATACACTACTAGCCAAATCAAAAACAGGCTATACTTATTTGTCTGCTGTTGAGAAAGGTAGAAAGGTTTTTTAATCAACTTTTTAATTATTAAAAAAATTGACTAAGAATTTACTGTTTTGAAATGAAATTAATAGCAGGATAGTTTTAGAGAATTATTTGAATTTTTCATCTTAGTCAGCATTTTCTGAACAAACCTACAAAATATAGTTATTGTTAAAAAGAAGTTTTGGAACAAATTTTGCTGTTACACGCTTCATTCCTAAAATATCTGCAAACATCACATGGAACATGAAGAGTACACAGAGAGAATGCTTGATGTTATAAAGCTAAATTTTGTATGGGATAATTTAAACTTTGAAACCTAATAGAAATGTCTGTAATATAATTTGTTATTAATAGCTAATATTAACACATCTCAACACATTAGAACAATATGAAATTTACAGACACACAAAGTACAAACATATTAAACAAACAAACACAATACAAATCACACATACTCTTTGATACTATCGAAAACCTACCTTTAAAACTGTCACCGCTTGACCCACATCTCCAAGCAGAAGACACTGATGAAGATCGGCACATTGCTGAACAAAAACGTTCTGTCTCAGTAAGTTTTAACAAATTTACTAAATTCAAAGTTCCGATAGTCATAAGCTATTGTTTAAGTGATTAAGAAAATATAAGTTTACTGACTTGCCATTAAGTTTGTTTGAAAAATTAAGTTTGTTTACTGACAATGCCAGTTTAATATAATATCAAGACCAATAATATATCTGAGTTTTATAAAACTATAATTTTAAAGTTTCTTGATGTAATCATCATGAATTCACTGATTAAACTAAATTTAAACTACTTAACTAAGTGATTACGTAATTGCTTACTTGCTGACGCGTTTCAAAACTATCGTTCCTTTTACGAAGTTAACCCTCTACTGTCAGCTTTAGCTCTTTACAAATGGTATGACAGGGTTGAATTTATGACAGTGGGTGAAGTGTCGGCGTCTTGTGTGATATATTGGAAAAGACTATTGGCTTCAAAGTTTGTGTGGTCGTTTAATATATTTTCCCTGTCTGTTGCGTAGTGTTTGTAGATTTCATATTTTTCTAAGGTTGTTAGTTTTTTACTCTGTTTTAATGTGTGTAGAATATTTAAATTAGTGTGTATGTAAAGCAACATCACAATCTACACCGATCAACATTTCCACCCACGCACCATCAACACTACAAACATCAACTTCTGTACAAATGAATTAACACTATTAAACAAAGGCTTAAAACATAACCTACAACCCCAAAAAATACAACCCCAAACAAATGTCAAACATCCTTTTAGACACTGAAACTGCAATACAATACACAGATCCCACACACCACAAATACATTTTTTTTTTTTTTTTTTTTATAACTTGGGAGCGGGTTTGAACTGCCCGAAGCACTGCTACCTTAAGGTATATTGTACTTACCTCCCTGATCTAGTCAAATAACCCCTTCCCTCTTACCAGGTTTAGGAGTTTCCTGACTAGAGTTTTACCTTCAGCGTCCACCAAAGCCGTTCCATCACCAAAGAGGTTGAAGCGCCTCTCAGCAAGTACTTCACATCTGTAAATAATGTGTGTGGCAGTCTCCAGTTCCTGCCCGCATAATCTGCACACTGGTTCATCTTTGTAGACACCCATTTTATGCAAATGTTTCCTTAGTCCACAGTATCCCGTAAGTAGACCTGTGGCTATCCTCAATTCCTGCCTAGACAGATAGATGAGACTCTTCTGCAGCCCCAAGGAAGGTTTCCTAAGGGTTAGCTTACTGTGTCTCATCCCTTCAGCCCTGATCCAGTGCTCACAGTGTCTTTCAGCCATCCACCTTCGCACTGTCATCTTGACCATGGATTTGGAAATACCTACCGCAGGCTCCGGTCCAATCACGGGAGTCGAAGACCCCTCCCTGGCCAGCGCATCTGCGGCTTCATTTCCAAGTATTCCCCTATGCCCTGGCACCCAACCTATCCTGATTTGATTGTGCCTTGCCAGGGCTTGTAGGTTATTTAGGCACTCCCTGACTATGGCCGAGGTGACCACATGTCCGTTTAGTGCCTTAATTGCTGCCTGACTGTCGGAGAAAATAGCAATCCGGGTCTCGTGTGTTCCCTTTCTCGCTATCTCTCCCAGACAGGCATTTATAGCATATACTTCGGCCTGAAAGACAGAGGTATGCCTCCCCAAGGAAAAAACTAGTTCTACCCTTGGGTTTTTACAATACACCCCCGCTCCAGTGCCGAAGTCCATCTTGGAGCCATCTGTGTACCAGATCTGAGCTCCCGATGTTAATGTCCCTGACCATTCCATCATAGTTTGGTGGACCTGGTCAGGTGCAAACGTTCGAGTAATGTGGTCGCTGCCCATTTCCAAGACGGGTTCTTTGACCACGCACTCGATACTCATATGTCCCGAGACATCTGGGAGGTTAGCCCAGTTGCTCGAGTTGCGCAATCTCCATGCCGCCAGCCTTGCCTCTCCCCTAAAGACAAGCTCAAGGGGAGGGAGGTTAAGCATTACTTTCATTGCTGCACCTGGTGTAGTTGACATCGCTCCCAGTGTGCACAGACAGGCCAATCTCTGGATAGAGCTCAGTTTAGCTCTTGTCTGTGCCTGGTTGGCCTTTGTCCACCACACCAGAGCTCCATAGGTAATCATAGGTCTTATCACCCTCAGATACATCCAGTGCATCATTGATGGCTTCAGTCCCCATTTCTTACCCACCATTCTTCTCACAGTCATCAGTGCCCTTTTGGCCCTGTTAACTGTCCTCTCAAGATGTGAGTTCCAGGTGAGTTTCCTGTCCAGAGTAACTCCCAGGTACTTCACCTCCCCCACAAACTCAAGGTATTCACCAAACAAGCGGGACATCCTGGTCGTCAGATCTTTTTGCTGTCTGGTGAAGTTAATGAGAGCAGTCTTTTTTGGATTTACCCTAAGGTTCTCCTTTTTACACCACTCTTCAATCAGTCGTAGAGGATTTCTGATTACCTCAAGGACTGTATCAGGAAATCTGCCCAGAATCAGGACAACTATGTCGTCCGCATATCCTAGACAGAAGTACCCCTGTTCATTCAGGAGTTCAATAAGGTTGTCAACCACTAGGCACCACAACAGAGGAGAGAGAACCCCCCCCCCCCTGTGCACAGCCCAGACTTGTCTTCGCCCTTCTGACCTCCCCTGCCACCTCTACAGAAATGCTTCTGTTTGTTAACATGGAACTTATCCAACCACAAGTGGTCGCATCCACTCCATGACGTCTTGCACCACTTACCATCGTCTCCACTGAGGGGTTATTGAAAGCCCCTTCAATGTCGAGGAAGGCACACCTATGGCACAACCTTTCTTAGCGATCATTTGCTCAATCCTACCAACCACTTGATGGAGAGCTCCCTCGCAGGATTTCCCCGGTTGATAAGCATACTGGTTCCAATGCAGTGGTTTGATAGCCAAAGCACCCCCCCTCCTAATATGCCTATCAACCAGTTTTTCAAGTCCCTTGAGAACAAAGGACATGAGTGTAATAGGTCTGTATCCTTTCCCTTCCGATTGGTTAAAGGTGGGCTTAGGTATAAAGACCACCTTACTAGATTTCCAGGCTGCCGGCACATGCCCTAGAGCAATGCTTAGCCTGTATAATTTAGTAAGTACCAGCACCAGCATATCCATTCCCTGCTGCACAGGATAGATCCCATCTGGACCTGGAGATTTGTAGGATTTAAATGTGCCAACAGCCCATCTTACCCTTTGTGGAGTTACTATCCTCCTTGCCACTTCCCAGTCCTCCCTCTTACCACGTCTTGTGGAGAGTTTGGTAACTGGTTCAGTGTCTGCTCCCCCAAGTTTCCTCAGGGTACTGGAAGGGAAATGTGTTCTGATTAATTCTTCCACAGTTTCCCCTGCCGTTTTTGTTATATTTCCCAGTGGGGTTCTTAGCATCCCCACCAGGTTAACTGAGTCCTTAGAGAGCACTTTATACAGTCGTGCCCCTTCCCAAGTTTTGTCAATCTCATGACAAAACTCCTTCCAGGACTTCCTGCGCGCTTCTCTAATTGCCCTGTTGTATTCGGTTAGTGTTTTCCTATACAGGTCCCACTCCCCATTCTTTTTTGCTCTATTAAAGAGTCTCCTGGTGGTCTTCCGAAGTTTGGCTAGCTTTTTGTTCCACCATGACGGATCCCCTACTTTCCTCCCCTCACTGAGAGGGCAGTTATCAGTAAAGGATTCTATTATAGCCTCGCCAACCAATGTGGCAGAGTCTTCTAGCTCTCTCCTCCCACCATACTCCAATCCAGCCTCCTCAATCCGAACACCCAGGTCCCTCCTGTAGGAGTCCCAGTCTGTTCTTCTTGGATCCCTGGTTGGCCGAAGCATGGCTGGATTGAGGGAGATATCATGCCTAATATGTCTGTGGTCAGAAGAAGACGGTTCATCCGACACATGCCACCGTAATGTCCAGGACCTCCCGTCTGGCCCTAGTGACAAACGTCGGCTCTTTCCCCTGATTTAAGACTAGTATATTCTTAGAGCTAAGATAAGCTAAAAGTTCCTCACCTCTAGTGTTGGTACCTGTACTTCCCCACGAAGTGTGATGGGAGTTAGCATCCATCCCCACCAGCAGCTCCTCATCCACAGCCCCGCAGTGCTCGACCAGGCTCCTCAGCTCTTGTGTTGGTAGAGCCCCCGCATAGTCAAAGGGAAGATATGCCGTTGCCAGGATCAGCTACTTCATCCTCCCCTCTGCCCGCAGCTCCACCGTCACTGCTAACAAGTCCCTGCAGCAGAAGTTCGTTAGTACAAAAGCACTCAACCCCCTCCTAACCAGGATACACGTCCTGGGAACACCGGAGTCCTTATCATACAACAACTTACCTCCAGATGTCGCCAGCCCGCATATTCTTCCTCCAGAAATCCATGGTTCCTGGATGAGCACCAAGTCCACCTCTCCCCTATCCAGCATCCTACACACGACAGCACTGGTTGCCCTGCTATGCTGTAGGTTCACTTGGAGGATCTTGATCATTTTCCTGCTTACTCCGCAGTTGCCTGGGTTCGCAGAGCAGCCCCAGGACTAGAGAGCACCTTGAACGTGGCCTGTCTCAGCCCCACGTTCACCCTCAGGTTGTTGTTCCGCAGTGCCCTGAGGAAGCCCTCTCCTATATACAAGATCAGGGTAAGACCTGCATCCTCCCTTTTCCTAGCAATCACCTTCCAAGTATCCTGAACTACCCCAGGGTTCTGGGTTTTGACCACCTACAGGATGTCTTCCGGCTCCTTGTCATTGTAGGGTTTGGGCACCCACATTGACACCTTTGCAATGCAAAAGATCTCCTTGGGTGGCCCTACCCTCAACTTTACCCCCTCACTCAGGGTGAAGCCTGGCAGGACCCGAAGGACCCACTCCAGGCTCTCCCGTGAGGAGCATACGACATTTAGAGCTCCCCTCTCTAAGTATGCTGTCCTGAATCCTCTGTCCCCACTCTCCGCCTCAGCGGACAGCAGTTCCGAGAAGAACAGCTCCTCCAGCTCCAACGCCATCTCTTCCGAAAGTTGTCTCTCAGGGTAACTAACTGGGACAATTGCTAGCTTTTGCCTAAGGGTATCGCCGTATGTGCCCGAAGACACTCCAGCATCCCCTCTTGTCCCAGTTTCACTTTCTTCATTCCTCCCTCCACTGGAGAGGGATTGGACGTCTCACTCCTAGGCCTTTTTGACCTGCTGGGGTTTGGTGCTCTTGGTTGATTTCTTCCCTGTTGCACCTCCCTCCTCACAACATCCAAGCCCTGGACTTTGACAGACTCAGCTCGGTTTTGGCCTCCCCTTCGTTTTTTCAGGGTTGTTGGCCCTCCCGCTGCTCTCGCCTGTTCTTTTCGGAGCCGCCTTTTGGCCGCTCCACTCATTCGCTTTCTCCGTAAAGAGAGCGTGCTCAACTCTGCAGCCACTTCACCGGTTTCTGCAGTCGGCAGCTTGACAGCCGCCCCCGCACCCCCAGTGATGGTTGCCGTTGGCATCTCTGCTACAGACCCACGGTTTGCCAACTCATTGGCTCCCGCCGTCTGTGCAGTCTCAAAATTATTTTTTGTATTATTCTAGTCCATAAACGTCCCACGAGTATGGGGGAAATAAAGGTCGACCAGAGCAGAGCCCCCACTGCCCTGGCAAGACAACATACAATGAGGTTTTGTCTGGTTCCTCAAGGGGATCGTGTGCGACTGCATTTTATACCCTGCAGCCATTCATCCTTTGGCACGATGCCTTCCACCTTGGATTGGGTATTCAGTCACTGACCTTGAAGCACACCCCAAGTTCAGGACATTATTAACTGTTGCTCATGGAGCGAACAGCCTGCTTTACTCTCTTTTTTACAACTGTGTCGTTAGGGTAGTTTCCCGCCCATACTTCACTGTCGCATTGCCCTTGGTTCACCCGGGAGGTGAGAGTAGCATTGTGAGGACTTAATTCCCAACTACCCCAGTCTCCCCGGTCAGAGCTCTCGGTTATTTCTACCACGCCCAACCGGTTGACTGACGAGGAGGGATAATTCCTCACCTTTGAACCATAGCCTTGGTCCAGGCCTGCATATTCAGAAACCTTCCGGAATCCTTATTCACAGGTAACCTACATTTCTGTAGGCCGTCCCACTATCCGCCACCTGTGGACCCGCCCGGTTGCTCAGGCCAGCTTGCCGGGACAAATACATTAGACAAGACATTAAACATAAAATACCCAACATAAATAACTTAATAAACCTACTATAAGTAATGAACATTCAATCCTTAAATCAATTATACAAAAACACGACAAACATAACCTAAATTTCTTACAAGCAGCAAAGGTAACTCTATCGTAATTATGCACCAACAAGACATCGACAAGAAAGTCAACAGCTTTATTACTGAAAACAAAACAACCGACCTCCGGTCAGACCCCACACTTAAATTTCAAACAGAAATTAAAAATCTTCTAAACAAATGCACCAAAATCATGAAAAGTGAACAAAAGAAATATTACAAACAAATAAAACCCCAATCCCCCATATAAAATGCATTACCTAAAATCCACAAGGAAAACACACCCATCCGTCCACTAATCAATCAAACACATGTACCATTACATAAATTAGCCAAACTTATCAGAGACAACATAAAATTTCACAACCGCACATCTATACACAATAACATAGACTTCATTCACAAAATACAAGACATCCACATACCACACAACTCCACCATAGCCTCATTTGACATAAAAAACTTTTACACTAATGTGCCAATAGAACAAACACTCCACATACTACAAAATATGCTAACAGCAAACAACACGCCACATAAACTCACACATGAAATAATCACACTCACCAAACTCACCACATCACAAATCTACTTCACATACCAACACAAATACTACACACAGAAAGATGGCCTCCCAATAAGTTCCCCTATCTCAGGCATGCTAGCAGAAATATTCCTACACCACATCGAACAACAATATATTCTACAGAACAATAACCGCACACATAAAATAATTTACTACCATAGATATGCAGATGACATTTTAATATTATACAACGGCAACAAACGGCAAATCAAACAACTACATAATTACATTAATACCATACACCAAAACATCATATTTACTCTCGAATTAGAAGAAAACAATAGAATAAACTTTCTAGATCTTACTAATCATATGTTACATCGCCTAATAAATATACCAATGCTACAGAAAGACTATAACGAAGAATTTAATACCATAAAATACATCACTTAACAAAACGGTTACCAACACACACTTATAGACAACATACTCAGGAAAATAAAACATAAATGCCATCAAACAGCCATACAAACACACCACACAAAAAACAACAAATACATATCCCTCACCTATCTGAATCACAATAAAAACACACACAAAATAGCCTCCATATTCAAAAAACTCCATTACCAAATATCCTACAAAACAACAAACACTCTAAGAAAACACATACAACCTTTTCAAAAAGAAACTGACATATACAAACTCTCAGGTATTTACAAATTAACTTGCAGCGATTGTCCCAACTATTATATCGGTCAAACCGGCAGGTCATTCTATACACACTTCGATGAACACATTACCCAAACAAAACAAACAAACCCTAAATCCAGCTACGCAAAACACCTAAATAACACCCAAAACACACATACCGACATACACACTAATTTAAATATTCTACACACATTAAAACAGAGTAAAAAACTAACAACCTTAGAAAAATTAGAAATCTACAAACACTACGCAACAGACAGGGAAAATATATTAAACGACCACACACACACTTTGAAGCCAATAGTCTTTTCCAATATATCACACAAGACGCCGACACTTCACCCACTGTCATAAATCCAACCCTGTCATACCGCTTGTAAAGAGCTAAAGCCGACAGTAGAGGGTTAGCTTCGTAAAAGGAACGATAGTTTTGAAACGCGTAAGCAATTACGTATTCACTTAGTTAAGTAGTTTAAATTTAGTATAATTTTAAATTTGGCTATAATAGTAAACCTATTTTGAATTGATCAACTGAAAAATTTTGTAATATAGGCTAGGCCAAAGTATCACCTTAATAATCACTGTCTCAATCTTCTTGAATATCTAAATTTATTAGCACCAGACAGTGTCATTAAACTCAGGTGTAGATCAGGTGCATAATACCTGTAGATGTAGATCTTTGTATTGGTTGACATTCAATGGAATCATACAGTACTACTGGTTCTTGTAAGTAGTACAAGAATAGCCCTTCTTTCTAATAGCCTCTTTGCATCACATTCATTTCTGGTTTTTCATTCAGTACTTTATTTTTAAAACTACAGTGGTAGGAAAAGCACCATTGTAGATGTCCCTATGACGCTCTGTTTGTGTTGCTGTTACAATAAACTTGAGTTCTTTTACTGGCCATGTTGGTGCAGCAAATTTCTTTTGTGTCATTTTCATCAAGAGCAGATCTTTAAGTGTTTAATCTGCTCCTGGTAGATTCTATTATATAGTAGAAGCTTGAATTTAACCAAGCAGTGCTTATGTTGTGTAATCAGTCACTCAATGATACTGCTGGGAACCTTTAATTAATCGAAGTCATGTTTTAGTCATTACCTATTTAATGACTTGAATTTAACCAAGCAGTGCTTATATTGTGTAATCAGTCACTCAATGATACTGCTGGGAACCTTTAATTAATCGAAGTCATGTTTTAGTCATTACCTATTTAATGACTTGAATTTAATCAAGCAGTGCTTATATTGTGTAATCAGTCACTCAATGATACTGCTGGAAACCTTTGATTAATCAATGTCATGTTTTAGTCATTACCTATTTAATGACTTGAATTTCGTAACCTTTTGATTTAGCAAAACCAGTAACACTTCATTATAACATTCCACAGCACATATTAAAAAAAATAATCACAATAAAAACACCAATACAAAAGCAGATATGGCTCAAACAGCATGCGTCTCATCGTAAAAAACTATTGATCATAGTGTGCACTTTGTAGACCGACTAGCCATATCAGTAGACATTGTACATTACTTCACTGTATGCTATTGGATAATAGTCTAACTTCTCAGTATACCAAATATTTTACATTAATGTTTAAATAAATGTGGTTGACTTGCGAGTCAGGTACAACTATTTATTTAAACAGGCAACGTTTCAATAACGGCTACGTTATCGTCATCAGGTCTACAATATATAACTACACAATTAAAGTTACCAACAATAGTTCACAAACAAACATAGCTACAATGAAATTTCATGTGTAATAGGTTATAATTATTATGTTAATAATACTTACAAAGTTTTTGATGTTGCTCATTTCAGTGGTTTTTGTAATGTTTTATAATTATAATAAATTTCATTGTAGCTATGTTGATTTATAAACTATTGTTATTATTGTTGGTAATTTTAATTGTGTATTTTATGTATTGTAGGCCTGACAACAATAACGTAGCCGTTATTGAAACATTGCCTGATTAAATAAATAGTTGTACGTGACTTACAAATCAACCGCATTTATTTAAAAAATTATCTCTGTGAGTGTAAACATGATTCACTTTTTCATTCATTTTAAATGTGTCTATTATTTTATTTTTCTTTGAAGTAAATGTAAGTGTTCTTAGAACTCACGAGCTTTTTTATACTGTAATATTATCCAAAATTGTATTACTTGTAGACAACATTCAGTTTTTTCTGTATCCTTCATTTGCTAATTGATAAAACAAAATCATTAGCAGCTTCTAGGTCAATAATTTGGCAGTTGTTCATAAACAGTCAGTCTAAAGAGGAGGGTGTTTGGTGACCCACAAGATTATGCAGCATCTGTCATCAGTTGTCTATCTACCATGACACTGGCTATGAATAGGAATATTTGAACAGGGCTTTTGATAAGAGGGCTGAATCTAAGGAGGGGTCTCTGCAAAGGTTGGGTGGAGAAGATTCATAAATGAATCTTGTGGTTTGTTAAATGTTCTTCACAAACCTGTTTGATCCTTTAATGTGTCTGGTATTCCAAGCTTGTCATTTTTATGGAACCACTTGTAACCTTTCAATTTCTCATGACAAACATTAAAAGAACCATTTCTAAAACTTTGTTATAATAAAATCAATTCATAGAAGAAAGTTAATGGTTCTCTATAATGCAAATTTTCTGCTTCATTTTGTAATAAAAACAAGCACAACTAGGGCCCTATAACAAACAGCTGAGAATTAAATAACTATCAAATATAGTGTATAGTTTGCTTTACAGATAAGTATCACAAAACCAGAAAATGTTTTGCTAATTAAACTAATATATTTTGTTATTTTAAAAATTCCATTAATTGTTTAGGATATCTAGATATATTAGTTTATTTAGAAACAAAGTCTAATATTAGTAAGAAAGTAATAATTAGATAATGATTAAAGACATAATGAGATTATTATTAATATCCATTGTGTTATGTCCTACTCAGCAAATGCTTAAAAATTCATTTATTCACATTCTATCCAAAATCTTTCACCAAAAATATTAAAAATAATTCTTTATTTCAGAAACTACAAGCAAAACTAGCAGTTCTGATCAATCCCATAGTAATAATGAAAGGTAAGCATAACAACATACATTTACAGAGACTTATTCTCCTAATATGAGTTTATACTTAATACACTTTTGCTATTACTTGCGACCAAACTTTTTGTTAACTAAAGGTTGTTAAATTGTTAACTTACACTTGTAGGAAACGTTTTCGTCTTACGACTTCTTCAGCCTCGTCGTAAGATGAAAACGTTTCCTCCAAGTGTAAGTTAACAATTTAACAACCTTTAGTTAACAAAAAGTCTGGTCGCAAGTAATAGCAAAAGTGTAATAAGTAATTAACAACCAGCTTGTCATGAACAGCAACAAGATTTCGTTGAGTTTATAAGAAAGTACTGTACAATACACTAAATTTTAACTCCAAATATTTGTTGAAATTACATTTATATTTAGTGGGAAGCAGTGGGATGATGCTAATGAAGCACTACTTTTGTAGATAAGATAATTGCTAGTAGTAGGTATCGATGCTCTTGGAAATTATCCCACGAACTCAATTTTCACCTGAACTTAAATACAACTGTCTTTCAGCGTTGATCGCAATCCCTCCCAGACAGTTATAGAAGGAGCTGTTGCGATCCTTTTCTGATGCTTATCACTTATAGCTTGGGAGGGCAAGCTGTGTGCACAGGTAATACAAGGTACAAGTGCTGAGGGGAGCAGTTCCTGATTAAACAAATGACAGATAAATGCTAGCTTCTGTTAAGCTGTTTATTGAAAGATTAAAGTAAACTCATTACATTATTATGTGTGTTATAATTTTAGGATATATGTATGTCAGTTTTTTCATTAATATTTATTTAAATAGGTTATAGACTACAGAAATATAATTTGACACACATTACTGCTTGTATGTCAAATAAGCAAGGGAAAGTTTGTTTTTTGATATTCTTGAACTATGAAAAAATATAATTAATTTTAAATAATACTCCTAATTTATATTTCATTTTATTCTTTTAATTATCTATAATATTGAAATAAAATATTACTAGGTAACTTTTTTTTATTCAATATTATTGTAATCAAATATATTATTTAATAATGTGGAAGCTACACAGAAAATATGAAAGATAAAACAGTATAATTCATACAATTAGGCTCACTTTTTCATTCTTAAAATGTTATTACAAAATAAAAATAATATTAAAGAAGAAAAAATTTTTTTGGAAAAAAATGTCATATTAAAGTTATAAGTAAGTTAATATTTGTTGATTCCATCTTCACGTGAGCACTAGTTATCACTAAACACTTTTAAATGTTTATTAACTTGTCTATAGTAGCACATACTTTGTTGAGGGCGGCCGTTTCGGGAGATGTGTACCATTGTCAACTCAGGCCGTCCAACGGCTGTCCTCAACAAACAAAGTAAGTGCTACTATAGGCAAGTTTATAAACATTTAAAAGTGTTTAGTATAAGTAAGTATTGAGTTATTGAATGAATACACAATAATTACTCACAATAATTATTCACTGTTACACAATAATTTAATTTGTGAAATCAAGATGATTACAACAAGCAACTTTATGCTATGAGTTTTTACTTATGCATTCACTAATAATATACTATTTACCATCAAATAAAAGAAGTGAAACTAAAAACGTAATTATGAGATTCAGTAATGCAAAATTCTCTTTGTTGAACCATGGCCAGCTTGAGGTTGTTCTACTTTACATGTGACAGTAGACTAGACAAAGGTCATGGGTAAAGTAAGTACCAATTGGTACATTTCCAATGTTGAGTTAAATTAAGAATATTTAATTGAGAATAACCCTCGCAAATGGTACTTTTATGGTAGTTTGATTTTGTGTGTGACACTTCCTTCCATTGCCTATGATAAGGCTCATGCAACCAGATAGTCTAATGCCAAAAATTGACCAAGCTATGGCCACATTCTTTTCAAACTTTTCATCTACTAAAAAAATCATGAGGCATCTCCTTCTCTTTTCCTTTGTTTTGTTCCTTCTAACCATTGATATCAATATCACCATCATGTATTAGATCCATATCTATTCAAAATTTTGCTATAAATTAGTGCAATTTCTTAAAGCATTATGAGAAGCTGTCAATATGTTAATATATTATTGTTAATGTTTCAGTATTGGATATTATTGTTGCTGGTGGTGTTTTTTCAATGTAGATAATTTAGCACTATATAATTTTAATGGCAATTTTCAGGATAACAATATTACTAAAGGGAAATGATATTTATCAGCATAATGTTTATTTATTAAATAGATTATTTATTAAATTTCAGTCTTCGGTTCTAGGCTTTCTAAGAATATAAGCAAATCTGATTCTAAACTTGGTTCTCCAAAATCCAATACTGAAATGAACCAATACAATAGCATGCCAACTCTGGAAACTGTAAGCATTTCTTGAATTTTGTAGTCTATTACGTTCAATGAATCTTATTAATCACTTAAACAATAGTTTATGACTATCCGAATTTGTTAACTTTGTCAAACTTAGTTTGAACTAGCATAGTTTGGATAGTCATAAACTATTGTTTAAGTGATTTGTAAGTATTTATTTAACTTGTTATGGTTTAATATTTTTTGGTAATTTAATGAATAAATATTTTTTAAATTATATCACAAGTAAATTAGTAAAAAAACCAATTTTTTGTTTAATAATTTATTATGATAATAAGAAAGAAACAAAACTGTAGCGGATATTACACTAAAACTTAGATAATTCAAACATATTTAATTCAAAATTGCTATCAATTTGAAGTTTCAACTTGGCTCTTTGAACTTACTATGTTAACAATATAAAGAATTAAGAATTATTCAATGATTAACTTCTTTATTCAACATTTATAACACTGAAAATAAAATCGTTTAAAAGGGTTCTTTTCTGAAAATTATACTATATACTAAATAGGCCAAGGACATTGCCAAGGAGCTAATGCCTAGCCACCGTTGTTTGAACATGTTTCAGAATTCCAGGCTCGCTATCACCTCTTGAGAATACTCTAGATAGCCTGTCCATAATTGCTCTTTGTTTCTTGTTACAGTAGTGAGAATTCTTATCACAGTGCCTTGTTTGGTTGTGATTGTAAAGTGATTGTTTTAAGATGATCGCCTTGTCTTTGAGTAAACCACATCTTAAAACAACACGTTAACATTTTGTGGAATAGTCTCTGTAATTCATGAAGTGAAGGAGAATTTTAAGAAGAAATATGACATTGTTAAGAAGCACAGGATATCACCCCATACAATGATGTTTTTGAAATTAAGCAAACAAATAGCTTTAAACGGAAATGGAAAGGATTTTAAAAAAGAGCCAAAGTGAATGTATGAATGTTAAAGTGATATAAGTTAAATTGGGATAAATAAATTACATTATTAGGTCCCCTTATTCAAACAAAGGCAAAAGAGATTCCTGCAGGTTTAGGGAAAGGTGAGAAACCAGTTGGTTGGATGGCTTCAAGGAAAGGAACATCATTTTATGATTGTGTGCAGTGAAGGGTGAGTGTAGAGGAAGAAGCTGCAAATGTTTGGAAAGACAATGTTTTACAAATTACTGAAGAAGCCTGGAAGACATTTTTTAAAAGATAAGAATTAACTTTTAAAGAAGATCTTGGAAAGAGAGAAAAGAATATGAAAAGAGTAGCTTTATTGGTGAGTTCGTTATGGATTATACCAAAAAGTTGTCTTTACAGATGTCAGGATATTTACTGAAACCTGCTAATCCCAAATGTTTTAAAAGCATAAAGTCTACATCACTCAAGTACAAATCAAAAATGCTTGAAGCAAAAATGTATAGATTTTGGTTGTTAAACTCAGAAAAATTTCTCCAAACATTAGATATTTTGTTTATTGACAACTTTTAAATTGTGCATGATTATCAATTATGTACCATGCAATTACTGATGGATACATTATATTTTTATTTACGCTATGATTTTTTTTTTTAATACTTACGGAACAACCTTTGTAACAAAAATTGTAACCTACAGTACAATTTTTTTTAAATATATGATGTGCAAGGCCCAAATCAAGTCTAATTTCTTCAATTTCTTACTCAGATTGTAATTTTTTGACTAAATACAAATGGGAAGGGATACAACCTCATAGTAGTTTTATAAAGAGGGGCACAGCCTCATTTTAGTGTTATAAAGGGGGGGGGCAGAGCCTGAGCTCTAGGTTAACTTCTTTATAGATGTTGCTCCTCAATCTGTCAGATGGAAAGGCAATATGTAGATCACTTTTTAAGAATACCTTAATCGAGACAAACAAGTGGAAATGTATGGTTAACTGCTACAATCACTTCTATGATCAAGTTATTTTAGCAAGTAAAAAATAAACAAAAAAATGTTAAATCGTTGGATTTAGAAGTTTGAATATTCCAAACACTTTTTTGGGATTTTCAACACTTTTATGAGTTTTGGAGATATATTGAAGGAGAGACCAATGTAGTTAAAGTGATTTTTCAATAATTGAAGATTTTAGAACCTCAAAAACATTAATTCTAGAAGGTATTTTACAATTCATGTACCTTACCAAGCTTTAAATTAGAGTATACATTTGTACATACACTTATGTTAATACTTGTAATATACTACAGTTATTAAAAAAGCTCCGTTATAAAAAATAAAAGCCTATAATAAACTTGTAGACTTGTAGACTTGTATTACTATCTGAATCATATTGAGAGCCTAAAACTTTATAAAAATATAACTTTTGGATTTTGTAGTCTTATATAACTTGTGTAGCAAATTTTTGGATAATTAGAATTTTCATATTCATTGATTTGGCCATTTAAACTTTGAACTATTCAAGTTCTCCACAATTTTATTGTGTCATTTTACGTTGAATTTGAAGTAATAATTATCTCCTACTTGTTTATATGTTTCTGACCAGGCTGTAGATAAGCTGATGTCTCTCAAATACAAGCTTTAAGTGTTATGTAAATTCGTATCACACTTTTGCTATTACTTGCGACAATTTCGGACCACAATTTTAAAAAGTTAGAAAAACACACCCACACATTCAATTTAACAAAACGTGTCTTAAAAATAACATCACACCTAAATACGCTAAAGTAAACATAAAACAAATAAACAAAGCCGCCATAAAAAGAACTAAATTCACAGAAGCAATGTAACTGGTCGCAAGTAATAGCAAAAGTGTAATAAGAATTAACAACCAGCTCGTCATGAACAACAAGATTTCTATATGTTATGTAAAGTTCTCCCTTTTCTGCATGATTTACAAATAGGAGAGTTGTTCTGACAGAATCTAAACATGTATATCTCTACATTTTTATAGTCAAATAATTGAAATTACTTTATTTTATTATTACAATAAAATTCTCTATTGTTTACTGTTTTTTTATTTGCCTTCTTATTTCAAAGTAATCTTCCTACATAGATATGCATAACCTCAAATATCTAAATTTTCAGGATCCAAAATAAAACTTACACTGAAGGTACACAAAGGCTTGTATTACACTGGAGGTATTTAAGTGTAGGTTGGTTATTATATAGAGTAGACCACAATTGCCCTTGACCCCTGAACTGTTGTCACCATATATTTGGGGTTGAACTTGTCTGTCTAGTTTTCTAGTATTGAATTCATTTAACTCTGGGTATCTTAGTTTCAACTCACCTGCATTCTTTCTGGGTGTGCCGGATAACAACCAGATTCCCCTTTGCACAGGCTTATGTCTTCCTAGTCATTGATTAGTCTTGTCCGGAAACAAGAAGATGACTGCTTATTCTGGGGTTTCACACTTGCTATATATCAGCAAATTCAATATGAAGATTTTCATCAAGACCTAAGCCAAACAGACATGTTCAGTGCTTAAGCTTACTGATGAAAATTTGGATCTGTAACATGAAATAAAATGAGGCAGGAGTAATAAAAAATTAGGAGTAGGGGATCAAGGTGACAAATATAATATCAAACAGAATTATACCTCCGAAAAATAAGACTAATATGTGCTGCCTTCCTATATTTTAAAATTTGTTTTACAATTTATGTGTTGATAGATAATAAAACAGGATTCAGGCAAATTAAAAGAGTAAAGGAAAAGGTAGAATGATCAAACTAAAGTGGTAATAGTATATGAATAAAATAAAGACCTATATAAGATACTAATAGGGCCTATACTCGTATGTAGAGCGTATGATAAATACATATGAAATCTTCCTATTTTTATTTTAAATATTTCAAAGTAAATGATACGTCCTTTCATAACTGTTTTATAGGCTATTTACAAAATTCATTACAGTTGTCATAAAATTATATTTTTTTCAGATTGATGAAAAGGAATATTTTTCAAAAGAAAATAGATCCTACAATAGAAAAAGAAGTTCTACGTCAACGAATAAGAAGAAAAGAGGCAAACATAACAAAAACTGAAATAAAATAACTTACATTTATTATTTCCTATACTTCACCAATTTTTGGTGAAATGTTATACTCGCCATCATTAAATAAAGTAATTATTAGAAATGCACATTTTTCAAACATTTTATTTCTATAATACTGTTGTGAAGTTTGTAAATTATTAGAAAAATGAGAAATGTCTAAAGCCTAAGTAAAAGTATGGGGGGGGGGTCAGAATATTCTATGGCACACCTAGAAAGAAAAAACAGGTGAGTTAAAATCTGGGCCTGGGGAAATCAAGATCAATGTATTTCTAATCACAGACAGGTGAGTTGAACCACAGATGCCCATGGGAAAACAAGACCAATGGATCAAATTACAAACTTGTGAGTTTAACCCAATTTTAAATTTAATTCTTGAATTTTGTAGTCCATTATGTTCAGTGAATCTTATTAATCACTTAAACAATAGTTTATGACTATCCGAACTTTAAATTTGTTAAAACTTACTGAGACAGAATGTTTTCGATCACTAATTAATTTAAATTCAAGTAAACCAGAGACATGGATGTTACTCAGATATTTGAGGAAAATCATGTTCAATGTTTATTTAAGTCCAAGTGATCTTCCCTATGAAAAAAAAACTTCCCTACACCATAATAAAAATCTTAATTGTGGATCCAGGAATATTTTAGATCTTACTTGCCTATTACTCAAGAACACATACTTGAATATATATATATATATATATATATATATATATATATATATATATATATATACTTACCTATAGTTTTGTTTGCAGTTTTTTTTTTATAGTTACACTTGCACTTACTTTTATTGTTTAATGAGGGTGGCCAATTTTGAAGATGTAACCCATTGTCAACTGTAGCTCAGGTGGAAGATGGAATCAAATACTTAAGTATTTGAGCCTAGAAAGTTATTTAAGACAACAATTACCTAAAAGTTCTATTGAAATTTAAAAAAACATTACTATAATAAATTCTGACTGATTTTATCAATTTTTTCCATAAACATTACCTTTTACCTTCAATGTCTGTTTTCTTCCCTAATTGAACAATATCTTCTGATAAAGAATAAAATTATTAATTATAAGTTAGTAGGAAAATGGTAAACCTTCAACATATAATTATTTATATGTATCAAAAAATATCGCTCAACACAAAACCAAAATTAAAAAATTATATATTTTTTTATTTTAAAAGGACACAAAAATGTTAAATTTTTTTATTATCCGCGAGTGCTGCTACCTATGTAGTATTCACTAGAGAGTAAAGTTGGCCTTGATAAGCTACTGCTGCTCCTTGTGGGTATTATGATAAACATGTTTTTTTTTTTTAATATGACTAAGTTTATATTTATAATCAATATTTTTTACATTTATCAAACAAATTATAGATCTTCATGCATTTATTAAACAAAATTGATTACACTGATTCCAGTTATTATTCAAAATTCTAAAATTGTATTTTTAAGACAGGTTTTTGCCAGTATAGTTTTTTTAATAGATTATATTTTTTATAATTAGTCTTCTTATTTACGATAAGACAAATAAAAGTACTTAGTATTCTAGCTTCTCAAAATTTATTTCTAAATATTTCAAATAAAAAGAAAGCAAATTGGTTAAATGTAAAAAATACAATAGTATTATTATATTTCCTATATTATTATAATTTAAAAGATCTTAATAGTTCATTTTATCCCCTATTATAGAAAAAATCCCCTAAAAAATGTTTACGATATGGTAAACATGTGAAACATTCAAAAATAATGATCAAGGTCATCTTTATTTATTTCAGGATTAATAAATAAAATTTATATTCTTACTGAATTGGAGGACTTCCTTTTTATCTGATGTCACTAATAAAGGGCCAATAGAGTTTTGATGAATGAAAGAAAAATACATTCTCTAATCAATTTCAAGAAAATTTAGCAATGATCTCTGCTGTTTTTACTCATTTCGCCCCTCCCTTGAGTTTCCTCCCCTTTTTACAATAAAATGGACTAGTCCTATGTAGTCTCACTCTCATGCTCGGCATTGGTTTACGAATACATTGCTCTGTCTACAAGCTGGTTGGAGAGTCCATGTTCACGATACGCTCCCGCCAGCGTGATGCGTGACGTCACTTGTTGTAGAATAGTGTTTCAGTCAAGGTGTAATGTGCAGTGTTGAAAATAAGGAATTTGTTGTTACGTGATTATGATGTGTTAGTGAGTGAATATTTGTTTTTTTTTATTATTATTTGTGATACAACGTGAAAACTTAGTCCCAAATGAAGAGTCTAGAACAAGATGGTTAGAGAGACTCGTCATCTTTGGGTCGGAAACTTACCCGAAAATATCCGAGAGGACCGGATTCGAGACCATTTCAAACGGTATGATGTATTTATTTTATTGTAGTTATTAATTATTCATTCTATTAGTAACATGCAGTTATTGTGTAGAAAAACATAACCTTCAATGTCTTTCCCATTGTTAAGAATGACGTTTAGCTTTTGGTCAAGACGTTAGTCTAAACAAATGTCTACTACTACTACTACTATATTTGTAAACATTTGAAGCTGTTATCGGACTCTTGCACTATGTTTTGTCTAGATGATTAAAGCATTAAATGGACGTAGATTCTTATCCTTGCAACTAACATGGTTAGAAATCTGACTTTTATGTATATATATATTTTTTATTTAACTGGCTAATAGAGATTTTAGGTAGGGTAATTAGTAACAATTAATGTCTAACAATTTAACTTCCGTGATCTCAATAACAATTGGATTAGCTCATAAATTCTAGTCTTTTTTATTATTAATTTAAAAATTGCATGGGTTAAAATGGCCAAATCCAAAATATTGTGAAATTACCGGAACTAAGGAGAATACATTAAAAGGTTGTCTTTTTATGGTCTTTTAACAATACTCCATAAACAGTAATGTTTTAATAATTAACTCTGTGAATTTAATTTAAGGGATCACCACATCAAACATGTATGTATTGGTATATATTACCCGTTCACACTGAGTGAACAAATTGACATTTTGTAATAAAAATTGTTTAAATATAATTATCCCTTTCATTTTTAATATGAATATGAATTTTTTGCAATCTTTATGATTTTTATTTTTCAGAATGAAACTTTAGGTAGATTATAGACATCATGTTTAAAAACACAGGTATAATTAAGGTTAATGACTTCACCCATGCAAACCATGGTTTTTTTCTCACTGCCAAAACCAAATTGGTAGTATGTTTTTTAATTCTACTTCATTCTCATTTCTTTCTACTTAGAGTTTAGCTCTGTAGGAATTTCTTAAAAAATTCATATTTATATTCAGATAAGTTTTATCTCAATATTATATTAATTTTGCCTTTAATAATCCAATGAATATTTAGTACTAAAATGTCGAATTAGTATTATTATAATATTAGTTCAATAGGTTGAAATGTAAGATTTATAGTTGTTAATATTATTATTTTGCTCCATTTTTTTTTTTTACTTGTTAGAGAATACTGTAATTGCCTGGCCTACAGTTTGAGGACTGGCTTCTCAGAACCAACTTTCACCTTTGTGTGTGATTGACCTGAACTTATAGCAAGCCATGAATGGAAAACGTCTTTGTTTTTCATAAAATATGTCTTACTAACTTCTTGTAATAATTTCTACCGGTAGAATGCTTTTAATGAAACAAAACAAAATATTTGTTACTGATGTAATTAAATTACTGTATATTCTTAATTTTTTTGCTATCAACTTTTATAAAATCAATTTAACTCTTTTGGTTTTTGGCAAAGTGTATATAAATTATTTTCATTTGATACCCTAGCTAGCTTGTTATGACAATTTCATGCAGAAATGAAGACAAAAATAACCTTATAAAATTATATTTTGTATCATGATATAAATAGGATATTGTTTTCTCTTACACATACACTAACTGGAATATTATCAGACACGCGCACGTGTGCACACACTCAATATATATTCAATTAACATGTTTAAAATACAATAACTTTAAGCTTTCTAACTTTTTCTGGAAACTATTCACTCATCAACAATTAAAACAGACTTCATTCAACTGTTTAGCTGTGAAGGCTATAAAATGTTGGTAATGCGACATATTATAAATATTATATAAAAACATCACACACTCTCATTTATCTACTCACCTCCTTTTGTGTCTTTACTTTTGAGTAACTTGAAAAACTTTTAACTTGAGTACACTAAAAATGAAATTTCTAATAAAACCATATTCATATTGATTAATAGTTAAAATGTATGGAGATAAAATTATTATGCTAAATAGTTACAATATAATTGAAAATTGAAGAACTTAGGTTGCAAAGTGTATGGTAATTTGGGGTCAATGTATTTTCCCTACAATTTAATATGTTCCGATGTCATTTTCTCATCATACTTTAATGTATCGTCCTCATAGATCAGTTTGTCCAAGTTGTTCTGCAGATCATGAATATGCTTTGATTAAGAGACTAGAGAATCATCAAAAGTCTATAGGTCTCAGATTTTTAAGAGAGTTTTATGCAAGTCATGATATGACAATTTTAAATTACAACTATTCTTTGAGCTTAGCTTGTGAGGTTATGTTAAAACAAATAAAAGATATACACAAGCCTCACAAATTAATCATTTTTTACTCATATGGGAGTTTCAATGACAAAGTCATTTCTTTGAGCTTAGCTTGTGAGGTTATGTTAAAACAAATAAAAGATATACACATGACACAAATTAACCATTTATTTGCTCATTTTCAATGACAAACACTCGCTGATGATGATGACTTTGTCATTGAAAGGTGAATGAGTAATTAAATGATTAATTTGTGAGCATTGTCTATATCTTTTATTTATTTTAATTTTAGATCAGATCCCTTAAGGCTTTGCCAACAATGTATTTTTTCAGTAATAAACTTGTAGGATTAATATTATACTCTGAATAAACACTTAGTGTATTACGTATGCGCAATGAATTTTATTATGGAGTGGTGATACTTCTTAACATGTGGGCTAATTATTCAGAACTTTAACTCATGAAAGTAAGATTTGGAATGCATGTTTGGTTACTTTACATTATTGTATCTACAAAGTGTGAAATAACTAAATACCATGCATAGTGGACACATGTTTGGTGAAATTACATTCTTTCTGGCAGTAAAATTAAATCCCTAATAAGATACACTAAAGATTTAGTAAAACATTTTACCATAATTTTTAAAGAAATATAAAATATTGAATATATGGTTTAAATAATCAATAATTTTTATATTTATCTTAGTCCATATTTATTAGAATATTTTAAAAAAGTTGTTTTTTCTGAATACAAAATATACTGTCATTCATACTGGTTATAAGCAGTAATATACTCATCATATAATGTGCTAAAAGAGAATATAAAAAAATAAGACCTGCTTTGCATTAAAATAGTGTTCAACCTACTTGCATTACACTATGTTTGAACACTTGTAATCCTAAAGATTCTGTTCTAGCAAATGTTATTGTCATTCTTGGTCAAAAGTGTTTTTGTGAATAACAAATTAGATGGCTTTATCACCTTGTTTATAATGGTTTAGTTATTAAAGCCATACTGTTCTTTGATTTCTCTAGAGGGGAACTGACTATAAAATGGAATAAAACCTAAAACCCTCCTCTCTCTCTAACACACACACACACACACTCACCAAACTCACCGCCCCCCCCAAACCCTAGATTGACCAAAATGACCAATAATAAAAGTGATACCGCATTTAAAAGCTACCATTAATTATCATTGTGTTTTTCAAATGTTTATCGTTAAATATTGATCAGTATAAACTGCCGTTAAATATAAAACTGAATTTGACATTCCAAAATTATTTATGTTTTTGACTACAATTAAATTATATAGATATATTTTTTTTTAATAAAAAAGGATATTAATTACATATCAATGAAAGTGTTGGTTATTTGATATTAACATTTATGAAATAATTTTGTATTTGAAAAGTATTTTAATTGTAAAATATTATTTTATAATATTCTTATTACAATAATAATGAACATTATTATCATGATAAACATATTTATCATTAATATGTGAATGTTACAAATTGTAATGTAAATTCAACTAAATGTAATTGTAACCTCCTATAATTTTTAATTTATTTTACATTTTGAAAATATTAATTTCAACTAAATATACCTATTATTTTGTCAATCTAAATTTTATGGTACCTCTTAATACAAATTTAAGTGAATACATACGATTTGAATTAATGGTTTGTTAATTGTAGGTAATTCAGATTAAAGTTTCTACCCCAAATTTTGTATAGTCTCATTGTTATCCTAAGGGGTGAGTTCAGTTAAAGGGTGTCAATAAACAGTTTAGAATTTATTTTATTTTTCTTAAAAATCTATTTGTCAATTATAAAAAAATTTAACATTATCTGTTCAGTCTATATATATATATATATATATATATATATATATATGTATATGTATGTATGTATGTACCTGAATATAGATCTTGATACATAAATATATACATTATTCAAACCGTTTTTAGACACAGTAATAGTCAAAATAGACTATATAAATACCTGCCCCTGAGTTAGTAATATTTTTCATTGCAGGCCCATTTTATAAACATTATTTATTTCCTTCTTGAATTTGAGGTATATCTTATAAGCATATCATGCATTTTTTAATTTTTTGGTTTTTCTATATTTATTGCTTCATGGTTAAGGATTTTTGAGGAATGTTTTTCATTCTTATATTAAGAACTTGTGTTGGGGTTCTTGCTCACTTTTAAAATATTGACACATACCCTAGGCATCAAAACACAGTTTTCAGCTAATAAATTGAATATTACAGCTAACCACTCCTCACAGTGGACAGCTACATACTAAGGGAATGTATACTGGGGATTGAGTTTGCAAGAGTGCTCCTGGTGGGAAAGTTATAAACTATTTATTTTGAGGGGTGGGTTCCAGGGACCTGAACTCTTGATTAAACATAAATGCCTTTAAGGCTCCATTCTTAAAAACAACTTTATTATACACTACTTAATCAGCTAATTAACTCCCAAATATAATTAATAATGACTTATTTAAAAAATATAACATACTTTAAACCACATTATTTAAAGTAGATGCACAATACATAATGAATATGTCAGACATAGGTTTTACTATTTAAAATCTTTCATAGATTGATGATCGTCTTTCATCCTAATCTTGATATTTGATGAGTGTTAATAAAAATTTTATTTTACCCAAAAACCTACAATTTACCATTATTTCTTTAACTAAATAATTTTACTCTTGAATTTTGTTGTCCATTGCGTTCAGTGAAACTTGGTTATCACTTTTGAATGTAAAAGTGATAATAAAGTAATTTTAATTCTAGTTGAAATTTAAGTACCTATATTTGTATATACATATATGGTAATGTAGTATAATAAGTAGCCACATTTCTACTGAATAATTATTTGACAAAACCTTGACTAGTATCATATTATAATCATAATTAAGTATAGACGTTATTGATGGTTTCAAGCTTTTAAATAACTTTTTATTTGTTTTATTAGGTAAAACTTTTTTTATAAATTTTACTGGAATGCATTTTAAAGTAACTTATGTAAAAATGAAATGTTGCATCTAACATTAAAAAAATATGTAATTAAATTTGGGGGGTTCGATCGGTCAAGTATAACATAATAAATAATCGATTGTGAGTTGGTATTTGTTATTTTTTAATTAGTAAGTTAACGGTTAGTTTACTAATAAAAACTTAATTTTTGTCAAATTATTCTTTATTTGTAATAATTGTGATAATTATATCGCTCATGACTTTATCATTTCACCTGTTTCCCATTTTCAAGATTTTAATTCAGTATTGTATATGAGCACAAATTGTCTGAAATCAATAATAGTTGTATTAAAAGTATAAATTACATTCATCAGAAAATTAAAATAATTGGGATTGTTTGATCATATAAATAATTATATCATATTATGATTGGCAATTTGAAAAAGTTAATTGTCAGGAGTACATTGAATGTTAGGCTATAGCCATACAATTTTTTAAATGCAATATCAACTTTAAAGATAGGCAATTTATAAGTGCAACACCCAGAAAAAATACAAAAAGGTCTTTTTCCTTATCCTGTCCCTGTTTCTTTAATTTTTAAATAACACCCAATTTTATATCTTAAAACATTAAACATTTTTTATTAACTACTTAGAAATTTTTCTAATAATATGATAAACTGCATCAGTTCGTATATATAGACACACTGAGCTTGTGATGTGAGTGTGTGTGTTTGTGTACATCAGATATTACACATCCAACAAACCTGTGAAACCTTTAATCCTTAACAAAGTTGAAAACTGTCTTCAAAAACTGCCGTATTTTGAAGTACAAATGTTGTATATTCATCAGTAATTTCATTGATCCAGTACCGTATCTCATATCAGGCCATCTTGATCTCTCTCTTCCCATACAAAATGAAACTAGAACAAAGAGCTGATATCAATTTCAATTAGTTTCATTCAGCATGAGATACTGATACATTTGAATAAATGGTAACATCCCAGTGTGATTTATTGCTAACTGTACAGGTGCTGTGTATCATCTGTTATCAGAGCCTCTCTTCTTACATAGAATTATAAGAGATTTACGATAGCATAGATTCTAAAGATAGATCCTAATAAATGCAACTAGTTCTTTAGTTCTCCATATAACATTTTGCAAACAGTAAACAATACGCTGGAACTCAAACCCAAATGATCTGGTCATTTTAATCTTAATTTCATCAGTTATCCCATTTAATAACAGATCATTCTCTTCTGTATTCAGTCAGAATCCTCTGTACTAACCTGAAAGTGAACCAAAAGGTGATAACAGATAATGGCCTTGGCTTGGCATCTGGTACACTTGAATAAACAGCAACCTTCCATTAGCAATGTATTGATCTTAGCAAATCTGTAAAGCTTTACTGGTGCTTTGCCCCATCTGTTATCAAAACTACTCTTCATACTCAGAAACAAATAAATATTGTTTATTTTTATCATGAACTTTGTTTAACATAAACAAAAGTTTAAATTGCCAGCTTTAGAGGCAACAATTTCATCTGTCTGTTAAAGACATAGTATTTTTGCAAACTCTTTACTGAATGAATAATTGATTAAAATAAAAATGCTTAGTAATTTTCACTTTGGGAAGAAAATTCTTGACAACCATGAAAGTCCTTGACATGGAAGTATTAAATTCCAGTATCAGGTTGAACTTCCATGCATTTAGGGAGTAGTTTTTATTGTTAAACTTAGTTTAAATAGCTTTTAAAAATCATGTGTTGAAAAAACGAAAGTAACAGTTGTGATGAATAATACCAATTAATAAGGTATCAAATTGAATAAATACTGTCTGGTACAATACGGACAAATGAATGATAATACATATGTATTGCTATTATTCAGTATTTCGCCAGTAAGAAATTGTGATACCTCAGGAAGGTATCTGAAACAAAACGAGATTTTTTACACAGGAAAGATATAAGAAAAATATATGGGGTAATACGGAGAAAGAGAGAATGTAGCATTTTGACCCCAGTACAATCTATATAAATACATTGCACAGCGTTGCAAGATGTGGAAGATCGAAGCAAGCATTGTCTGTACTGGGAGGCTAGGAGGAGAATGGCAGAAATGCCAAGATCTGGCATTGGCTAAAGTAAAGTAAGTATATAAATAAATTTGGCCATTTAAAAACATATATAATATTGTCAGTTACTGTAATCAAATATTAAAACTATTAAGAGGGGAAACAAGATCTCATAGAAAATATTTAAAAAGTTTTCACTGTACAATGAATATTAAAGGCATTTATTATTGGTTTTATGTAAGAGCATAGCAGATGAATATTGATAATAAAGACTGTTTGGAAAGTAGTCAAAGTTATGGTTTGAGCAGTAGTTGATTAGTTGTTTACACTTTCTGATCATTCCTGTATTTATAAAGATATGAAGAACAATCCCATTAAATAGATTTTTTTAACCAGAACAAGTAGTTGGCATAAACTAATTCTCTGAAAACTATTTGTTGATTTATATTCAAGAATCATTCTATAAATGATTTACCAACGAATTGTATTTAAAAAAAGACAATTTGTAAAGGATAAAAATTTTCAAGAACTATTCAATCATTCTGTATTAAGGAATGTTAACACTGGACTTTAGTTTGAATTTTATTTGTTCATTATAATTATTATTTAATATAATATAAAACAAACATGATTTAATAATAAAAAAGTTTCAAATTTTCGTTTCTGAAAAAATCCAGGGATTTTTCAATAACATGGATACTTTATTATCCATGTAACGTTACAATTGTGGGATTAAGGACCAAGGAAAGTAAATTACATTTTTACTATTTTGAGGAGATAAAGGTGAAAGTTTAAAGCTTATCATAAATTACAGGTTAACTGTTTTAAGCAATTTGTTATAATATTTCCGCATCATCGAGATTCAGTTTTTTCCCTTTGCCTCAACATTTTCCTATATTTAATTGTCTGAAACTCCACCATACTCCAAAATTTTATAAAATGTCATTATATCCCTAAGCTTATTGTTGTCTCAATTGTTCGTTAATCCTTTGCTTCACCTACCTTTTACTATACATTATATGACCCTTTGTTAGTTTTCCCGTTATCCTACCAAAGGTCCATCTTAATTCTTGCAAAAAATGTTCCTTCCCTGACCAAGGGCCTAACCTAATCCTATCTCTGTTATATGCATTCCATTTTTTAACTTTTATAGTCGAATATATCGATAAAAACAAATAAAATAAATATATTTTATAAAATTGGTTACATAACGTTTTACTCAATTTGGTTTTAAAATAGTATTTCAAGAATTACTAATAACAAAGTTTCGTTAAAAGGAGGAAAATTAATTTATTTTAAAAAATATAGCTATGTATAAAATAATAATCAACTGTTTTTTCTTGATTTTTGTTTAAATATTTAAGGTAAAATTTTCTATATACCAATGTAGAAAAAAGTGCGTGCGTGCGCGCGTGTGAACGAGCAAGCTCGTGTTCTTTCTTCCATGGTTTTCGTTCATGGGATTTTTATGTTCTTATCTGTCACACTCTCCTGATCTTGTACAAGTTTTGAATCGTTAATAAAATACGTTTTTATTACACCAATCAAGTTCAAATACATTTTTTTAACCTAGAGTTGATGATAATTGATGTTGATACAGTTTTTTTCAAATAATTATTCAATAATAAAATTATAAAAACGTGGGGTCTAAGTAGGATTCCAACTGAGTATCTTCATGTTTGAAGCTTTTAGGCACTGAGCCACCTTTCCATAGCTAGAAATGACTACTCACAGATCTATATGAAAAACCTCCATTGTATAACGTTAAATTGCAGCAATAGTAAATGACACAATATTGTAAATAATGCTCGAGGATTAAAGATTATTGAAAAAATTTAATAAACAAACGAACCTTGGTTCACAAACGGACAATACGAAAAGAAACTACAACACAATACAATCAACGAAAAAAGCATATAAATAGTAATAAATAATAATAGTCCACACCATACATAGAAAGGAAAATGGAAAATTGCAAGGAAATTCGCTTTCTATTTGCCACTTATTATTATTCTGATATATATATATATATATATATATATATAAATTTTAATTATAAAATAAATATAAACTAATATAAAAATTGCCTTTGTCGATTTTCATATTGTGCTATTTACCCTTATAAAAAACCTGTGAAAATGTTACGTTTGCGCCTGTTCATTTAGTTAGCGTTGCAAACATAATTACAATTTAATGTGACTGCAAATTAACATTTAAAAAAATAGATAAATAATTGTTGATAACGCCGGTCATGACGTTCTGTATTTGCACCAGGCAATCTTCGTTAGTGACTAGGTTCACCAAACCACAAAAAAGGACCATTCTCGATACTATAAGGCAGTGTTTGTATATATATTTTAGTTCTTTACACTATATTTTAGTGTTTATAAGTTCTTTTAAAAATTTAATTTAGTGAATTTCGTTTGGATTTCAGATTTCGACAAAATGTACTAAACCTAATTCAAGTAACATGCTTCTAGATAGTTATATCAAATATTATTATTTGATAGATATTATTATTGAACAGATAAGTAATGAATAAAATATAGCAACATTTACTTATGTCGTCCCTATTCTTTTAAGTATTAGAATACTCACTCTTCTAATTCGTAAGCTGTACAATAAGCTTCTAAAGCTTATAATATTTTCTGTGAAAAAAATGGCGAGGTAAGAACGTTGAATTTGTTAACGCCCAGCTCTAGAAGGAGGTTTACCTTGAGGGTACAAGTTGACAACTAGGCTTTGGTCTGCCTCTGTAGAAAGTATGCTTATGTAACTCAGTCTTTCAGCGACGCCATATAAGTCCCGCCATTGTCTTGTAATTGGGACTAGGCGTTTTTTAATAGACAGGTGTATGGGCGAGTGGCGGGATCACATATTACACATACTACGGTTGGAAAAGTTTCTCTATTGTTTAAGTGGAAAAACAGTCGTTTTGAAATTGTGTAAATAAAAGAATGCATAACGCCAATACAGAGTAATTAAAATATCAAATTAATTTTCAATTGTTTTTCATACAAATATTGTTTTTATTATTTTTTTCATAGTAGTTGTTAATATGTTTTAATTTTAAAGATTTGAAAAATATATAAAGATAGTAAAATGCATTTTACTTTTAAACGATGTAGAAAAAACGAAATGGTATGAAAAAGTCGTAGATGCTCTTAACGTTTGTTGCTTGGTGCTTGAAGACGAAAATCCTCGAAATTTGTCATTGCTATGAATACAGTTTCGATAAAGATGGATTTTAGAAGAATTACAAACAATAATGTTCTCATTAATGTTCCTAATCTTTTTGTGTATTTTTTATTTCAATAAAGTTTAATAAATAAAACTTTAAAACATTCTAATCTTAAATTCGCTTTTAAATATTATCATTTACTGGGCTATTTCATTATTTTGAACTAAATATAAAAGATTTGAAGTTCTTTGTTTAAATTTGGCATTTCATGTAAAAATTACGTCAAATTTAAAAAAAAAAAGCTCAAGTGTTCTTTCATTTATGACTCTCGTCTTTCTTTTATTTTTATTTAGAAACCTTATTCCTCTCAAGTAGACCTTATACTTTAGGTATGTTAACGAGTTCGTAATATGTACCAGTAGGGTAGTTTGAGATTACTAATTTGATTAGACTCAGAATTATTCAGAAAAAAGTTATTCATGAACGAATATACAGAATTTCGAAAATTCACAATTTAGACCGGTTGAAGTGAACATTTGATTTAAATGTTCGATGTTATTTATTAAGCTTTCTGATGCTTCAAATTTCGTAACAAATGTTTCTAATTATCTAAGTTTGGAATATACATTTTTTTTAATTGTTGATGTTATTGGTTTATAAAAAAATATTAAATATTATTACCCGCCATTTTCAGGCCTTCTGTTGTCCCGAATTCAGACATTTTTCAGAACTTTGCCTGCTCTTCACATCTACAATAAATATCATTATCAGAGATTTACAGGTCATCTGTGGGGGCAATTTACACATTTTTGGACCCCTGCCTGCTTTTCAACCCTACAATAGATGTTATTATCCGCGATTTACAGGCCTTCTGTTGGCCGGAATTTAGAGATTTCTCGCAACTCTGCTTGCACTTCACCCTTACTATAAATATCATTTTTATACATTTAGCAGGTATCTGTGGGCCAAATTTAGATATTTTTGGAACTGCCTGCTTTTCAACCCACAATAAATATCATTATCAACCATTTACAGGTCATCTGTAGGGCAAATTTACACATTTTTCAGAGCTCTGCCTACTCTTCATTACAATAAAGAGTCTTCCTAAAATTCTATCCTTGAATGTGCTCTTTTTTCCAAAATTAACGACTATTCGAGAAGTCAATATGGAATTTACAGTTTGTATTGCATTTTTCAGATTAGATTGGTAGGATGGGAGTACTTTTGTGCACGTTTGTTTTTGAAAGCAAAATGCCAGCTTCCTTAGTTATGCAGTCAACTGTTTTTTTTAAAATTAAATACAAATTTAAAAAACTTTTAAATCTTAATTTCATTGTCGTTTCAGTTTTTTGTAATTTTATTTAGACTCCAAAAAATAACATTAAAATAGTATGAAACGCTGAACAAAAATGGATAATATATAATGCCAATGTTTTGGCTCTATAAATGACTACGAGTTTGAGCTGCATAAATGGCAGATTGGGTGTTATTTGGTGGGCGTTAAAACAGGCTGAGTTCCGGGAAGTTTCCCAAACTTCCAGTCTTCACTTTCCTTCAAATGTTATAGACGCTATTAACCGGTGATAATTTATAAAGTAGAAATTGAATCCTTCGCCCTGTGTATAGTCCTATCTAATCACGGCCAATCACTAACGATGATCCATTTACAGCGTCTGCAGGTTTTGTTTAATTAGTTTATTTGTTCGTATTTTTGTATTCTTGAGACTGACCGTTTTAATATTCTTCTCTCTCTTCCAATGCCATGATTTTTTATTCAAACAAAAAATGCAGATTTAATAAGAATATTCCACAATATTTAAACACTTTTAAAGAAAGTTTTATGCAAGTCATGATATGACAATTTTAAATTACAACTATTCTTTGAGCGTAGCTTGTGAGGCTATGTTAAAACAAATAAAAGATATACACAAGACTCACAAATTAATTATTTATTTACTCATACGGTTGTTTCAATAACAAAGTCATTTCTTTGAGCTTAAAAGATATACACAAGACACAAATTAATGATTTATTTACTCATACTCCGTTTCAGTAACAAAGTGAATGACAAACACTCACTGATGATGATGACTTTATCATTGAAACGCATATGAGTAAATAAATGATTAATTTGTGAGTCATATCTTTTATTTGTTTTAATTTAAAAAATGCAGATTTAATAAGAATATTCCAAAATATTTAAAAATGTTGGCTTGAGTACAGGATCATCTTTAAGCCACTTTTCTCTTAGGTTTTACAGGTTAGGTGCTAAACCTACTACATATATCGAGTGGTTTTATATTATTTCTCCAGAGTAACAAAATTTGTTTATGTATTTATTTTTATAAATATTTGTAAGTAACGTCAGCCGTATTTATCTCGGTCTCATCTACTATAGCAAAATCATAGTTTGATATACTCTTTTATTTCTAATTTTAATTTCTTCTGAAGGCACAAGTATCTCACATACTTTCATGACACAGGACAGATAATGATTTCCTTCTTGGATATGTTTCCATTCGTAGTACGTTGACCTGTCTATTGTTGTACTATTGCAGATACAAAATGGCTGACACTTCCTGTACTTACTCCATGGCTATTGTCCACGCAGGATGGATTTTGTCAGAATAACATTTGATTTCGGCTGCAGTGTACATTGTTACTGATAATCTCACAAAATCTATATTAGTATTTTATCTCGATTTTAAATATAAATTGTTACCCTTTAAAAAAATGTGGCAATACTCGACGAAGTGAGGCCTACTCTGATATTCGTTTCAACATATGATGCAAAAAGTACATTCTAAAAAAAAAAACTAGTTGTATTAGGTGCCGCAAATCATAAAATTCGAAATAATTGAAATAACCCCAGTGTGTACTAAGACACAAAACTATAGCCTAGAAGTTTTTTATAAAACAGAGCATTAAATTTTACCACACCACTATATTACAATACAGCTACTCAGTAACAGGTTATGGTAAATTGAATTATAAACAAATTATAACTTCACTAACGGTAACATTAAAGTCGGCAAACTGTGGAATACGCAAACCAGATATGTCTAGGAACCAACATGAAACTACTTCCAATGTGCCTGGCTTTATTGCTTGTGGCAACGTTGTTTCATACATGTTCATCGTTATTTGCAATAGATTTGGGTAGATAAAGTAGAACGTTAACTTTACTACCTTAGAGTAAACCATTAGTGTCATTCTGTTATGCTGTATTCTCGTACTTAAGTGAATAAACGAGTTTATAATTTTGTCGCACGACCAGGTTGACAGCGTCCAAACTCTTTAGTCGCCTTTATATATAAACTGTTACAGTTTCTTTTGCAAAAATTCACATTAATTTTACTTTTAAACTTATTAATTTTTCGTTTAACGTAATTGTAGGAAATCATAAAACTTGTAATTTTCTTCCATTTTTACTAAAACCATTTTTTTTAAATGGTAAACTTTGCTGATAATTATGTTCAACGTAAAATTAACATGAAATTGTAAGAGAAACTGTGGGAGTTTATATAAACAAAGTTGACCAGAGAGTTTTGTCACTGTCAAGTCAACTTGACCATACGACAATTATAAAATTGATGTATATACTTGAAGTTTATTAATATAAGTACAACAATAGAACCCAACTGCTTGGTACTAAAGGTTTATTTTAAGTTAGCAAAGCTAACTTTTTTTTACCAAATCTGTTTTAACGTGATACGTTTTAGTTATATATTTATATAGGTATATTGTGATTTGGTATGAGTCCTCTTCAAGAATTATTGCATAAACGACTGTTTTGTAAAGAGATTTGGTTTTCAATACTATAATTTATCTAGGTTTAACCGGTATTTATGCTTGCGACATTTATTTATTTATGTTTTGCGACATTTAAAATAATTTTTATTTTGTTTAGGTTTTTTGAGTAGCGTATATAGAGAGAAAATACCCTTTTACCTGAGCTTTGTGGGGTATTACTAAACTTATATTTTACATATGCCATATAAAATACTTCTAATTTCTTGAAGGCAAAAATAAAGGATGTGGAGGATGATGAATAGTATATATTTAGGATTAAAACAAGAACTTCGAACGACCCTGACCTGCTTATTAAGGGGCTTCATGTGTTACTTGAGCACTGTCCCATATCTAAGTAAAACTAACTCACTCTCATTATAAAGTTATCCATTAACCCAAACTAGCAGAACTGTCCAAGTAGTAGGCTCTCAAAGCAAATGCTGTCCTGTCCACACGATCTCATAAGTTTCTGTTAACCCCAGGGAGTAATTCCTTCCCTTCATGTTACCTTCATTCCACATATCCTTCCTATTCTCCTTAGGAGTGGTGAAAGTGTAAGACTTCCCAATAATTCTAATAGGGAATCTAGTACAACCCTATACACAAGATTTCTTGCTACTTCCCTAAATTCTAAAGCAAGTGGTTTTAAGTAGGTAAGTCCTATCATATTTCTCTTTCTTTCCACGATCTTTTCTTACCCCTCTTAAGTGATAGTGATACTTGCCGTTTGTCTTTAAAAGCAACTATCTCAACTGGGAAAAAAAATTAATAAAAGGTAGTGTTAGACATTAAAATAAATTTTTACTGGCACTAGGAGTGAGGGGAAAATTACGCCTGAGTGGGTAGTTTTGTGTCTGCCTGAAACAAGACCCCCCCCCCATACCAAATTGGATGAGTTATCCTAATTAAGAATAAATAACAAAGTAATTAAATAAATATAGTGAAATGGCGTAATATAATTTTTACAAAACAAACTAGTTTTATCGAATTCGATTGGAATCTCGATTTTTTTGTAAATACAAATGAGCATGACAATTAGAGGCTAAAGAGTTATCAAAAATTCTATAATACAAGCCATTAGATAGCCATTAAATATTACGATTTCAATGCATTCCTAAGGCTTGTTTTAACATCTCAATGACATAAAGTTTAACAATTTATTAAATGAAATTCAAATTATATGAGTAAAGAATTTAACGGTATTAATAAAATATATTTTGTCTTTATATAGTATCTAAACCTTAATTCAGTTAGTACATTCAATATTTCCAGATTTTACTATATATTTGAAGAAATATGTTTCATGCAGTCATGATTATAGAAGGCATATTAGAGATTATCCAATCTATTGGCCTACATTACATCATGTGTTTTGATTAGAAGCACATTTTAGCCTACTTGATAATTCAAATAAAATTTTACGAAGATTAAATTATATTAGACGGGAATATATTGTAATTAAGTTATTACGTAATTTTTACATGACCTTAATCGGTATTATTACGTATGAGTCAAAGTTGAATCCAGTGTTTAAAGTATTTAAAACTGTTATTTTGACAAAATGTCTTTTTAGTCTTGTGAGTAATCATATAAAGTATTTATGAAAACTAACCAATAGTTGAAATTTGTGCTCTGAGTCAAATAAGATATGATTTGCATAGCGTACGGGATTTAGGTTTTACCTACCACAGTTTAGGCGCGTACAGCTTTTTTGAAATTGTGTATCAGTTTCACTTTAAGCTAATTGTGTTAAAAAGAACTGAAGCTGTGGCAGTAGGAGGAATATGCAGTGAAATCCTGTGTTAACGTGTTGGCGCATATTGAACACCCTCACCATACCTAAAATGCAAGACTTATTGCTATATTTCTGTGTACTTTGAGAACTTTAATAATTGAACCTATAAAGTTCAGGGAATTTATAAATTAGCTCTAACCTGTCAGTATTGATATAGTATGAATAGGTTGTTGTACTTCTAATGTGTAAACTACGACATACGTTATAAAATGTCATTGGTTGCCAATTAATTGTTCAGTCTATTTAAAGAATATCTCGTTAATATATCGCTACAAACCTTAGGTTTCTGATATTATATAATCAATATCCCAGCCCCTATGATACATGAAAAGCTGAAACACAAAGGCAAGTGATAAATTAGGTACTACGTACCTGGTTTATGAGAGTGATTAAGTCTCGCCAGAAGGCAAATTCCGTTGATAAATGTAGTATTATTTTCACTTTAAAAGCTTAAAAGCACGATTATAATAGGTATTTGTGAATTATACTTTGGAAGACTTTATTTTAACTATACGGTATTAAAATTATATTTGATAAACCAATTGTTTTTTTTTTTTGTATTTTTAATCCATAAGAGTATAGTAACATCTCTTATCATCTCTATTAAGATGTTTAAAGTAGAAGCCTTGAAAAACAGAGGCAAATTTAGTGCCTGATGAAGACATGCAATCGCAGTAAATTTTAAAAATAGAAAAAACAAGTACTACATGAATAACACCAGGCTCAGAAAAAAACAAATAAAAATTGTTAAAATCATTTGCTTCATGTGTATTCTTTCGTCTAACAAATTATTTATGATGAAAATTGTAGTCGGTTTTATGTAACCTGCCTTGATGAACCCACGCTGGTTCGGACGTACCTCATCACTTGCAGCCGCCTGGTGGAAGTAGTTTCGTTAATGAAGCACCTACAAGCATCCCAAATAAATAAATCAACTTTGTCAATCTAATTATAATTCCCAACTGTCCATCGAATATTTAAAAAGTAAGTAAAACTATTAGAAGAACGATACTAACCACGACACAATTTGTTGATGCTAGCGCACATTAACAAGCTAAGCATAACGCATTGTTTTGTTCGTATCGTTCCTATGTTTCTACGTACTTTTTTTTTAATATTAGACAAAAAATTACAAATGGCAAAACGAAATTTGATGCAAAACAAGAATAACAAGGGGGAAACAATTAAGAGATAAAAATGCTTTTAAAAACCGAAAATTAACGTTTATATTATAAAATGTTTTTTTAAATTACCCTTCGTAATAAATTCTTGTAATAGAGTATTATTAATCCGCAATAAATGCTCATCTATTTCAGTATTCAGTTCTTGTGTATAATATCAAGGGCTTTATATATAATAAATCAGTTGTTTCAGAGCCTCTGATGTATCTTATAGATTAGGAGTCAATGTAATTTAACTTCACCTTGTTAAAATAGTCAGACGTGAGTAGTAGAGTACGTCCAAAGAGAATTACATTAGAAATTTACAGTAAAAAGTCTTCATATTTAACGTAATTTTTCTATATGCGTTATGTGACGTGAAAAATGTTTTTTTTCGGAATGAAAGTCTGCTCGAAAAATATCTGTATAAAGCGACATAAATCTTTAAAGAGTAAACTCAGTTGAAATCGCTGATTGTTTTTAAACGAGAAAGAAATACGGTATTCTGTGCTGATGTTTTTATTCACAAGGATATATTTTTAAGTAAATTTTCGAAATGTGTGTTTTTATACGAGTTAAACTATTAAAATAATAGAATAGATTTACATCCATTTGGAAAAATACAACCTCCTGGAAAAAAAAACGGAAGTAGAGTGTGGGCCTGACAAACAGGGCTATCCATGTCTGGCCTTCGCTGTTCAAGGCCTAAGCCCACTTGCAATTACATCCGCTGTCCAGAGTAGCCCACTTGTAACACATGGACTATCCTGAGTAAATGTAATCTCTCAGTGGATCACCTTAAATTGGCGAATTCATGTGTACAGTCACGTAGAGTTGGAAATGCATAATTTATGATTTAATACACTCGGAAACCTTGAAAATTAACTACTCAAGTTAAAGTAACTTTCTACAACGTTTTTCTAAGTTGAAGTGTAAATGTAAATTGGTATTTTGCGAGACATTCGGGAGGATATTAGTTTTTTCCGTTGGTTTCGGTAAACTTGAACACGCCGAGGTAGAAGAACGTCCCATGGTGCCTTCACACATCCAGGATTTGGCCTCCTCCAGCTGTTGCAGCTGCATTCTTCACGCTATAGTCTCTGATACATAATAGTTCCATTAAGGCGGTTCTTGCCATTCTCTTTATTGAAGTGCATTTTCTTACGGCGCAGTATATAAAAGAACTTCACATGAGAATGAATCGATAGAGCGTGACCTCATCACTTAGAAAATCTAACAAAAATAGGTAACGATTTTTTCTCTAAACAGCTTTTGTACGCGCATGATGGTCTTTCTCCCTCACTCAAATTGTCTAGAAGTTTTCCGAAGATCAAACATGACTTTAGGGCAACGTTATCAGCAGTTATAGTTCTACGAGGTTATTTAGAGGTTGTGTTTAGATTATTTCATTTGAAATATCCTATATATCCAGATATTGTATATATTTGACTAAATTATAGGAAAACCTTTGGTCTCTCTCTCTATATATAGCTACTTCTGTTATTGCACGTATACAATCTGCTTTTAAATATGTAAAATTGTAGTAACCCTTCTTTTGCATTTAGTTGAACATTTAGCAAGATTTTTGCATGGTTTTTGCGAGTCGGCTCTCGTAGGTATAAGTGGTTATTCATAACATAACAATACTTGAGAATGGGAGTAAACTAATACTGGTTTCGAAGCTACTTTGTGGAAGAACAAGATTCTTGCTGTAAGGGAGACCGGGGCTAGTTGTCACACGGGTGAGTTGGCGCAGTGGTTTCAAATTCTATGTTAATTAGTTGACACCATTGACCGGGTCGAGAGGTACTAGTATTTGTCCACATACAGGTAAGATTTTATAAGCTGGCACTTATAAGGGGCTGCAGGCATCGGCAGAGAACAATATAGGTGCTCGTAGGTCATTTTGAAAAACATCGGCCCAAAGATATCGGCTGACTAAAATTATTTTGTTACTTGATAATACTTTTTAATGTATTGTATAAACTACAACAAATGTAAATAGAGCGTTCAAGAACTTTGGTTGAGAGTAGTTCCAACCCAAGATGACGTGTGGTATAAGTTGGCGAAGCTGTCTAAGGGGATTATGACGCATCGCGTATTTACCTCGTATCCTTCTTATTTTGTTACTAAAATCTAAGTCAATATATCTATAACTGGATATTAGTTGCTATAGCTAAAATTTTGCGTAACAGAACAGGACAGGCAATATTCCAGGTGTTCTACAGATTCAGTGCCTTTCTTTTTTTTGCCGCCAGAAAATAGCGGAAACCAATTTAGAAAAATACTTACTTCTAGAAAACGTGACACCATTGAAAAAGCCGACGAAAAAAGTAGACCAAACGGAAAGACAACGGCCATATTATGTCTTAAAATACTTGCAAATGATAAAGAAGACGCAAAGAAAAAAACAAATTTAAACTAAAAAAAGTGAAAAAGAAACTATAAAAAAAAAATTTTAAGTTAGAGGGCGTTAAATCACAATTGTTTATAAACTTACAAAAAACAGACAAAATAATAGCTATTGAAAGAGAATGAAAATGATTGTTATTGCTTAGTTTACCTTTTGCTCAAAGTAAACCCAAGGACAAATAGGTTCAATGCACAAAATTAAGCTTTGGGCACATGAAGCTTGTACCGATGGTGACATTTTATTTTATGTTTGTTGGAATTGCAATTTTGATGATGATATGGACTAAATATATTTGATAACTGCGTTTATACTTATGTGTATTTTTTCATTTATGGCGATACGACAACTTAACCCGAGCACATCACCAAGTTGCCTCAGCACAGGGTAAGTTGGCTCATCTTACATTACCAGTGTATTTACAGCAATGGTAATATAATTCATAAGCTTTAAAAGAAAAAATTTTTTTTAATTAAAAAAAGGCGCTAACTAGCACCGCTCTCCCCTATGTAGTTAAAAATAAGTTTTAAGCTTTATACGAGTGTAATGTTTACTGTTTTATATGATGATAATTTTATAAAATAATTCTTGAAGATTAATGCCCAGTCTGTAGGTATTTCTATTATAATTGCGTAGTTTTATAGATATTGTTCCTATGATAAATGACTAAAATTGTATGCGGCTATTTTAGATCAATAAATTGTTTGGTTTAATCGATATACTTGAACAGAACTTTTGTTAACCTGCTGTGCCATAATAAAATGTTGATTAACCTTAAATAGTGGTTAATTTATTAAGAAAGAATCGTATATGATATCCTCGTCCTTGAAGAGTAATCTTTAGATTAAAGTGTTTGAAGGTACTCTTTGCAAATTATTCAATCATTTCATTTAGCCTTAATACCCTGTCTTCCTGACCAGTACCCTCCATTTGTCCGCACCGCCAGTTTCAGTAAGTGAATTTAGATTTAATGATTCAAAATGTGTCCTAAAACTACTTTGCTTAACTGGTTTACAATTTATATTTTTGCTAGTGATGGGCGCCCGCTTAGGTCTTAATACGAGCTTTAGGAACATTTTTAGTTTGACTTATTCTTGGGACGATTACATTTTAGCATTTTACGTGTTATCTATAAATATTTCCTTCATTGGTATTTCGCTTGTTTTGTTGATTGCAGTCTCAGTGTATATAGAAATAAGCTTCCTCCGTTATTTATACCGTAAACTTACTGTATAAGATACTCCGGAAACGATCGATGCCTTCAAAATCTTTATATTATTTCCTAAAAACAATTCACGGTTTCTTATTAAAATTTCATTTCTGCCTGATCTATCTCATGGTCTCCCTGTAAATATCCTGCAACGGTTTCTAGTACTTGCAGTCATTGCCCGATCCTTGGGTTTTATAAAGGAATTGTCATAGAATATCAAGAACCTCTCTTGTGTAAGGGAGAAATATAAGATTGTATCCATTTTCCTGGAGTTTCTTTCCAATTTAAACACCTTTCGAAGAGTTTACGGAGCATTTTTAACAGTTTCGGGGAGCCATGCCTGATTCGTCCTGGCGCCTTTTTCAATTTCATTCCTTCAACTACTTCATCTAATTGTTCTTTGGACAGATCTATTCATATACATACTAACACTGCCCTAGAAGTTTTGAAATGACTGATGTACCTCTACAAACAAATTTTCTGTAAAGTTACTGTACCTATTGTTATTATGTTTCATTATTAAACACGTTTATGGGATGTATTATTTTTTATTATATTTTGAGAAAATAGGAAAAGGAAAAAACAATATAGAAGATTTATACAATATCGAGAGCACAGTGGTACATATTAATATAAAAATATTGGAAACCATCCCAATACCACAAAAATAACTGATAATACAAGTTACCTAAGATTCAGGGCTGTAGGTGTATGTAAGGCCCTCTCTAAGATTAAACCCTTATGTACATTTCAATGACCATGCCATCCTCGTAGTTTGTCTAGTTTGTAACTTACTGTGTTTTTATATAGTAATTTTGTAATAAGGCACTCTGATGATGATGGCATGGCCATCGAAATTGACATAAGGGTTTAATCTTAGGTAACTTGTATTATCAATATTTTTTTATTATTTTTGTGGTATTGGGGTTGTTTTCAATATTTTTATTGTAATAAGATATTTAGCAAAGAAAAGGAAACTGAAAAAGGTTTTCCTGTGAATAACAAAGCTATTAGGTTCCAGCCTGCTGCTAATTCATCTTCAACTTCTGAGGTAGATTAATTTTAAATGTTTGATTACAAACAACCCCAATACCACTAAACAATCAAAAATAACAGATAGTACAATTTAAATAGATCTTATATACATTTCGATGAACATGTTATCATCATCAGGGGATCTTACTTTACAAAATCACAACCTAGTAAACAATAAGCTACAAACTATACTGCTTTGGTCTGTAACTTATTGCTTACTAGATTGTAATTTTGTTATAAGGCTCTCTGATGATGATGAGGAAATTTGTAATATCAGTTATTTTATTATTTTTGTGCTATTGGGGTTATTTCTAATATTTTTATTAGATAATTATATCTGTATTATATTTATTTAACACCATAAACTAATATGTACCTAATATAATATGCACATCAGTATTCCAAAGGTAACTAAAGTTACGAATTTAAAGAATCGTTATGCATCATGAAACATATTTTAGGCAGTCCCATTTCGTCTATGTTTACGTTTCAACTATATTAGCAAGAGCCAAAGCTTTCTAACAATTTCAGAATATTTATAATACAAGTTTAAAGCTAAAACCGTCAGTTTTCAACTTGAATTCGTAAAAGTATATTTCATTTAGTAGAATGTTTTTAGTCTTCAGAGAAGGACCATGGCTAAGCTGATGATCGAATCGTAGATATAGACGGAAATAGAATAGTCTAAACTATTTTCCTCGTGACCCATTAACGTCATTTAATCTAAGGTGCTGAATTTTTGAAAATTGAAACTATAAGTTACTTTTTATTTTTATAATCTTTTTATGACATTCTGAAATTTGCTTTTCCGTTTTACTCTAGTAAAATATATTTTAACCAAACATTTAAAGAAGCGTCTACTGTCTGATTTTAGCGGAGACTAATAATGTTTACTAATAACATTCATACATTGTATTGTAATTTATTATTTCAGTCCCAGATACATTATTGTCCCCATCTTTGTAACTTGATCACATTGAGTATTCCCGTTGAACAAATGCCGTTATGTTACAGTGTTGCCAAGTGGTAGGAGTAATTATGTTAAATTTCATGTTAATACCAGATGGGGACGCGAGTTCCAGCTGCTAAGGACTTCCTACTCTGCCACCTGGACGCTCCCCCCCCCACTGCATTCTGGGTATTCTATCTTTTTACTACTGTATTTGTGTTGCTATTTACGTTAGACGATTTTTGTAATGGAAAAAGTGGAGATGACATGAATTTTGTATTGAAGGGATCTCAAGATTAGTAAAATTTAAACTGGGTGAACGTCATAAGACTATTAAATGTTTTAATAATTCAGTGTTCCTGGTCTGGCGGCTAATCTTGTTACAGCGCTCACGTATGCTTTTTTCCTGTTTTATTTAGTGGTTAAAATATTATTATAGTGCTAGCCTATTTTATTATTATTTTTGTAAGTGTAGAGATAACTAAATACTGCATATAAAAATACACCACTTTAGAAACATATAATAAAATATAACTATAGCAGGACATACGAAATTTAGTAGTATCGTATAATTTATACGAAAACGTTAATCTTATTATATCTCAAATCAGTATTAATATATCAGGTCATACCCAAAAATAAACTTGGAATACGAGAACAATAAGTGGGATAATCCGATCCATATTATTATTTTTTTCGGCGTTTTATATAACAATTTCAAATTGGAAGAAACTTGGAGAAAACTGCAAAGAAATCGCGCAAGTTATTCAATCGCAAAACAATTATTGGCTTCCCGCCGAATCTTTAAAACCTATGAATAGGAAAGAAATCGTGCACGTTATTCAATCCCGAAACTATTATTGGCTTCCCGCCGAATCTTTAAAACCTATGAATAGGAAAGAAATCGTGCACGTTATTCAATCCCGAAACTATTATTGGCTTCCCGCCGAATCTTTAAAACCTTTGAATAGGAAAGAAATCGTGCACGTTATTCAATCCCGAAACTATTATTGGCTTCCCGCCGAATCTTTAAAACCTATGAATAGGAAAGAAATCGTGCACGTTATTCAATCCCTAAACTTTATTGGCTTCCCGCCTAAAAAAGTAATTTATTGAGGAATACAAATGTTTTGTTTAATGTTTACAGATTAAATTGAAGCAACGTAAAGAATAAACAAAAGGAGAAATATGTTGTAAATATTGTACATACCGTAATGCACATAAAAGTGAACATTAATTTAGTTGTTATTGAACATATTTCTGTTCGGTCTGTAGCACGAAAATCCAATCGTAGGCCGAGGATCCCAAGTAAGAGCCACTACTAAAGGCCTATATCAACAAACACCCAATAACTCGTCTTGGCTAGTCATGCTAGACAGAATGTATACATAAGCTTATATATCGAATAAATACAGACAATGTAAATATTATTGTAACAGAGACAAAATATGCTTACATTTGATTTCCATTCAGAGTACAGAATATTTACAAACGCTTGTGACACTTTTACACCTTTTGTGATAAATGTCATTTATAGTAAACCTAGTAAAACGTGATCATTCAAAACAAAAACTGTCGCGGCACGAAGGAGTAAACAAGGGTGTCAACTGCATTTTGACTTCATTGACTTTCGAATAACTGAGAGACTAATGTCAGACATGTCTATAGACAGATACCCGAATATATCGAGCAGTTTAAATAAATCACTGATTTGTCAGATAAATAAGATACGCAGTGTTCCAAATTTGAGCCGTCAATCTATTTCAACTACCCCAAGCGGCGCTTATGTGGGACGTCGGTCCAGGAAGAGAGACCGTACGGCGCATATGTAAACGGACTATTGAAACTTTTTTTTAGTGTATTATTCGTTCATATTACAACACTACAGATTCGTTGAGTGACTTCTATCTCCATTATTTCGACTAATCCGAACACCGTTCGTTCCCAATTAGTTCGGATTAACCGGACTCAAGCATAAATTAATAATATTAAAATTGTGTGCACATTTGTTTTCATAAAATAGAAACAACTTGGTAAAAATTCTATACAATTAAATTACAAATACAATAATTCCCTTTTGGAAGAAATCGACCGCGTTTTGAAGCAGATAAGGACTGTCAATAACTATGTATATGCATATATGTATGGCATATACCTGATAAGATTATATTGTCATGCGTTAGTTCAAGGTCCTTGTATCAAACACATGTGAAACAAATGTGTTGGAAAATTAATAAGAAAGAATTGTACTGACATCATGTACACAAATGCAACCTAATTGAATGCCTTAAATTTGGATCCTGTGACTTTTACCTGAGTTGTTAAGTATTTATGGCCTGTTTGGTTCCCTCCATTTTACAAAAACAATAGGAAGAAACTCAAGAAAAAGAAATGGAGAAACAGTATTAAAATTATTACAAAGATTTAAGCACTGTCAAATTGAAACTCACTCAAAGCCTTGGCGTGACCTAATCAGATTAGTATACTTCAAAAAAAAAAAATGTGCGTATACTTGTTCATTTTGTTGGAAGTTGTATTTAAAAATAGTGTTTGTGTTATTTTTCTATTTATTGTTGTTTAGTGATTATATTCTTTTGATATTTTACGAAGAGGAAAAATACGTAGCCACTACAATAGTTTTTGTTGTTTTAAAGCAGTCAGTCAGTTTGGGCGGTTGGCGTCTATGGTGGGTGAAAAAAAGATTGAAAACAATAGATAGGTCTTGAATTATTTGGTCGTGCATCTTGAGGTTTTTGAATAAACAATTATTTCTCAATTTACATTTTAAAGACCAATACTTACTGATGTTTCGAACTTGGGAAGTAGCTACGCTGTTCAATGCTGCTGGTCGTAAAGTAGACTGTCAGCTCAGGTGTGTCATGTTATTGTAAATATGCGGTGTTATTGTAATGGATTATGTTCTGAGTAGTTTGTTATCGTGCATTTGAACATAGTGTTTGATTTGCAAGTCTGTTTAATCGATTTGTATGTCTTTTGGTTGGTTTTTGTAGAGTTAGAACATTTCCAAATTTTCTGTTGTGCTCAATTCATTATTCATGCTATCGGATCGGTAATCCTAAGGGCACTCCACACAAGAACAAAAGTACACAAGCTTGAAATATCACAACACATTACTAAAAGATGGCTTCAACCTTCCAAAAACTCATACCTTCAAAACATCCACATCACAAATGCATCCAAGATTTTGCATAGAACAATCAGGAAGAAATTTCACAAAATATTAAAACCATTTAAAACACATAACCTAAGTCAAATTTCGCCATACATAAACAATACACCGTACACATTCATTAACATCGGCGAAAATTTCGAAATATACAAATTCCACCAAACCATCCACAACACATAGCAATCGATACAACACTCGCAATCAAACACTATTTACAATTATGAGTTTGTTTAAATACATTAATAAAATACTAAGAACAACACATCAACACAAAATAGAAAACACCGCAGATTCATATAACCACGTAAGTAGACCGTTACTCGCAGCATTGAACAACTGCCGTAGCTCACAACGCAAGTACTGAAGAATATCAGTAATGCTTTTGAATAAGGTTAGTCTTGGTGTTTTTGAATAATGGTTTTGATAACATCAGGTAGAATAATGGTTAGGATTCAGATAAAAATATAAAGCCCCAAGTGTGAGGTATAAGGAAGGATCGGGTGTATGTGACGTACGTGAAGTAGCCTTATTATCTATATCGGATTAATAGGGGAATGTCTTTCTACACGTTACACTCGTGTAAGGGAAAGGATAAGCGAGATAGGAGTAAGGGAAACAATTAACCATCCCATAATAATAGAGAAAACTGTGTCAAAGGTTTGCCAAGATAGCTTGCTAGAAGTAGACTTATTCTCTGTATCGGATTATTAGGGGAATGTCTACCTACACGTGGCACTCGTGTAGGGGAAAGGATAAGCGAGATAGGAGTTAGGGATACACCTAATCAGCCCATAATAATAGAGAAAAACTGTGGTAAAGGTTTGGCAAGATCGCTTGCTTGAAGTAGTCTTACTCTTTCTACATCTCCTGGAAGATATATCCAACAAGAGATATACCTGGTGATGCAGAACATAATTTGGAAGATATAGGCAACAAGAATTATACCTGGTAATGCAGAACATCTTCTGGAAGATATATCCAACAAGAATTATACCTGGTAATGCAGAACATCATTTGGAAGGTATAGGCAACAAGAATTATACCTAGTAATGCAGAACATCTTCTGGAAGATATATCCAACAAGAATTATACCTGGTAATGCAGAACATCATTTGGAAGATATAGGCAACAAGAATTATACCTGGTAATGCAGAACATCTTCTGCAATATATACGCAACAAGAATTATAACTGGTAATGCAGAACATCTTCTACAATATATACGCAACAAGAATTATATCTGGTAATGCAGAACATCTTCCGAGCCATTGAAAAAAATGACACTTTATTCTGACATCCCAAAAATGTAATTTTGAGAAACTACAAAAATTACTTTATAAGCACCACACTTAGTTATACTACATTAGAATATATCTAGAAAGTAACCATCTGGGGTATATTTGGTTATTGTTATTAAGAAAAATAAAGTTTGTTGTTGCTAAGGTAACTTTGGCAACTGAACTGGTTTCCCACTTCGGTAGGCTTGTTTGCAGCGCCGCACGAAACAAGGAGGCAGTGTTTCTATTTAATGCTTGTTCTGTTACATCCTGCATCAGTAAACTTGATTTATTTTTTAAACACCAAATCTTTCCTAACCGAAAAATATGCTATATAGATATTTTGTAGCTATATTATAAAGTGTTTTGCTTTATAAAAAACATCCCGACTTTATAAAATTTATTGTGCGGTAAAAGTAAGGTTTAGTGTGTCTTTTTCTTTTCTTTTATTTATTTATTTATTTTAGAGCGGCAGCATCAAGTTTCATTATTTCCTTATTCTACATCACCAGGTATTATTTTTTTGGCAATATCGGTTAAGTCTGGGACGCCGATAATTATCTTCGGATTTCAATTCTTGTATAAAGGTTACATTGAAACATAGTTTCTATTTATTTTATTTGCAGAAAAGACAGTTCATTCACTTATTTATTTTATGTAAGCTCATTGCGAATAAGGTATGATGTTAACATCTGTCAGGATCCATCTGAGTGTATTCTAATCTTGGTAGGGGCGCTTTACTTACCACCATAAAGAGAAATATATATTTATAGCGAAGTTTTATTTAAATGATATTCTGATGTTGTTTGGAAAAGTTTATGTGATTGTCTCATAAATGTTAAAAAAAAGTTACTGTATAAATTGACTATTTAACTTTAGACAAATCCTTTATTCGACAAATTTATGTAGAAATGTTGTAGTAAGTTTAAGAGACAGTTATAGCAGCAACATCGCCTTCAATGATTGTAATATTTACTATTTTGAAAGAATGGCCTAACTTGATTTACTGCTCCTGAAAAACTTGAATGACCAAGTGCCCCAACAATTACTAATAGTAATCGTCTAATAAAAGCACCATTTATTAAACAATGTTTACAACTTTTTAATAAACTGTTGTAACTGTAAAAAAAAAATATTTTATAAACAATTACAGTAAAACTAATATAATTTGTCTGTTAGTCGTTTAATATTTACAACAGATTAATTGGCAAAAACATTAAAAAAAACATTCATTTTTTAAATTATGAACTGTGAAATTATTTTACGTAACGTCAGAGATATGCCAAGGAGTAAACAAACAGTAATTAGTGAGTCCTTGAGATATTTTGCTGACTGCCTATACCATAAATTGCACCACATTTAGAACTGGATAAGCCCGGTTGAAGTCTAACTCAAGTTTGGCGTCCTTATATTCAATTCAGTCGATTAGATATTCTTCTCCAGCTACCCTGACCATGACATGGCAGTATTAACTCTGTTTTTTCATCACCAGAAAATCGTAATATCTCTTTCTCAGTCTTAAAGTGCGAACCACGTAACAGTGCACTTGGCCTTGCGTGTGCTACCACTTCTGAAAACGTTTTATATATTGAGAATGTTCGATACATCAACAGCTTCTGCATCCGATATATCTACACATATTTCAAGAATGTTTGTATTTTAATACCGAAGCTAATTTATCTAATATCGACCGTCTCATGCGAGTCAGCGTTTTGACAATCCTTATTATGTTTTTAGGAAAGTATTTGTACTAACCCCTAACACCCCCTCCACCCATCTCGTCTACTCCGATCTCTCAAGGCCAAGAGCACGGTTTCGTGGTCCGCGCCATATTTTTTTTATCTCAACTTATTTATTAACTTACATTGCACTTCTTATTAACTTATTTCAATCACATTTTTTACATGGAAAAGCTGGTATGCACCTCTATAGGAAATTAATTCTACTTTGAACAAGTTTGCATTATGATCCCGTATTATTTTATTCGTATATCCATACTCGACTTCAGTAAGTTTCCATCAGATTTACTAAAAAACTTGTCTCATCTAGTAATAGAGGGGCAGGCTTATTGAGTATGCGACCTTTGATTATGTATCCTTACCAGACGTAGTAGTTTTATTAGTTTTATAGCCCTATTAAAACCACGATTCTATTGTGTTGGTTAATACCAAGCCTGTCTAATCACACTAAAGCCAGGAACACGCCTGTCATACAGCCATATGATCCGACTCCGGTCCGAACTTGCTCCAAAATTCTGATCGGTGCGGGATCAGAAAGGAATGAGCACGCTGTTCCTGCTCATTTCCGATTTTACAATAGTCCATCTCGCCATCGTCAGTCTCTGTACCACTCTCGGAAGATACTATACGCTAATGTTGAAACATTTTAGCAACTGATTTAGCTATTACGGCTATCTGTTTGGATGAAGAAGATCGTGATTAACAGAAATCATAGAGACCAGTGGAAAACGTGAATTTTGGGTACACGATGCTTGAAAAACGATACACGAATGAGAGTTTGCTACACTTTTACCTCATATGTTGTACGATGAGACAGAATTTCTCGTATACTTTAGAATGCCCATGTACACGTTCAATCGGTTCGAACTTAACTCCAAGAGAAACTCTCCAGGCAAGACACATATTTTAGAAGATCTATCACTCCAGACACCATTTGGCAGTATTTTTATGGTAAGATACTAATATATAAAACATGAAGAAAAAAATTAGGGTTATCATGTATATCGTTAGTTGAGCGAATTCTTAAAAACAAAACTTACCCATTTATAAAATATAAGCTTGGGTTCAAGGGAAAGTTACTAAAAATTTGCAACGAACATTCTGTGACATAACGAAATTAAACCATTAAAGAACAATTGTCTAATAATGTACCCTATGTACAGTAATTGTTTATTGAATAAATGTATGTAAGTTAGAGAATTGTAAGAATAGGTAATGGTTAGTAAGCTAAATGTGAATTGATATATAGCAGAGAATTGTATATGATGTTAATATATGTAATTATTAATTAAAATAAGGGTCCTTAACGAGATTTTAAAAAAATAACTGATGTGGTATTCTAATCCCGGAGTATAGAATATAGAGAAAGTAGTCAAATATTCATAATTTTGTTTTTTATACGAAACAAAAGATTTGGAACAAATATAATGAAGCTATGCGTTTCTATCTGGCAAGAAGAAAAAAATCATTGTTTTAGATATTGTAAATCTATAGGCTAGAGGCTTGCTGTGTTTAAAAGATACCATTAGTTTGAAAAGATTGAAGGGTGTTTTCAAAAGTATAAAAATTTCTAAACTGGAATTAGAACAATAGACTGACAGGTAGAATGATGAGGGTAAACCCTTAATCCAAAAGTAGAGTCTCTGTAGGTGAAATTTCCCAAACCAACCCTTTTTATTTGTTATAAAACATTTATTATTACTTTTAAATCGTTTGAAACAATATAAATAAATTAAATGTCGCTTTTATAGAAAATTACTATTAAATTTGAATTTCTTTTGTTTAAAGAATTTAAGGTGTAGTTAAGGTGTAGTAAATAAAAAAAAAATTAAAAAAGGAAAAGGAATTTATTGCTATGGAATTACAATATAAGTATTAAACATAAAATGTTATTAAAGTTGAATATATGAAAAGTAGGTGCGCATGTCTTCATTGGTAGCGGGAGATTTTAGTGTTGGTTGTACCCCTTGAACAATGTGAAAGTCCATCTACCCTGAATACAATCCCTCTTCTTCTGATAGTGAGAAAGACGTGTCAGAGGACGAGTTCTTATAACCTGTCGTAGCTAGTAGTTGATTGCTATTTTCACGAAGCTGCTGCAATTCGTACTCTTGAACAATGTTAAAGATCTTCCCTTTTGCATCAAGCAGACGGATAGGATCCAGCGATTTTAGAGATGGCGCAATTCCTGCTAAAAATGCATCAACAGGATGTTGTCTGCCATTTTGAGTTTTTGACAACCGTGCTTTCTTCTTAGTTTCTTTTTTAGCCAATAAGTATGCCAATAGCCGAGATGATGCAGACTCTTGCGGTTTCATATAAGCTAGGGGGTGCTTCCGTTTACGTTTTGCAGATAAAGGTCTGTTATCGGTAGAAACTCGACTAGCAGGAGTTGGTAACGAGAAGGACCCTGTAGTCTCTTCAGATTCATACACATCTCTAACTTTTGGTAATTGCTGTGTTCTCTCGACGGAATTCTGTTGTTGAGAGTTATTAACAAGTTGAGCTTCATCATTACCATTTTCTTCATCAGGAACATTACTTGAGCCTTTCCTGTCGGCGAGGTGAGGAATCAAAAATTCAAGGATACCTTCAAATTTGTACTTACTTGTAGATGTAATCGCTTGTCCAGATTTGCTTATCCTTTTCTGTCTAGCTCTTCGCAGACTATCTCGAATGCTGTTCCACTTCTTTTTACATTCTTCCTCTTGGCCTAAAAAAAATATTAAGCTCGTGAAAGTAAAAACGTTTGAAACTGACGTATTAAGTTTTTGTTTGTGAATACATCTCAAACACCTGTATCTGAAAATAAGCCAAGGCATATCAAATGTTTAAGAACAATAGAAAATTTATAGGATAATTTATCAGTTTACATCAACCAAACTGATACTGCAGGCAGTTTACGTGAAATAATTGATGTAGGTTAAATAAACTTATTAAGTACTTAACTTATTAAGTACTTGTGTTCAAACCATGTCATGGTTTCCTTAGTTCGTTAAAAACCGTTAAAAGTAGAGCAATAGATTTCTTTACAAAAGGTCAAGTAATGGTTGTTTTCATGTTTTCAGAAAGTTAAAATTTTCCAACTGGGATTCCCAATATTTCAGGAACCGCTGGATATAGTCTCACCAATGATAATAATAGTTACTAGAGACTAACATAGTCTTTTTATGATTTTCTTAATTGTGGGCCGAATTATTAAATTATTTTTGAATAACATTTTAAGTAAAAAAATCTGTTATTGTAAAATAAATGCGTATTTTTTTCAAATATCTCTGTAAAACTTTCTGTGTTTGTAACGAGATATTGTTCCTACAACAAACACAAACATTATTATGCTAAGCCTAATACTTCTTAAGTCAAGGGCAATTTAGTCAACGTTGTGGTTATATAGAGGTTGAAATGCCCTAAAGGTTTGCTTAGTGTTATTGGTAATAATAGGCCTACTCGATATATTTTTTTGTAGCTGATTATTCACCTATTTCAAAAGGTGAACTATTACTCTACAAATTTAGTTTAAATTTCTTTAGTAATAAACGTTCTTACCTTCGACATTCAGTTTCTTAGCAACTTTTTTCCAGACATTGTCTTTGTAATCCGCGTTCCTATATTGTTCTTGCGCCTGATCATACAGCACTGGAAACTGTCTAACACTTTCAATCAGCTCCTCCGGTTTTATAGTCGTCATTATTGAAAGGAAACAACACCGCGCAAAACTCTAACATTAACACTGAACAAGCGTCCCGCAACTAGGAATCGTATAGTCTGTACTGTCGGAGCATGATCGGAGAGGGACGGGAGTAGGGCTGGTCACGTGACGGAAAGGCGGGACTTGCGGCATTGACATATCACTGTCAGTCGTCTGGCTGTATGATCGTAGTCGGATCGTAAGGCTGTATGACGGAGTGTCCCCGGCTTAAAACTTTAAATAATTTCAATTAACTACAGTATTATACATTAAAAAACTTTATTGATAAATTCTTATAAATTATGTTGTGTGATGGGCAAGTACAATTGAAATATTAAAACTGGCTTCATTTTTCCATATAACGTCATAAAATGCAGTAACCATGCAGGGTAGCCCCTCCTATTTACCTCCCTATATATTTCGATCTAATAAGGCTTGGATTTATGCCAACAAATTCAAAAGTCTTTTAGTTTGTCTAATCTGGTCTCCATTTTATGAACAGTTCTTTAGATAGATGGGTTTGTGGAGATGTTAATGGAAGACTTTGACTCTAAAATAACCTGATATAATAATTATTTTTAACCAACCGAAGTTTTAAAATACATTCTTATAAATAATCTTAGATGATTTTTGTTGTTATGTATTTTTTACTATTATAAACATTTCATAAACAATAATATTAGCTTGGGAGTTTGAAGGATTTCTCTAACTAGTAGAGACACACATACGCTTAGATTTTAACCGCAATTATAAGGGATAACTTTCACGGTTATATTAAAGTCAGGTTTTGGTTTCAAATATTATATTGCTACTATGGTTTCGAAAAATGTAACTCGACTCTTAGGATGTTGTATTTACTATGTTGGCCAAGTAATTTATCGAGGTAGGCCTATGTAAACCTACTTAATGGTTAATTTTATTTTAAACTGGGAATAGAAGAATAACCGCTGGTACACACCCAAATTAATATTGATCTTTTAATCTTGAGTTCTGGCAGGGAGAACTATATATAGATGGATGCAGTGAAAAGGGGGTACAACAGGCATTAGAAGATGCAATTTTTTTAATCTTTTAAATGATATTATACAAGAGGATAGTGGGTTAAAGGTGATGTTTGGTACATCTGGTTACTGTATTAGACGCCATAGGTTTGACAATATGCATCAACCCTTAAGCCAGGTAACTGGTTTAGGGTCAGGGTTTGACACATTTCTATTTAAGGATTTATAAACAAGTCATCTGTTCATATTGCCTTTAGCTTGTATTTGTTTTATGCCCCAGAGGGGTGAAGAAACTTGTTAGTTAACTTTTTTTCTGAATATCAAGTGGTGGGGAAAGGAGTCCTCTAATAGAGGAAAGATATCAGGGATATTATCTTGGACATTGTTTAGAGTCATATATTGACACTGCAGGGAATTGTTAGTAAGAATTATATGTGTACTATTTTGACCTAACCGAATTGTATGACCCGAATATATTTGGGCCTCGCTTGCCCAAATCCTGTATTGAAAAGTAGAATTGTTGTTCTAATATACAAGACGTATATTTGATCCAACTTCTCAAAGACCTCGATTCTTTTTTAATTACCAAGAGTCTTGCTTTTACGTCCCTTGGACATATAATCTTAAAATATTTTGGTCGGAAATGAGGTTTTCTGAGTAGAATTCTATTTTGGATTTTTCCTTGAAATATTCTTGGCCTAAGTGCCTAAATATTTAAAAGAGTATATTGGTATTTATTTCATACAACCCTAAAATATATATCCACCATTGAAAGAGTAAATCTTCTACTTTGTCTATAAATGTTCGGTTTTAGTCTAGCATTACCAGTCTAGCAGGCATTGTTTGGACTTGCCGCAAGGATTTGACTCGGGTCTGGTGCTATTTATAGCTTGATCATCAGACAGAAAACATTTCCAAGGTCACTCCAATTATTGTTTACTCATTCCTTATTGAACCTCCGACTGTTGGAATATACAAGCCGAATAATATAACTTTGATTAATGTTAAACTTAAAACATTTATTCAAAATTAACGTTTTTTCATTTGCTGACGTACTGATATTTTCACATTGTAAAGAAAATATTCGTGTTCTATGAAAACATAATGATTAATAAAACTTGATTGACAATAAGTATTTCACGCGGCTACTTTTGATGTTTCGCTTCCTTTAACGTTTACTTAAATGACCGTAAGTAGTAACATTTGCGCATTATACAACAGTATGGATCTGCATGCATTAATGCACTTCACTAAAATATTTGAACATTAAAATATATTAGAACATATCCTTAGTATAAAACCAGAAGAAGAAACAACCATTATAATTGATAATTATCCATTTTATAATTCGTAAGTTACGTGTTTATAGGCGTGAATCGACGCTCTAACAGAGTAGGCCTAACTGATAATCTTTGATTTGTTTTCAGTTAATAAAGAGCTAAACTAAACATTAAAAGTCCTATTTTCAGTATTATAATTTATTACTTAATCACTCATTAGAACATATGTACTTATTAATCACTTAAACAATTATTTATGACTATCCGAACTTTAAATTTATATTAAAACTTACTTCATCAGTGTCTTCTGCTTGGAGTTTTAATAAATTTACCAAATTTATTAAATTTAAAGTTCGGATAGCCATAAACAATAATTGTTTAAGTGATTAATAAGATTCACCGAACGTAATGGACTACAAAATTCAACAATAAGAATATGTACTTGACTAAATTATTACCTTATGTGGATATACTAAGAATTACACTAAAATTGTTGACATTAGTCAGGAGTTCTGATGAATATTATTACAGAAATAAATCTTAAAAGTAAAGTGTTATAACAACTAACTATAATTGCGATCGCAATCGCACGGTTTTACCTGGGCACCTGTTCACAGGGCAGTTTTAGGTGCCCTACTTCTGAAAGGCATAGGAAAAATAATAGCTTGGTGACGTCAACAGATGAATGAGCAGGTGGTGGATGAACAGGTGTGAAGGGGGCCTACATCTAACTGGTTTTTAATAATGGCTGGAAAAAGTTTCTCTTATGTCTCGATAATTTAGTAGGAGGGAAAACGTAAAACAAGAAATTACAAATGGTTTTTGAGTAAGCAAAAGTATTGCAAGTTAATTATATTTTAGTAAACACTACATTGAAGGTAGAGGTGTGTCATTGTGTTGCAAAGCTCTGGCTGTATTGTGAATGAATTTATCACCACTAGTTTCGGTTTGCCACAAATGTTTACGACTGCATAGATGTACAATATCATATGGCATAACTTGTTTCCATGATATACTACTTCCAGTAATCAGTGTAGTTGTGTTCCTTCTTTAATGTTGAATAAATCCATTAACCCTTTCTCATTCTATTTTAGATAGGGGTGCGACAGTTGTGATTCTCTGATAAATAATATACCTACACCAGATACACGGCCCTGCAACATGATCTCCTTTATCCTCTAGGAGAGTATATGTTCTTATCATATTCAAACCTGTAAGTGCTACTCAGGCACAGAAAACTTCATTGAGAAATCACGGGAAAGTGTGTCGGGAATGAATGGGAAGGGTAGAACTGTGCATAGGTTTTCAGAATATGCTGACAAGAGATAACATTTTCAGTACAAGTTATACTCGCACTACAAGTAGTTAACTAAATTTTCTCACTCCAAAACAAATAAACTTTTATTTTTAAGATATGAAGGCGATTAGTCAAATTTAACAATTACTGCTTTTAAAGAAGGAAACGATTGAAAATAAATGGTACTAAACTTTGACTAATTAAGGTAAAAATAATAACTCTCTGGTTTTGGATAAAGAAAGACCGCATACTTAAAGTAGGAATACTTTCTACCCATTAGACTACTGTTGAAAATGGTTTGTATGAGGAAATGGAAACAATAGTCTTCTGATTCTGGAAGGGGGGGGGGGAATGGCTCGCTTAGCATCGTCGTGGTCGCCTTACCGAAAGTGCACCTCTTTGTAACAAAAAGCGATCGCATTGTCTCTTTTTCCATTTGTTACTATAGTTGCGAACAGCGATGCCCATGACACTCTTGTTAAGGTAGGCCACTGAGTGTAGGCTGGCCAAGACTCTTGCTATATCTCGTGACTTACAAAACAATTGTACTTTGTATAAACTTAATGTAGTTATACCAATTAAGTTTTACGCTCGTGTTCATGATCGAAGTGGAACATTTTATTTTATGAAGATAGCCTTTTTGGTTTTCCCTTTAAGTTCTATTTTACTTTATTTCTTTATTTATTATAAATTTTAGCCATGCTGATGATGTTATTAAACCAACAGAGCATTGTTATTTGTTACTTTATGTAATATATATACCATATCTGCATAGCATTCAAAGATTTCCTTTAAAGAAACCCAATAAGTCAGGTAAAAAGAAATGGATTCGCGATGAGAGTATCTGAAACCACAAGTAGACCTACGCCTACATATGTCTTGACGGTCTCTATTCATACATATGCCTGAGGACGTGTATTTTTCTTTGTAAACTTAAACCGAAGAAATATTGATAAAACTAAAAACTGTTTATTCAAATTATAGCCAGTATGTTAAAAAGTAGTCAGTTAGCTGTGGAAAATGTTTTCAGCATTGTAAATTTTCCAAACTGGTTGATTATGTCGTTAACTTCCATAACATACACTTAACCGATGCCATTGATATTTAGATTATCTAGAGAATGAAGTGAGACGTAAGACTGTGCTAAATAGTTTACCTTTATTACAGTTGCTTAAGCGATTATAAGATTTAGCTGTGGCCATTATTATTATTAGTTTGAATGAACGACCCGTTTAGGCTTCCATGGCTTGAAATATTTTCAACTGATAGGACCTTATAAAGACCGGAAATCAACACCAACAGTTAATCAAGCGTCTTTTTAGCTCCTTTAATCTTTTAAGGATATTAAGGAAAACTCCTTTCAAATAGGATATAATGGAGCTAAAACACGTATCCAGAATTTGCTGTGGAAGGCTGAACAAATGTCCTTTTATAATAGAAATTGCTGCTCATCATAGTTGGATGATTGCCAACACGTTATTAATTCGTTGAATTTACCATTTTGTATACTAGTGTAATATAAGGTGGCAAGTGTGTCTATAGCATTCTCTTTTATCAGTGAACTTACAAATCTAATTTGTGTATTCGGATACATTATTAACTACGGATGAATAATAAAAGTATAGTGCGGACCACGTACTGCACTTGGCCTTGAGAGATCGCAGTATGCGAGACGGAGGTAGAGGGTCAATATAAATACTTTCCTATAAACATGATAAAGATTCACAATATCAAGAGCACAGTGGTACAATATATTACAATGAAAATATTGGAAGGAACCCCAATACCACAAAAAATAATAAAACAAGTTACTTAAGATTAAACCCTTATGTACATTTCGATGCATGAAGTGGTAGTACACGAGAAATGTCGCAAGGCCAACGATTACGTGGGCCGCACTATATTTAAATATTTTATGATATTTTTAGTTCAGATACTTCTGAATATATTTTTAGTTCAAATTACTAGACTAATATTAACATACAATTTAAATTTTGAAAACTATTTAAAGATTTATTTTGGTTTTGTGAAATCTTTAAACTCTTTCATAACGTGATATATACGCTTTCTCTTATATAGACCGTCAATGTCTTCAAAATAGTAAAATATATTAGAAACCTTTCACGATTTTGCTATTTATCGTAGACAAGATTTTGCACATGGTACACTTCCGTTGATAGCTGATTTTCCATAACACGCAAATGTCAATCTCATTCTTTGAATTATGCACAGCTGAATCCAGTTATTTGCCACTGACAGCGAACCTTTACGAAATCCGTAGACATGACATGGGGTAACACAATGACGAGCGTCATTCTTGACGTAAAAACACAGTCGTCATGAATTATTTACGATTAACTTCAAAACGTCAGTGTAAATGATAGCAGGAAAGGGGTGGAAACCCCATAGCACGGGGTACTACGCACAACTTGGTTCGTGTAATTCCGGATTAATGTGGAACTGAAAGTTTGGTTGTAATTCATTGAACGCTCATGATGGCGGCCATTGTGTCGGGGGTGGAGGGTGGGAACTACCCTCATTTTCCCTGGTACAACATCGATCGTATGCGGGGGCGAAGTAAAGCCTAGCCTGGCCTTTTTGTTTTTAAATAGAGTACAATTATTTCCGGAACCAAACGCACCTTGATGGTTGTAGTTTTGTGCTCTGCTGGACTGTAAAAAACTGAACAGTAACTAGAATTTGAAAAATGTTTTATACGAAAAAGGAACTGTGAAAACTAAAATTACAAAAAGTAAAATGTTTGAAAACGTCCTATTCGTATCTCTAGTTACTTATGATTTTTCATTGAGAGCAATGGCGAATATTTTCCGGTTTTTTGTGTGGCTGCTCTAACTGGAAAGCTCTCGTTGAACGACACAAAACTAAATTCTAATTGCTAATAAATCATTGCACAGTGATTATTAAAGATAATATGCTTACATTTTCCACTTATGCTTCAATGAACTCAAGTAAGGATCTTGTTTGATATCTTTTTGCTACTTAACTTTCAGAAGGTGTGGTTCTTCCATTTTCAGTCGTAGAGCTGCTTGATTAGGTACAATAAAGTGAAAGTGATAAGTGAATAGAAGAAATTAGCGCTGATATAATAAAAATATATTTTTATATGTAATTATTAATGTAGTACGTTAATTATTTAATTTTTAATTTTTTGAATTTAGAATAAAAGTGATTAAACCACATATTTCTATTGTTTGCACCTAGTATTCGCTAATTTGTATAGTTCCTTCTTTTCTCCTTATTTATAGGTCTCTGGATAGAGATAAAAGTTTTGTTTAGGCCATTTCTTGTTTGTTTTATAATTTTCACTAAAGGGGTAGACATCATTTAATTGTTGTGTTCATTCACTTTAGGGCATTTTTTTATTCGTAAAATGTTATTCTGCGTGGGAGTAGTTGGTTAAGCAGTTTTCGCTAGCTGAAAATTTTGAGATTAATGTATTCGAAGCATATTGTTTTCAGGTAAATGGATTGATTGCGACCTTTTTTCCTGGGTAACTTAACATTCACATAATATGATATAACACATATTACCAAATACTATAAGGCTTCTATTAGAACAAACTTTCCGTCCCTCGCATGGATGAAATGCCAGTGTAACTGTAAGTTGTTTATCTATACATGTTGTTGGATATCAACAGAGAAACGCTTTCAGTACAACTGCCTCGGTATTCTCTTGCTGTTATACGACCCTGAGTTTACGCTCAAACGATTTCACCCCCAATTCCACCTAAAAATGTTTTTGCTTTACCAACAAACTTAGGAATTCCATTTCAGAAGAAAAATCTTACTTCGAAATATTGAGCTCCTGAAATTGAATATCAAGACGTCTTATGTACTCACTGTCGGGAAAAATTATTATTGTATTTTGGGAGCAATGTGCCCTTTCTTTAAAAATACAAAATCAGTTAGCAATAAAGAAATCTTTCATTGCAAGTTACACATACTTCTTTATAATCTTTTATTATAGTTTATAGGCCTATACTTTTATTAAATGTAATTTTCTGAATGGAACCAATCATTTCTGTTTATAGCTGATATAGTGTATGGATATGTACGAATTTTTAAATATTTACTGACAAGATCTTTTGACTTAAGCTTCGGAGGTGCTTCTGGTTTCATGTAGACCTACCTAGTGTGGGTAATCGACATTCTTCGAATGCGCATTTCTTCTATAAGTAAACATTCTTTCTCTTAAAGAAATTTTATCCTCATTCTTTTCTTCGCTACTTTATAGGTCGTAAACTTTCGTTTATTTAAATGCTTCATTCTCCTCAAATACAGTTTAACTGTATCAGTATTGTTTTTGAAAACTGAAATACCTAATTCAAAGAAGATTGTTTTGCTGTTTAAAATTAAAAAATTTCTACGTTTTAATCGTTTTTATCGGAACAAAAACAATTCTTTAAATATTATAAGCATGAGTGTCATTGAGTAGAAACATTTTGAACATTATCATTGGGTCAATCATAATAGAGTAAAGATGATAATTTCTATTGGAAATTCGTTCAAATGTATTTCCTGATGAAATGACCTTTAGCACAGTGCTGCCTATTAAAAAAAATATGATCTCTTGATAGTGCAATAATTACAGTATTTAGTAAAATTAATATGAGCCATGTTAAGAAGTCTGAGATTGGAGGTCATGCAATTGTTGTTTCAACATTCTAGAACATGTGCGTAAAACGTTTTTTATATTAAACTTGGCAACATTGTATAACTTTCCTCCCAGGACACAAGCATTAGAGAACTTCTGTTTGCTGTATTTATTCTGCCACCATTGTGAAGGGAGGGACATCTCACTCCATTGTTATAGCCTCTATTGTTGTTAAAGATAGCTGGTTCTATTCTTCTTCTTTGTCCTTTTAGTTTGGTTTCTCTGGTGTGTTATTGGTTGACTGGAAATAAATTCAATGGGATTGATAATTTAGGTTCATGTTCACTTCTACCTTCCAAATGGAAAATAAGGAAAAAAATGTTTCTTTTTGGATCCCAAGAATTTGTAGACTATGAAGATAGTTGATTGATTTCCGCCTACTTTTAGCACCATACCTATTCCATTATTTGTAATTTACATTACAATAACTCGTCTCCATTTTATCCTATATTTATACTTTGCATTTGATAACATTAAAGAAAATTCTCAACTGTTAAATTGGAAAAACTGAGGATCACAAATGATTACATCTGAATTTATATTTAAATACGTTCATAAAAACCCAATTATGAATTATGATTTTTTAGTAGAAGATTTAAAAACGGAAGTGTGTTTTGCGGGACGTGGTAAGGTGAACAATTAACGTTACTTAGCGTGTACTAGATCGCATAAAACTTTACAAACCTCATTGAAAAATTAAAGATTCTCTTCCTAGGTTAAATAATAGTAATACAGGAATGGCGATTCTATCTTGATATGAAAAGATTTTGTCAGAACTTGTAGAATGTATTATATCAACATCATTAAATGGTATTATCACGTAATTCGTATTTGAAAGTTCAAATCAGCGATACTGTAAGATCAAAGAGCGACCTTTGCTTTTGTTGTTGTCACTCGTATTTCCGGTTTTGTTATCGGGTTTGATAAATGCACCATAGCATGCTTTTATACTCTGTACATGAACTGCTCCTATATGTTCTATGACGCATTAGAGAGACAAAAGACAGCGGAAACACCTGTCTGGAATGTATATCTATTTAAAATTGTTATTTAATTACAAATAAAAATATATTTATTAAAATTATTTGCGTTGAAAAATCATGACGTTATTATTCTCTTCATGGACACTAAAGTGTATTTAATACTGGTGCCCATACGGATAATACAGTTCGCTTACTCACAAATATTTTTAAACATTTTTTTTGATGTTAAACAATATTTTTCTCTTTTATTATAAACTAAAGAAACGCATGGGTTGATATTTTTGTGATAAAAATAAAATATTTGTAAAATTAAGTTTTATATTACAATTAAAAAAATAAGTTTGTGCGGATGTGTTGGGTGCATTTATTTTCTAAACTATTACCTACGAGTGATTTATATACTTTTCAAACACAGATTCATACTTTAACAAGAAATATTCTCGTTTGCAAAAACTAGTCATGGAGAGATTGTAATTGGAGGTGATGATTCAAACCAGTTTTATTTTTTTGATGAGCAACTTATTATTAAAATGAAAAATAACGATAACATGCAAAAATAACCAATTTTAAATATGATTATAGAACAAAATTAAATTTTTTTTTTTATACATTAGGTAGGCTTCATCTTGTGGCCAAAGTCGCCCACAAAATATAATTGGTGCTGATGGCTATGCCTTAACGATTTTTAGTTTACAATAAAAACAGGATGCTCTGGTCCTGTTTTTACTGATCAGATCAACAGAAATGTGTATATAGCAAAAACCGCATTATGTACACCCTCGTATGGTGTACTGAAATTGTTGAAAGTAATACAATTCCAAAATAGAATCTATCTTACGCTAAGTTCGATGATTTTTTAATTTGTTTCTTAAGAACCACAAAATGATTTTTGTAACTCCAAAAACCTTATAATGTACTAAACGTTTTTAAACGATTTTATCTAACAGCAAATAGTAGGGCTTGGAAGAACGTCTATTTGCAGATCATCATACTTTGCTATTGACAATATTAAACATTCCGTTTTTGTTTACCCATTGATGATAGAAGTCCAGTTATTCTCGAGATTTCTACACATTAACCAAGAAAATTATGTAACTTTTTATTTGGCTTTCTCTTGGCATAGGGCAGTGCATTGACCTGTATATTGCGAGCGTTGCGATTTCCGCGTGTAAAGTGTTTTGCGTTGTGTAATTAATTGTGTTCGGTTGAAACAATCGTTAGTTGGATGAATAGCTGCCGCCAAACGAAACTAGTGACGTAGTATTCCCTCGAACCCTTTTCGATTTTAGTGATATTCTTAAACTTTTGAGTACTCTTTGTGTATAGTCTGAGAAGCAAAATAACTTCAGTTTTGTGACCTATTTTGAGAGTAGCTCTGTCTCAGAAAAACTCCTTGCGTGTGTGAATAATTCCCCCCCCCTCATTTCGCTAACCATATGAGATATTTATCCCAGTGCTTTGTATATGTGCTTCTCTAAAACACACAAAGTTTACTAATTTTAAATATTCGTTAAGAAAGTAAAACACAAATTTCATAGTAAAACTAAATCACAAATGAAACTTTGCCCGTTTTGAGACATTTTTAAAATTAAATATGGTGCGTTGTTTGCGTTAATAAAAATATTTTACGAAATGGTATTTTCCAAGTTGCCACGTAAGTAGAAATGTGACAACACCGCCCTTACATCGATCCAAGGATTGTTGGCCCAAGGGTTGGTATTAGTGATTGAGAAGGGGCGAACAACCGTGTTTTTGCACATCTTTTGAAACATTTGCTACTTGATTTAGGATAATAACAACAATTTTGTTATAATTTAACTGACTTGCATCATGATAAATAAATACTGTATTAAAATTTGTAATATTGTGAAATTCGCCTCAAAAGTAGTTTGATAAAATTGGAGAACTACTCCCTTCTCTCACTCTGCTTAGCCTGCTACGCAATTTTTTAGGAAAAAGTGAAAAGTATTTCAGTGAAATACGTTTAATTAAAAATTGTCTATTGTATTTTTCAAACCGTCGCCAATCATACTTTGTCTCACTGTGATAGTATAAATTAAAATTATATGTTCAACCATATAAAGTAGTTACTACAATTATAAGATGATAACCGACCAATTATTGTAATTTATGTAAACCACTTTAAACAATACTTTTTTTAGTGCAAACATCGTAACATTTAAACATTCCAGCAATTTCAAAATAATTCATGTGAGTCCATGTAACATTATCAGGCATGTATATACAGCTAGTTGGGTTATCTAAGGCGAACAGAAGTTGCCATGCATGGGAAGAAATACAATAAAACTGTTCAGGTTTCAACTGCATAGCTATACCCATCAGTAAATAGGTTTCGTATTTCCATTCCCCTTTACTTCCGCATTCACAATCACTCAAGAACAGTCGTATGTTTATAAGAATTATTTCGTTGCCTTTCCCCCAAATAAGACTAAATAATGATACCTCAATTTAAACAGTAACTTGTTTATTGTAAAATTGTTTTTAGGTTCGTTTCCTGAAGTGCGACTATGATCTCAATCATATTGTGTTTATGACAGAATTATTTAGAAGAGTTTCCATCAAATAAAGCTATGAGGCAATCTCTCATCCAGAACAATCACATGTTTATGCAAGATTATCCACGCGTGATTATGCAATATATATATATATATATATATATATATATATATATATATATATATATATATAAATTAAATATATTTAAAGTTATTATTGTTAATTGTAAACAATTATTCCACCACTATGTGTAATTGTCTTTACCTTATTTGTTATATATATATATATATATATCTGTGTCATAAGTCACGTGCTTCTTACAGAATTGTTTTAGGTTTGTCTGCTCCAAGTAAGGCTATATATAATGATCTCAGTTACAACAATCACTTGTCTATGACAAAATTATTTCGCTGAGACTTCATCAAATAAGGCTATGTAACTATATTTTACATTGAAGTCATGTGTTTATGGTAGTCTAATTTATAAACTTTTCCACCAATTGAGTCTATTAGACCTTATCAGATTTTACAGGTTAAAATATTTAAAATCATTTTATGCATTTTGAAAAATAATTTATTAGTTACATTTCAAGTGGAGCATAAACGTTTACTGTGTATGACGTTTTCTTTTTACCCCATTAACACAGATCTCCTTTAGTAAAGTAATAATATATGATGCCTTATAACAAATATTAAATTATATCTCAAATTAATATTAGGTTTTATTTTTACAGTTTTCTTATGTAATTACAGATTATGCAGTTTTTAATTATACATAAATGTATAATAAAAATGTCTAATTTAATTGAATATAAACGAAGTGATGTTCATTTTTGTGTATGAATACAATATACTATATTTTAAACAAAATTTTAAATTTCCAAAACTATTGTTTCATCAGCAAAGTCTTAGGGTTGAGTTTTCCAGTTCTCTGTGAGATGTGTGTAAGAAGACTAGTGATTTTTCAGAAATGCATGTAGGCTTTTTTAATTAATGTTAAAAAGAAGAGGGGTTACTCGAACAGATTTTTTTTGGAATTTGAGAAGTGGTTTTCCTTTTGAGTTTTTTTCCTACCTACTTAGATATCCTAAGAGTAATCATTCCTAGTCAGAACTTGATACGATCATATTACACTGTTCTAACCAAGTATTTTTTATAATGCTGACACGTTGTTAGCACTTCCATTAACCTCCAGTAAAAGCAATTGTAAATGACAAAGCCATTACTGTATAAAACAAACTAAAGTATTGTCTCCTTTTGACTGGTCCTATAGCATAGTATAGATGCTATAAAAATGTATGTCTTTAAAGACATACTTATAAAGTATTTAAAATTACAGTGTTTATGTTGAGCTATATATAAGGGAAGTTCATAAAGCATGTTCGTTTTATTATGACACAAAATTAGTAGAATCTTTTATAATTTAACAAAATTTGATGATTAGATAAAAGTACATATACTTCCAAAAAAAATTTCATTTATTTTTAACAATTTTACATTTGTTTTAGTTATAATTTTGCTATTTATAAATGCCAGGCGTTTTGTGTTTGCATAATTTCTCTACCTTTTCTGGATTGTATTTTGTGTTTGTTACACAGGATAGATAGAGCACTTCATCTCTGCAAGCGATCCTGCTATCAAATACTCTATATTTTCACTTACGTGGTCTCTACCAGGAATCATTATTCCACTTCTTAGTCTCGCTTTCATTCCACAGATTCATCACCATCCATTCTTCCTATTGAGATGTAATAAGTAATCACCTGAAAGAAAGTAACTTTATTACTTCAGAAATATATCTCTTATAGTATTGTTTTTATTATTCTTTACCAACACTGGTTTATAACTGGTAGGCACCAGAAGAAAACTAGGTGTACTACTTCAGGTATGTGATCTGGCACGTGATTGGGATCCTCCCTTATAAGCCAGACCAGAGGGTTTCATGCCTCACCCCAACCCTTTCAATTATTCACAACCCTCACTCTGTGACATTACTTACTGACTGATCACCTCAAGCCCACAGAAGTAACCTGTTTAAAACGGGAAATGAAAATGTTGATTTTTCTGTGACCCTTTTACCTTTCCAAATTTGTTTCTTGCTTTCAATGTTTTTTGTCCCACCCTATTAGTTTTTTTTCTTAAATAGAACTTTCTTAGGATTCCTCATGTGGTTTTTACCTGGCCCGATATATTTCCTGTTCCATAAATTAGGTTGTATATCATATACCTTATCAAATATGCATGTAGTAAGTAGAGGAAGCGTTTTTACTTTTTTTTGTAAGTAAATTTCTACGGTAGGATTTCAGACATTAACATACAAAAAACTTGTAGATTAACTGTAAATTTAATCGATTTATGGCTCGATCAAGTTGAGTAAAGCACTATGTAGAAAACCCAAGGAGGTGAAAGTGTACATTGAGTATTATACTATCTTGTAACCCTGTAGGTGTACGCATGCGCATGTATAGTCAACCTACAGAGCACTATTTTTGTTGTACAGAATCTCTACTCAGTGCCAACCAAGCAGTCTTCTTGGAACCAGAACCAGTATTTAATGTACCATGCATCTGGTTCTCCCCCTCCTATGTTCATAAATTATTCTTACCGAATTTCCTGCCAAACCTGTTTTTAAAGAACGACGCAAAAGGGTGATCCCCCTACCTCCATTTCGAAACCTACTTATGAGAATGGCTGTTTTAAAACTACCAAGTATTTTTTAAAGTAATATTTTGGCAATTTGGGCAAGAATAGTTGATTAGTCGTTTATTATTTCAAATATTGTTGAAATTGGCTTATTTCTAAACTGCACATTCCAAAAAAGGTATATCCTTAAGATTTAATTTAATTTAATTATGAAGCCAAAATACAGAGTGCAGTATTAATCTGTACGAAGCTCCCCTTTAATATGAAAATATGTTTTTAATCGTTATTGAAATCTTTATTTTGAAATTATCCATTTTAAAATAAGGTTTATATAATATACAAATAAAAATTACAAATGCTAATTAGAGGTTTTGATTTTCCTTGATAGAACTCGTGTTATCCTTCGTATAATTTGCTGCGGAATATTTTTCTTGGATTAATTCATTCATTCATATCAAGTTGTGTGTATGTATGTGTGCGTGCGTGCGGTTACATCTACATATGGTGTGCCAATTGTAATACACAACAAAATTGTCTACATAGTTTCAAAGAAACTACAATGTTTGGTAGAAATTGCCAAACACTAACATGACTAAAGAATTCTGCTGTTAAATGTGATAGATTAGATATGACTATTATAATATGCTGAATTTTAAAAGATGAATACAATATTCAAGCTGTGGAACGTTTACTTCAAGCGTAACGGTTCGGGTTGGCAACATTGCCCTGAAGCGTCATTGCAGGGGACTGGGTACGATCTGGCAACGCTGAGGCGGCCATTAAAAAACTACCTCGTAGTCGGTGTTGTCAGATTGTGCACTTAGGTCCGTACTTTCCCAGCCGTAACTGGCCACGGCGCAGTACAGTTGAATCAAAAATTGTCTCGCACGTAAATAGAATAAAGTGAAAACCTTGAGTTTAGCTACCGTAATGATTTGCAAGGTATATACCATAATAGAATGCTGTTAATGTCTATTTATTAATAATAACTTGGATGAATTGAACATTTTTTTATTTGTAATGCAAATTCAGTGCATTCATTACTCGACCAGCATACTTTATATGAATAACTTTATATTCGTATAACATTACAGATTGGAAATTGTTTCCACATTTCAGGAAGCCCTTTTTAAAAATACTATGTGTGTATAGTTCATTTTACATTTTTAGTAGTTGTTCTTTAACATGTAATTTTTGTTTCAAAGGCTCATATTTCTTCATTTAAAAAAATTAATTCCAAAGGTTTAGATATGGACCTGTTTCTGCTGTTGTAAAAGGGCTCTAATTGAAATATTTATTATCAGTGTTGTAGTAGTGTAGTTCCAATCTATAATTTAGTGTATTTTAGAGGCAAATTGCTGCACTAAAATTTCAAAAAGTCTTTTTTTGCCATCATATGTAATCATCTTTTTAAGACTTATAATAGTACAATTTCTGAAATGAACTGAGTTAATTAACATGATTTCCTTTTCTTATCAATCAAGAAATAATGTAAATATCCTATTTTGCAGCAAAATATGTGTATATATGTTTAAAAACTGGTCATTCTTCTTGTAACAGCCGATAAGGATAAAAAATATTTTTTTTTAAACCGAAGCTCTCTTGACTGCAAGAGGCTGTAAAGAAAACACCAGACAAGCCAAACCTGTTATGTAACCTTCCTAGTCTTGTTCCAGCCCTTCCTTGCCTTTTATATAAATCAACCTCATTTATTATTTAATACCTTTTTAACAAAGATAGTAACTTGATTCTGTGTTGGAATTTTACCTACCTCTATGATTGGTCAAAATTTCTAGCAATATAAGCAAAATAGAAAGAATTAAACCTAAAATATTACTATATTTTGTCAACATTATATGATCTTAGGATTGATTATTTTATTATTTCCGTTAAATTATTTCATTTTATCATGAAATATCTACCAGATACTTTGCCATTGAGAGTCATTGTAATATAAATAAAATAATTATCATTATAGGTAGTAAAATAGGACTTGAACAGAAATATAAATATATTACTGTATTTATACGTTGAAATATTAACAGTTAAAAGGATTGAATGAAATTAATCAAATCAGAACATTATAATAATCTGCAATGGCGCCCTTATGGAAACTTTCTACTTTCATATAAAAAATATGATAGATTAACTTCTGAATAGAAATTTGTAGTTCTTTGTGTGCAAATTCCTGTTTTCGAAGTTCTATCTATTGTGCTAATTTGTAGATTATTTCACTCAGAATATATGTAAGTGTACAGTTTTATTGATAAACAGATAGAGTTATGATCAACCTTTTTTGGAAATCTATTGTTTTATTAGAAATTTGAATTTTAACACTTTACAAACAATTTTGTATTGCCTTTGTTATTATATATATATATATATATATATATATATATATATATATATATATATATATATATATATATTTATTTATTTATTACATTATCCATTGTTTTACCGTTGCACTGACTTTATGAAGTTAATATATTACTTTTGTAAGTAATTTTATCCACCATTAAGTGCAATGATTTTACCTTGAGTGATGAGGCACCTTTCGGTCACTTGACCATTGTCGAATCACTCTTTTGTTGGAGTGTAGTATTCTTTGTTGTATATATTTGTTATTTTTTCTATTTTGTTATTGGTGTATTTGTATTTTAGGTAGATTTTTTTATTTTTGTGTTCCGGTTGTAGTGTTGTGTTGAGGTTAGGTTTTTTTGTGAATTTATTGTATATATTTTTTATAAGGTCTTTGTTGTATCCATTTTCTATTGCTATTTTTGTAATGTTATCTAATTCTTCATTTAATTTTTGTTTGTTATCCTGTGTGTATTTTATTGCTTTGTTTATCATGTTACTGTAAATGTTTATTTTGTGTGTCCAGGGGTGGTTAGATTTGTAGTGTATTGTGGTGTTGTTGGATGTAGGTTTCCTGTAAACTGTAGTTTCTATTTTATTATCATTTATATTTAACTATAGAGAGATTTAACTATATTTAACTATAATCACTATAGAGTTATTCGACAATGGTCAAGTGACCGAAAGGTGCCTCATCACTCAAGGTAAAATCATTGCACTTAATGGTGGATAAAATTACTTACAAAAGTAATATATTAACTTCATATATATATATATATTTATATATATATATATATATATATATATATATATATATATATAATATATAATATAATAATATAAATATAATAATATAAATATAATATATATTTATATATTATAATAAATATAATATATAATATATATATAATATATATAATATATATATATATATATATAATATTTTTGTGTTTATAAAAGGTTTATAAATAATCACATTAAAAGTTTATTTGATTTGAAAGTTCTGTAACTTTCGTTTAAGATCCTGAAACCACATTTCGTAACGAAGACAATGTCAATGGGTTAGCTTTAGTAATAAAAACGCCTTTATCGTGTTTTAGAAAAATAGTAAATATGCTTTCAAAAATATTTTTTATTTTTCATTATATCTATTTTATAGATATATATATACTATCAAAAAAGGCTGGGATATGAGTTTCAAGTGGCAGTTTGACAATTAGCGATAAGGAGGGGCACAGGTGGGTTGAATAGTGGTGGTGAGAATCCATCGCTCAGCCTATACGTACCCAAAACACTGTATCCAATTGGAAAGATGTGGAGTTGTTACTGTAGCGTGGGATTCCTCTTGGAAATTAGTGGCATGAATTTGTGAAAATGGCAGCGAATAAAATTCTCTTAAAAACAAAAAAAAACAAATGTATTGAACCAATATTTTTAAATAATCGCAGAAATATGGAGATGGGTTTGTTCATTATTAATTAATCGAAAAATGTCAAGACATTCGATTATATTTTAAACAAAGAATATCTTGCCATTTTAGCTTTAACTTTTTCATATACTTTTTCATGAATGACGGTAACAAACGAATTACGAAATAATATGCACTAGGTTTGCCTTTTTTTAAATTATTGTTTATTAATTATGTCAAATTTGCACTTTGGATATCTTGGGCTGTCTTGAGTGTTAAGATTCAATGAGTGACAGAGGAAAATGGTACTTGGTTTTGGCCATCCCCTCTTAGTTAGAGGTCTGTTAGGGTGTGGATAGGAAATAGAGAGGTATTAGATATGGAAATGACCCTCCATTTTTCACCACAGGGAAAATTACCTGTGCTTCACCATTTCCTGAAATATGGAATTCTCCACTAAGAGGCTATATCAGCTACTTTGCCTATCAAAGGCCATGATTATTTTATACGAAGCTATACCAATTTTAATATACAAAATACACTAGATTTTTCATAATATCTAAAAACTTTAGAATGCTTTTGAAGTAATAACTTATCACTTCATTTGAGAGAAAATTGTTTAAAAATATTCCTTTATTTTTTTTTAGGTTTACTCTTATTAAACAAAGAATGTTTGAGTGAAATAATTATGTCCTAATGTTAACAGTGTTTTCCAAAGGTACGAGTGTATGAAGTCTGGCCGTGTTATTATGAAAGTGATTTAAGTCTGTGAATTAGTGGTGATTTACAGCACCTCATCATTTGGTTTGACTGTTGACCCTTCTACCCTAGTACGTACTGTTTGTGAAAGGCAGATGTGTTGCCAGATTAATATAAGGTCACGAAAGCTATCTAAACAAGGAAGAAGAAAGGATATAGTTGAAAGCCTTGAGAAATACCGTAGTAATAACATTTAGTTAACATGCACGACTTTTAGTGCTGTCAATATCCCAAGTTAATTAAATGTAAGCTTTCTTGGGATAAATGTCTTGACATTTCATGATTATACGCGATTTAAATAAGCTAGATTTTCACAATCATTTTGTTAGTTATTGCACATGGTCTTGATAGAAACATTTAATAATTGCGCTTTCTCTTTGAACATAGTAGGAAGCATAAAATTGTTCATTCAAGTTTAGTTCAAATCAGTATTTAGAAAACGCATTTACATACTAAATCTGCGGTAGAGGGTTAGCTTCGTAAAAGGAACGAATGTTTGAAACGCGTCAGCATTAAGCAATTACGTATTAACTTAGTTAAGTATTTTTAAAATTAGTTTAATCAGTGAATTCAAGATGATTACATCAAGCAACTTGCATTTATATAGATGTTATAACTTCTTAATAATAAGAACTTTGTGCGTGCGCGCTCGTGTGTGTGCTTTATATAACAAAATCTTATTAATTATTTGTAACAAAAAAACGTTTGTTATATTTTATTCCTCATTTCATTACGTAACAATGCCAATTTTTTTTGGCATACCAGTGTATGAGTTTTATAAATATTTCTAAAATAATTAACTATTTTTTTTGTGGTAAATCGTTGAGTTATAAACTGTTCATTAAAAATACCGTCACTAGATATTTTTATATGCACAGGTAACTTCAATATTTGGCAACATTTCATTATATTCATTGCTATTTCAAGAAAGTGTATAGGATTCTGTACTCGGAACTTCATTTTATTACTGTATAAACTGTATTTACTGTAATTCGGTATTTTCATAATTATATTTTGAAGATAACAAGTCGTAAAAATGAATGGCGTAAAGATGTCAAGTGTCGGATTTGAAATGACCAAAAGAAACTCGTTACGGATACTCCTACAATGCAACACTTATGTGACAATTTATGCGCGGTTTTATATCCCTTTGTATCAATGGGTTTGTAGACTATTAAACGTGACATTATTCGAAGTATAAACAATGAGATTAGTACTGACTGTTTAAACGTGTTTATTGAAGCTCTGTACTTTAGGATTCAATGAAAGAATAATTGTTATTACTCGAAAACCTGTTTTATTGCTTCGAAACAACTCACTGTATTTTACATCATTTTCTTTATGGTCCAATAAAAGGTAGAACGAGTTGAAATTCTATCTTATCAGGTTTAACATAACCTCACTTTTCTCATGGCAGAAAAATTCAATTGCCTACGTTTTTTTTGCAAGGGGCATGGAAACGTTGAGAGAACACTTGAAATTATTAGAAATAATACAACAAACCGTCTTGAATGAAGAATAGAAGGAAATTTATTATGAACAAAAGATAAATCCGAGATAAATAATAAAGTTCATGGTAAAGATTCAAACTACTTTAGCAATAAGTCAAATTTGAGAACTTACAGCTCAGAAGAATCCTTACATGAATACAATAATTATTACAAGAAAAAGATTAGAATAAAATTAGCAAAAAGCTAATCATTTCGCTTAAGGATACCACTAGAATAGTAAATTAAAAATAGAGGTCTATTGTTCTGCTGCATCGTTTATTATTGCTCATTGATATGGTAAAGATGTCAAATGATCAAGATATGTAGTACCAGACAAAGCCGCAACACAACATGTCAGGCAATTTGTTAATGTAATGTAAAACTTAAACTACTTTCATAATTTGAAAAGATTCAAAAAGATGAAATTGAATACTACTGAAAATATCTTGTTTTCAGTTACGACTATACTAAACATGGGGGATGCAAAAAGGAAGGAGAATTGTTTCTTCTATATTAACTAAACTGGAAATAGCTGTGTAAAAGGAAAGAGTTCTGCTCATCTATAGTTTGGCAGACGTGTTGAATTGTAGAAAATGAAACTCTTGTAATGTGAGTGCGCTCATTCAAAGTCAGGAACGTAAGAAACTTGAATAAAGCGTCCCAATAATATATTGCGTATATCTCGAACAAAAAGTAAAATATTAATATTTTATTTAAGGCGGAAAGTCTAAATTTTTTAATAAAATGACAGGAATTTTTGTTTACGTTTGATGTTGATTACTTTTAGAACACCGATACATCAAAATTTAACTTTAAACATCAGGAGAACTATTTGAGCAGCTAAATGGAAGTTACGAGAAGGCAAGTGAAATAGATGGAAATCATTTTCAGTTTTTGTGTTGTACATCTTGAGGTTTTTATAGAAATTACACTTGTTTGTCTTATCTTGGCAAAAAACCACTACTTACCGATTTATTTAGCAGACGCGTATCGCGCTAGGTCAGCGCATTAATCAATGCTGTGAATAACTGACAAGACTATTGCGCAGGTGTTTTGTGTTGGTGTGAGTCTGTGGTGTATTTTTGTTTTGTGGTGTGTTATTGTTCATAGAGTAGTTGTTAATTATGTGCTCAAATATAGTGTTTGGTTGGGAGTGTGTTTTGTCATTTAGTATGTGTTGTGGATAGTATTTATGGTGTTTATATATCTCATGTGTAATCCTATACAACGGCAAAATATGACAGATAAACACCTTTCACAATTACATAAACAAATTATACAATAACATAAACAACTACTCTACGAACAATAACACACCACAGAACAAAAATACACTACAGACTCACACTACAACACACCTGAGCAACAGTCTTGTAATTCACAGTATTGAATAATGCGCTGACCTAGTGCGAACTCGTCTGCTGAATAAATCAGACAAACAAGTGCAAGATGAAAATAAATGTTTAATATTTTAAGAATAAACCTGTGGGCTTTGAAAATAGAATTTGAAAACACAGAAAACATAAAAGCTCGTTTAAAATATCTGAATTATGCGACTTCCTTATTTGGTGAAGTAAAATTGCACCTGTGAAAGAAGCTTTTCAAGAACCAGCTAGGAAACAGGCAATTAATGGTGAAATAAAATAACGTGAGTACCAGTCTTCCTGGAATTTGGTTGACCTTCCAAAAGATCGAAAAATGTAGACATATCCATGAACACATAATAATATTCAAGTCGTGTACAGAAGAAAACAGTGAAATTTCGTGTTCGAGCTACGTTTAAACAAATTATTTGATAATTCCACAATCGATCCGGTTGTAAGTTGCACCGACTGTAGATTCTAAGGAATACTGCACAACAAAGTTCAAGAGTAAACATTTTCATGTTCAAACAGGATTTTTTAATTCGGGCTTGACTAAATAATTAAGACACAAGTTTCAAATGATTGATGAATTCTCTGCCAACTGCCGACAGGATATATAATGTGCAACAAACTTCAAAGGTACGGGGAAAGTAATGTCTACGTTATCTGAATAGATTGAACTTCGAAGAAAACGAGGATGATCTTGCTTACACTATAATTATTCGTGAAGCTCAGTCTAACTGTAGATGGAAGTGAAGTAATTTTGTGAAAAAGACAGAAAGATTAGTTTTTTTTCATGAGTAACAAAACACTATTGTGAAACAGTAGGAGATTATTTTGCAGTATCTATGAACTAAGGCACTGTCAGATTTTACTTCCTAAAGTTAGTGGGTCAAAATTCATTCATAAAAAGAAAATGGATTTATTTATATATTTACATATAATAGAAAAAATGGAACATCTCCCAGTGGAAACAAGGCTCTAATAGTTTATAACTGTCCCAGTCGCGGAGGAATGCAAAATGTCTGAACCTTCAAGACTGTAAATGTTAATTGAAAACAGACACGCAATCGTGTGATTGCTCAAAAGCAAAAGGTAACTACTATTAACTCATGTAAGCTAATTATGGAACAGATGTATCTAAGATTCGAGAAGTCTTTTAAATACAGATTTGTGAAAATAGTTGTGATGTAGGATGAGTCGAACTTTATTGAATAACTATTTCTCAATACATACTCTAGATAATGTAGACGAAGGAAAAAAAGAAAGAAAAATGAATCTTAAACTCAACCGTAATTAGTAAGCATTGGGAAAACTATTAAACTTGTTCATGTAAACTTGTAAATCAAAGATATAGAAGATGCCCAACATTTTACTAAAAGATCGATAATTTTATATTTACGCAAAATATAGGTCTTACATTTACGAGTGAATTGTTTGAAATGGAAAAAGCCTGTGATAGATATACGTATTTCAAGTGCGTTTTTGTAACTATATACATCAATTGTTGTAACTATCTGGTGTAACGTGACTGAAGTATTATATTAATATTTATTTGAGAATTATTTCAAGTATGTTTAGTGAACTTTTATATTGTCAAAATTCGATAGCCCTTTTATTGCCTCTAATTAAACAATCTATTGCACGGCATAATTTTAAGAAGTCCCGTGCAACACGAAATGATTCCTCTAACAACGTTATATGTAATTTTATTTGCTGCATTTGAAGAGTTAACCTGCATCTTTTACAGATACAAAACGTGTATGGAATTTTACACTTTTGCTAAGTATGAGGTTAAATATCAGATGTATGAAATTTGACAAAATTTACATTGGCGGTAAATATTTTTCAATTCTATTTTTGTTCAAAATTACTTTTCTGAAATTAAATCCTTGTCTTGCACAACACAACAACCATAATTAACTGTTTGAAAAAAACAATGTTCCATCCATAAAGTTATTGTAAAATTATTATTTTCTTGGTTTTTAAGCTCGTTTGCCTCCAGTAAAGAGCTGGCCAGAACTTCATCGAAGAAACCTGAGACAAACTGTTATCACACTGTCTCGCTCTCGCGTTATACTGATTACTTCTGCTTGCCTGGCAGGTCGTCCCATAGCTGACTCACGCTTTGCATTGTTGCCAAACGTACCTACACAGTATTTACTTTTAGGTGAATGAGATTTCCATCTCAAAATATAAAGTTTTGTTTGGGTTTTATCCTTAAATTCAAGTGGGTTTATCACAGTAATTGCAATATTCGAGATACTGGGTGTTGAGTAACTAATATATTAGGTTTTATAATTGAGCTTTGTGTTTTTGCTGTAGGACTAAAACGTTTTTGCTAATTTACATTTACGTTTTTCAACATATATTTTTAATCGAATTTAACAGTTTCAGTATTTTATTAAATGTTGTCAGTTATTAAGAAGCAATTGAAGATGAAAAAATTTATTAATTTAAATTGTTGATCTGGTTTAAAAATAAAATACTTTTATTATGATAAATTCGTATAGCAAAACGCATATGCCTGCTTTCACTATTATATTATAAACTAACTAAGCTCAAGTCCTTAATGTATATTTGTCCTAAGTGTCGTATTTCATACAGCCTGAAATTAAAAAAAAATAATTAAATACAAGGACAACTGAATCCTTTTTATCCAACTCAATGCTATACAATATTGGAATGAATGCAGGTTAAAGAGTTTTGTTGTTGTTTTAGTTTAAAGATGAATTAACTTACTTTTAAAAACAAAATTAGTATAATTAACTAATGCTTTTAAAAAATTGGTGTTTTTTGTGTAGTATAACCTCAATTATTTAATGATATGAAAAAATAGTTAAAAAGAGAGAATTACTAATTTTATTTGCAATTACAAAACAATTGAGTAAAATATGGATTAAATATGTGTTGTATGAAGGTAAAAATGTAATTATTTTAGGCAAAGTATAAAAATATATTTGTATGACGTAATTTGGTCATCACAGGCATAGATAGCCGCAGCGTCATCCAAAGCATATTTATTTAAAATCATGACTTCTAATGTTTTTTTTGCTTTTAAACGTGATTATAAAGCTATTATATCCTGTTAATCTATTTTTATAAACGAATAAAAACTCATCTCAAATACTCATAAGTCGGACAGTTTTTGCTCGTTTGCTCTCTTCCTTTTTGGCCGACAAATAGTGTTTATTTAAATAATTAAGTACCATGCCAGGACAGACTGGCTTAAACATAGACTATATTAAACATATAATAAACATCTAAGATTGACATCTTCAAGTTTTCTTTATAAGAAGCAATTTTATATTCTTCTTTATATTGACGATTATGTAAATGTTGTGAAGTCATACCATGATATACATTGTTAACATTTATTGTTTCATGTTTGTTTTCCATTATTTACTCAACACAGCCCACAGCCCAATGTTTCCGTATTGAACTAGCCTAAACTATGTCAAGAGTACTTTCCATGATAAAAACATGACTAATTTTTTTGAAAGCGTAACTGTTCTAAAAATTGAATAAAGTTACTTGATTTCTATAAATCAGAAAACATCATTTTTTGTAAAGGCTTTATATGTATTTTTAAATTTTGTGGAATTTATTTGCGTTTGAATTTGAGTTCAATTTGTCAAAAAACGTTGAAGATTTTCATAATTATTAAAGTGGTTCACATTTCTTATAAAACAATTCTCATAACAGGTTTCTTTTTCTCTTCCGTGTTATATACTTGCGAACCAGACGATCCCATGTTAGCCTGTTTATTGTGAAAGCGGAAATCTGACAACGTTGCATGCCAGTGTGGGTTGGAGTCTCGTGATTTAGTACGTAATGCCGACCGTAGGATTCTCGTAACTTTTGAAGCTGGTATAAAAATATATGTTCTTAACTCCTTTTTTTTTCATAATAAAATATAAATTACTTTAAAAACCGTTTAATTGTATGCAACTAGGTATATATACTGTACTGTTAAAGACTACTTATTATGCCATTCATTCGGTTGTTTTAAAAATTTTGAATATCGGAACAAAATCAGTTTTACTACACCTTGAAACGTTGGTACTACGGAAGTTGTTACCTTGTACGTAAATATCCTTCCAAGAAAAATCTTTCCAATGTAATTATACTGGACTTTTTCTTTCAAATAAAAATCTGTTTCAGTAAAAAACCTTATTTATTGAAGATTTGGTACAAGTTTTTTAAACATATGAATGTTGGAAAATTATATATATGCTTTTTCATTTGTTATATGTGAAAATAAAAAAACATTTTATACCTACATACGTAGTATCAATAGCACCTTATAATGTTTAGTATGTCTTACACCTTTGTTTTTATGGAATTAAAATTGTCTATACCATAATTTTCCAAATTAGATATATAAGTTTTGAGAAGTATCGTTTTACACAATATATTATTAAATTTTAAATGTTATTTACAGAAGTCCCATATTTTTTTTCTTTTATACCAGTTCTTTATTTGCGGCAGTAAAGTCATCAGAAATATGTTCTTAACGGTGACTGAAATAATTTACATAGTATAGAAGTAAATTTAGATCAGTACAGTTCGATGAAATATGGATATGGATTGATCGTACCAGCGACTAAAACGTTCACAAACTCATGCGCAACGCCTTTGATCCAGCGTTTGTTCCATGAATACTTGTGCTTAGCAAAATGCAAACTGACTCAAGTGTTGCGCGCGCACAACAAAATCCAGCCAATAAATGGCTGTGGAATAGATCTGTTATGGTGTGTGGTGGGAGAAAACAGCAATGGCCGCCGAGGAAAAGATCTGTTGGCGTTTTATTCTATAAAGGCATTTGCAGTTGTATGCCCTTCTCTCCCACCATAAAAACGCAGCCATGACAAATCCCCCTTCTGGCCTGTAGTGTTTTTCTCCAAATTGCAACGTTGCCATGTCACGCACTCATAATAACAGGGTCTGTAAAATTTTTGCTCTGCAGCCATCGCTTTTGTTCTTCATAAAATACAAATTATTTATAAATATTTGTTCTAACTTTAATTCGAAATTAACCTTGATTGAAACAATTATTTGCTTATAGTTTAGTGGTATCCAACTTGTTTGTATACATTTTGATTTGTATTGTAGTTTATTATTTTTTTACTGTTTCATTGTATTATTGTTTATAAACTTCACAATTATTTTAATATATCAATCGTCTTTTAAGTGAAATTGGGGTGGAAAAGATAAATTGTAATTAATATAGTTATGTTAGAGTTACATTTAGGCATTACTTTATCAATTTCAGTGGTTTATTCATTTTAATGTTGCAACAATTTTAAAATTTTGTGTTATTAGTAATCTTCTTACACAAAATTATTATATAAATGGTAATCTCCTCATTATGAAAAACATTGGGAGTTTATTATTCAGTATTTACAAATTACATTAAAAACAAAGTTTATATGTAATCCAATAAACATGTGTCAGAATAAAGACACAATATGTTTAATATATCTAATGCCTTGAATGGAAAATATGTATATTGCTAACTTGGAATCTGTAATATATTAACAGAGTTATTTAAAAATTTCACTTGATTTTTTTGTAATAGTAATATAATAAATGTTTATTGCATTGAGTGCAGTTGATATAAAGAAGGCATTTGCAAACCAGAATGATAAAGAAAGGTTGGTGATGGTGTGGCAATGCCACATTGTCAGCTAGCTGCTATAGTTGCTCCAGTTTCACATTTCTATGAAAGCAACACAATGCATGGGAAACGAACCCGAACCCATACCTGTAACTCAACAGGAGCCATGAGTTAGGAACATGGCGTTCTTTGGCATTCTTAACAAGTCCATAGAAATTAAAAAAATCCGTTCTTAACTTTGTCAAAATACCTCTCTGATTTTAATTCTACAGTTACAGAAACATATTAGCAGCCTACATATTTTATATGTCACATTTGTACTCTTGCCATTATTTTTTACAACTAGTCTTGACCTGTATTATAAATTAGGCGTTTTAGCCTACAATGTTCCTTTAAATCAGTTATAATTTGTTGCATTACACGTTTTTTCAGTTATACTTTTTATTACTAAAGAATTCTAGCAATATTATTTGTACTTGGTAATGGTTAAATGGGTACTCTGTAGTGGTTTTTCAAAAAATCACTATTGCCTCCCGTTACTATTGGAATGAAGTTTTTTTAATGATTGGATTGTTTACCAGTATGAAAAGACTCATTCTTGTTATAAGTAAGAAATAACAACCAATGAATGTCCACGAGGAGGTAGTTATTAATTACAAACCTTAAGCTATAAATTTTTAAAACAGTTACAAAACTATGTGTTTGTATGTGATTTTTTTCTTTGAGGAGCAAGAACTAATACTTTATATGGAAGTAAAAATTTGAATTATGAAGCAAATACATATTTAATATAAGTGTGTGCCTTACACTTATGTATATGCATTTATTACTAATAAATATTTTGTAAGCATGTAATTTTCTCTCATTTTCCTTCATGACTTTTATACAGTTCATTTACTGTATTTTAATTCACAAAACTCAACTTTAAATACAATAAAGTGTCTTCAGTAATATTTAAATTATGAATATTAAATAACACCAAAATCCCAAAAGTATGATTTTGTATAATCTGATAGATTAAGTACCTATTGAATAGTTATAAAGTTGTTTTATTGTGGTACATTCCTCTGTTGGATTATGAATGTTTTTTTTTTTAAATTTCATTGTTGGGTTTAAAAGAAAACATAATTACTTTAAAAGATTAAATTAGCATAGTTATCAGATGACATCGTCTCTTATTAAGTATAATCTAAACTTTGAATATTTCATAAACAAGAGTTGTAATGTAAATATTAAAGTAGGTTTTCAATGTCTTTCTTGATTTCAAAGACAAAAGAGTTTTTATTTAACTTTTTGTCAACAGATGTGGAAATTGATATTACTGATAAGTTTTATAAATACCAATTTGCAATTTACATAAAAACTCTTAGTATAAAATTAATAAAAGTTCTTATAAAGCATTTTAAAAATTTTGAGCACAGTAGGTATATCATATGTATAAATTTTTGTTTTAGGTATGGGCGCGTGCAAAGTGTCAAACTCCTACCTCGAGCCAAGGATGACGAGGGCTCTGGTTTATGTGCCACGGTGTCCTTTATGGACATTAAGTCTGCATCTAAGGCTCATAATAATGAGCAAAAACTGGAAGACCGTGCGCTGAGCACTGAATATCATGAGCCAGCAGCAATACCTGGTGGCTCAGCTGCTCCTATATATGCATCTCCGAGGTTTCCTCATGGGTAAATATGACTTTCTATTTTTTATGTAATAGTACAGTTAAAGTGTAATAACAGGCAAATCGTAGAGAATATACTGTTTCATTTGTAAACTTTATGCAGGACTTGTTAATAACAAGGAAGTATATCTGAAGTTGCTTGATGTAATCATCTTGAATTCACTGATTAAACTATACTAAAAATTACTTAACTAACTGAATACATAGGGCTTACTTGCTGACGCGTTTCAAAACAATGGTTCCTTTTACGAAGCAAAGCCTCTACTGAAAGAAAGCTTCTACTTCGTAAAAGGAACTATTGTTTTGAAACACGTCAGCAAGTAAGCCCTATGTATTCACTTAGTTAAGTAATTTTTAATATAGTTTGAAGTATTTCTGTTGGATATTAAATCTCATATCTATCGTGAACTGTTTAAACTGTTTTCTAATTTGAAAAAATAAGTTAATTAGAAATTTTTTAAAAAATACAAAAGAAAAATTAAATGAAAACCATATAAAGCCTTTTGAAAAAAGTAATAAATGAAAACTAAAATTCTCTTTGTAGCTTGTCATTGGTAGAAAATAAATTTAGAATGTGCATATGCAAAATAAAAACTAATCTATTTATAAATCTGATGTAAATTTTATAAATTTTTCTGTGCAAAAAAAGTCACAAAATTTTCATGATTAAATGAAATTTAAAAGCAAATTTATTAATACTCTACATAATTATTACAGTATTTATAGTCGAAAATAATTGTATGAATTACCTATAATAATAAAAATAATAATAATAATGTATGGTCCAGTAACTTGGATTTCAATATTTGTTAGTAATATCAGATTTGTGTTTTGTCTTTTAAATATTTATAAGATAATGGTATGATTCTGTCATGATAAAAACTTCTACTTCATACTGACCCAGACCTGCACTTGTAAACATATTAGACTCATCTCCAAAAATTTTTCATATTTAAAGTAACAAAAAACAAACTACTGGAAAATTATTGAAATCCGTTTTGAACCAAAACTGTAATGAACTTATAGTTCTGTCCATCTTCCAACTTTATTCTTATACCAAGCTATTGTAAAATTTAGATATGGTAGTAGAAGAACATTCTGTTTTAAGGTTTAAAACCTAAAGAAATTATCTATATCTCAATTCAATCTGACTTAGCTATTAACAAAAATGTATAAATAAGGCTTGTTCTTTGTACTTAGAGGCTTTAGAGAAGAAGAAAATAAGAGGTGGTTTTCAGAAAAACCTTAATAAATATAAAATTATTTGAAACAGAATCTTCACATAAACGATATTTTAGAATTTTCACCCAAATGGAGAATTTTTAAAGTGAAAGAACCATACAATAATCAAATTTGTATAAACAATTCCTTTGTTATAAAAACTGGTTTTTACTTCTCTTTTCTCTGAAAAATGTAAGAGTAATATGAAAGTTAGGTATATTTCTATTATACCTATGTTAATTTAGCCCTTAATTTTGTAAAATATTTTTCCACTTTACATCTTTACCATTCTAAGTTCTATAATACCTATGTTAATTTAGCCCTGAATTTTGTAAAATATTTTTCCACTTTACATCTTTACCATTCTAAGTTCAGTTTCTTTATTAATAAATATTTTTCGGGGTGTAATTTTTCTGGATTATAATATTGTAATCAATTTGTAGAGTATTAAATAATTCATTCTAATGTCGTTACTTAGTAACATTACTTTGTAATTTTATCTATGCAGATGGATGCTTAGTTGTTATTTAATGGTAATTAGGTTGCTTTAGGTTAATTAATGATAATCATGTACAAGACTCTATCCCTGTTATTCTTGCAGTATTCTGTACTTTTTATATTAGGCTATTTTAAGAAGTTGTCTATAGTCAATGTTTACAATTATAAAGATTTTGATTTTTTTAATACGTAATTTCCATGTAAATTGTATAAATTATGTACACATTTAAACAATATATATCTAGGGTTCTTAACCTTTCTGGTTCTGCACCCCATTTATAATACTGACATGAGGTTGCCCTTTCCTCCCATTTATACTTGGTCAAGAATAACAATTTACATATGAAACTGAAGTTGGTTTTTAACCTTCAAACACACGCGCCGGGGTGTAAAGCACCCCACACCATTCATTTCTCTCTGAGGCGACTCAAAAAAATTTTTGTTCTCGCTCCCCTCCTAGGTAGTTGTTTATCACTTCTTCCTCCACACTGTCACTCAAGGTCAACCCGTTGTGGCGTACCAGTCATTGTGTTTACATCGTTGTTTTAAGTGCGGGGTGAATTTGACCCCGCGCGTGTGTTCTCGTCCAAAAATTTGTGTTGGTACATTTTTAAGTTATTGTTTTTTAATTGGAATAATTATTTAGTGTGAGTCTTTTATTGGTGTTTAACATATTTATTTATCTTTTTTGTTGTAATTTTGTCTTTTTGTCATAAAAAAAAATTAAAATTCTGGGTCAAGAGCTTTCAAAACCCCATATTGCATCATGAGCCTTACTGCCAGGACTACCTTTGCATATAAAGCACACCTTTGCAGGTGTGAAGCACATAAGTGGTGTTGAGGAAACTCGAGAAATAAAAATAAAAGAAGTTCTGGACGATGCGAAGTTTGCCCGCTGCAAAAAGACCGGAAGACGACCACTTTATGCTGCAACTGCAACAAATTACTTTGTAGGGACATTCCTTTATATACTGTGAAGAATGTGCACCTGAATAAAAAATAAATTTTGAAAATATGAATTTAAAAAAATCTTTACTTTTTAAATTTTTTTGACTTTTTAATTTGGACTGAACTAATGTTTTCTTCTAAACCAATACTTCTGTACACAGTTATGAATTTAGCTAATTTTTTTCACCTAATAAAATGTGTATATTTTTTGAAATATTTTATTCCAATGTAAAAAGTTATTTACTAATGTTTACTTGTCTAAATATGAAGTAAATTGCATAGTAATAAGAATTATTTTTCATTATGACGAATAATTTTAAATTTTGAGTGTGGCAAATTTTGACGATTTTCAAGCTGAATTTACATAATTTTTTTTCAAATAAACATATTGTTGTATTTATGTTGTTTAACTTTTTGAAAAGTCCTCTAAAGAATCTAGCCATTACAACTTCCTAAAATGTATGAATAAATGTTTAATTTTAATTTGAAAAAAAAGTTACAATTTATAAAGTCAATTTAAGTGCATTTAGACTATATTACTACAAAAAAAATCTACTAGTGATAAACCCATAAAAATACTATAAAACGTTTTATAAACAACAACATTCACACACACAATTTTATAAAGATGAAAATTTAGTGATAATTAACTTTTTTTTAAGATAAGAAATGGGGTGGAAAATACCCCGCGCGTGTGTTTATGTCCGAGTAGTTGGCGCGTGTGATTGAAGGTTAAACATAAGATAATTTTATCAAACTTTTAATATATTTATATTTATAAAATACATGAAAATATTTCTTTCCACAACCGATAATGCTGCAATCCTACACTGATAGACTTCATTTGGGTCTTGCGCAACATATGTATAATATTTATATTATAAAAATTGTTAAAAATGCACAACATAGTTAAAATATGTTATATCAAAATTTTCACAATAAAATAGAGGGAAAGACTAAATAATAACCTATGCTCCATATATGTTATCCTTAAGTACAGAGACCATAACTCAATAACAAGGTTGTATATCAAGACTAAACTCTGAACAAAAAACCATGACAGCACTTGTCACATCAGTCTACCCTCTGGTACACCTAATTGTGGAATCTCACATAGCACTTCTCATCTACAGGCAGTTTCAGTGCCCTTACTTGCATCCCTCTCAACCCCTTTTAAGTGGTCCAGTTTTAGAAGCTCTGGTATATATGATTTTTGTATATTGAAATACAATAACATTCTTCAGATGAAACAGAAATAAAGTAGTTTAATTTGAAAAAAATGTGTCTGCAAATTATTTTTGTAATCTTCATTATTATTTTATTGTATTTTAGGAAATAAATTCATGGCTCTAATTTGAAAGTAATTTAGGGGTGAAAAATCCTGACTTATCTTTTATTTTTCTTAAGCAATAATAGGGTGTCCAAAAAGGGTAACAAGGTCATTAAGGCAAATTTTTCAATTTAGGAATAAGCAGAAAAAATTATAGATTTACCTAAGAAATATTAGGCCTGTTTATACCTATACAGTTGTTTTTTTAGTTAATTTACTACAACTATTACAGTTTTATTAAAATTAAATTGAATGTTTAGAAATAAAGAATAATCTTACAAATATGTTTTAAATTAGTTAAAAGATCTATAGGGATTTTCTTACAATTTTAGGAAAGAAATACTTTTTTGTTTTTTCTACCTGGTAAACTATTAATACTGTATATGCAACAATTGGGTCTAGAATATTTTTTAAAACATATACATTTTTAAAATAAAAATAAATAAATGATATCTTATATGAACAATCTTCAATAGCATATTAATAACCTACTTAATACATTTTTTAACATATATATATATATATATATATATATATATATACGAAGTTATTATTATTGAAGTCATTGCAACGGAAAAATAATGGACAACGTGAAATATCACTCTCTCTCTCTCTCTCTCTCTCTCTCTCTCTCTCTCTCTCTATATATATATATATATATATATATATATATATAAAACTTTGCAACACTCTTTATTTGTATTCACTTATCACTTTCAATACATGTACTTAAACAAGAATCTTAATTGGTATCTATGGGAGTTCTTCTTTGATATGCATGGTTTGAAGCCCAAACTCATGAGTTTCAGTTGATGGTCTACAATGAAGATACCATTAATCTTCGAAAGTTAACTCTCATAAATACCAAGTAAGACTCTTGTTTAAGTACATATAGTGAAAGTGATATACATGTAAATTTTTCCACTATTTCAAAAAAGTTTCCTATTGTTTGTTAAATAAAGATAGAATTTTTCAAGTTGATTATATTGTTTATTTACCCCACCAGAATTTATTTAGCTCATTTCAATGGTTTTTATAGATGTGAAATTATTTTGATTTTTCATATAAAGTAGAGATTTAATATAAGTTCCTTATTAATTGTAGTTTGCGAATGGTTTTATCATTTCTCTTATGGTCAGTGTTTCTCCATTAATGGTTTTTTCATGTTTTTTACTATGGTTTTACTTATATGAGTTTAGCACCGTGTAAAGTAAATACAACAGATTAGTGATTTTCTGTTTTAATTTAACTTTTAATATAATGTGAGATATTATGACTTGGTTTTTCATTCAATGTATTTGTTCTTCCTTAAACAATTTTTAAAAAAGGTTAAATCTAATAAGAAACATCTAAATAATTGTTCACTATTGATAATTAAGTGTTTTTTTTTATCACTGTAAAAATGATTTGCCTGTTTAAGACACTTAAAAATGTATTATTAAACTGCATGCATTTAAGAGGGATTTGTAGTAATGGTGAGTTTAACTATGGGTGAGTAGTCTTAGTGTAATTTTTTAATATACGTTTGTTGTATTTGTTTAAATGTATCCATTCTTTCCCATCCCTCCTTGTCCCTTTATTTATAAGAATCCAAAAACAGATCAGTGAGTGTCGGTGCAGTGAAGCCAAGGATACAGTGGATTTTGGATTATCGTGCTTGGATTACGCCAAACGTGATGTGCAAATTGGTGTGTGCTTTTTGGTGTTATCTGTAATATTTTTAATACAAATATTTTAAAGTATTATTTAAAAAGATAAAATGTATTAGTGATGAAAATTGTGTATGTGAAAATTCATTTATGTGAATTTTAATAGTTTTTGTTTGGTGTGAATTTAGTCAAAGGGTAAGTAATTTTTTTATATGTTTTGTTCACCTTGTACCCTTTAGTCCTGTTCTTTATCCCTTCCTTGCAAGTTTTGTTTATATTTTAGAATTATGACAAATGGACTTTGTTTAGCTGACTTTTATAAAAGAACAACATTATTCTGTTTATGTATAAAATATTCAAGATAATAGCTAATATTTAATATTATGAACAACTTACATAACAAAATATTTTGAATAATTTGTTTTTCTTTTTGTGATGTAACATTTGACTCATTTTTAATTAGAATAATGTTGTATTTTTATGCTAATTGCTTTAATCTGAAATGCTTAATTAAGTTTTATTTTGGAACCGTTTTATCATATAAAACAATATTACAGTATGATTCACATCATCTAAAACACAACTTTTATTATTTTTAAATCAAGATTATTTTTGTTTAGTATAATTCTTCTCAAAATTGTGTTTAATACTTTGAAAAATATAATTTGTTTATTACTTTGACAGTGTGAACAATTTCTTGACAGTTGATATAATTTTATAAATCGCGAATAATTGCTGATGTGTTTTATTCTTGATTGACTTCCAAGGAATGTTAGAAATTAAAATTGTGAAGTTTGAGTTTGTGCAAATTTATTATTTGGTTGGATCATTTACTAGTCCCTTTCTAAAAATAAGGTCTGCCTATGCCTGTATCTGTTGTCTACATATGCAGGTGAGAGTCAACTTGCTGATGTGTAGGTTTTTCAATTTACATTCTTAAAATTTACAGTTCAAAATGATGTAGATAATTAATGTGCCTATTTATTTTTCACCCCAATGCATATTTTGTAATTATAAATTAAGGCAATACATTATATTAATAGTATCAAATAGTTCCTTTAAAAGGGTAAACCATTGTCTTCATATTTTACACTATACTATCTTTAACTTCAACTTCTAATTTAACCATTATATATTTATTTAAGATGAAAGAATGAAGTTATAAATTAACAAAGTACTTCAAAATATTTCCAGAAATCCATTCAAGTATAAATATAATGGCAAAGCCTTGGAATAGTATATAAAGATAGAACTGAAATATTTAAAATTGCCTAGTTGCAAATATAATGAAACAGCAGGAATTCCTATTAATAATAAACTCAAAATTAATATTGCCTTATGTTGTAATTAATAAGTCTTAATTCATGTAGTAGGTCTAAACAGAGTAGTAACCTATATTACAAATAGTGATGGCAACAAAATTTTGCAAACATGCTGTTTTTGACCTCACATATAATGTATAATTGTTAGAAATGTATTTAATTGTAAATAAAAAAATGATGAATAAAATATAAAATGTCAATACATGTAAAAACAGGGTTTCCTATTGACATCTAGATTTAAATTAATGAAATTTTTCTTACCGGGTGTTTCTCAACAGACATCCTTTTTATCCTCTGGTTAGTTAGCATTTGTACCATAGGCAGATGTTTATTGAAGAATTCATAACTAAACTACCTGTATACCTTGAGTGATTTGTGTTCTTCTATTTAAGATAATCGTTTAATTCTAAATCTAATTGTTTTAAGATAATTCTCCTGTAATTGTAAAATCTAAAGGAAGTGTAGCAGTGAAATTGTTTCAGACATAGCCTTGTTTACATTTTGTTAAGAAATAGTGTAGACAAGCATGATCTTGTCTAGCACTTTAAAAATTCCAATTGGCAGCCATCTTAGAATTTAGTCAATTAAAATTTTTTCATGTTGTTGTCTATTATTGTTCTCAATTTCTTTGCAGCTATACAAATTTTTAATGTATTAAATTTGGAGGTTTTTAGTTTCTCAGGCCATTAAGAGTTTTTATTACCTTATATTATAATAAAATAGTTTTATTTGTTTAAACAAAGCCAATTTTTAATTGTATTTAATTAAGTTACATTCATAAAATTACATTTTTGAATTTTTGTTCAGATATAAAAATAATATTGTTCTTATTCAACTTAATGCCATTTTATTTAAATTAGGTTAGTGTCATTTTATATTTAAATTACAATGCTACTTTCTACTGCTTAATATGTATTTTTTAATTGTACAATATACCTCTTGTATTTTCTTTATTCCATCAGTAACATTTTATTAAAAGTTTTCATCAGACCTCTCCATAAATAGCTCACACTAATGACGTATCTAACTATCCAAATCAAATGAGAAAGCTCTGTTTTATCCATATATAATTATAAGCACTCTAAAAAAAACACTGTATTTGGTATTAAAAAAAAAGAATTTTAATTGAAATATATATCTGTGTGTGTGTGTATGTTTGTTACATTTGCAGTTTCTATTTTTGTTTAATGAGGAGGGTTGTTTTTGGAGAGGTATCATATTGTCAACTAATGAGGTATTATTGGCAACTGTATCAATTTATGCCAAAAATTAGTAACTCATGATGAAGATGTAATCAAATAATATAGATATAAAATGAAAATTAGCAGAAAAACTACTCATCTATTCATTAATAATATTATCTGTCCTGGATATTTTTTTTCGAGATACATTTTTGTATATCAAACTCTATTCTATTTTTAAAATTTATGCATTTTTTTGTAAGTTTAAAGAAGTAATAATAGATTTTTTTTTTTATAAAAAAAAGGTACAAGCTGCTGTTATATCTTTGTTAAAAATTTTTTAAAAACATTGCATTTTTTATGATAAAAAAATGACAAATATTTGGAAAAACATTTGGTAAACTTCACTTATTCAACAAAAATTATGGTTACAATTTACTAAATATAATTCATTTGAGAAGAAAATGAAATTTATTGTAAAATAAATTTTTTGTTAAATTATTATTATTAGCAGTGTTGTTCCTAGAGGGAACTATCATACCAGAACTGAGGCAGGTGGATTTACTTTCTCCCTGGGAAAGGGAGCATAACTGGAACCAGGAAGTGGGGATTTGGTGTTACAGGGTTGCCAAGTTTCAAGTAACAAAGGGTGTGTCACCCCTAGGACTAACTTAGCTTTGATTTAATTCAATCAATAAATGAAACAATTTCAACTTACAGTGAATGAATTGGTGGTCCTAAGTGAATGGATTTATATACCTTAAGCAGATGCAGTTGTTGGGTGTTGTGAGATTTCCAAGTATTTGGGTCAAAAAAATTTACAATTTTTGAAAACGTTTAAATGATTGATTTACTTGATGTGAACATTTTTTTACATGGTTGAGACAATTTTTTTCAGATAATATTAATACCCTGAAACATTAATTTATTATTTTTTATTTACAAATACTGTATTTTTTAATTCTGGCTTAAAATTACATTTTTTTTTAGAACCTTTTGGTGTTGAAATGTCCTGTTATTTGATAGTTTTATTGAAGAATATCTTAGCACCTACTGAGTTGTTGAAATACACCGACTCAGTTGTATAATATATAAGAAATCTAAATGGCTAACTATTATATACTTTCAGAACAATATTATAATTTTGTTATATCCCGTTTAATTGATGAGGACTGAATTGAAAAATGTCAATCCGTGTTTCCCAAACTTTTTCTGACCATCGCCCACTTTTGAGATTAATGTTTTTTTGCCTACCTGAATTCAAAAAAAGGCACACATCTTAAAGTTAGCATACATTCAAATACCTACATATAAATTGAGAAATAAGGACTTTTAAGGATATTTTTATCTTAATGGGTAAATTATGTTTATTTAGGTATAATTAGGTACGTTAAAAGTTTGCAAATAATAGTTCTGAAAAGGGAATAACAATCATGAATTACAAAACACATGAATTTTTGTATCTAATTAATTAAACAAGATAAATACCTAAGTCAAATTAATGTCAGGGATGGATTTTAGGAGTTTCAATCAATTTGTTGATGTCAGGAGCCATTTTTTTATAGACAAATTTTAAAATCTCTTCGCTTTTTAATTTCTAACCTATTTCTAGACTCCGAGGCAAGACCTATGTACCACACTTAACCCTCTCTAACCATGTAAGAAGAAGGAAAGGCTACTTTTCTGTGATGCACCACAATCTAGGATAGAGCTGGCGAATTATATTTTGAAGCAAAAATGCTTGGTAGCCCAGTTTGAACTTTGGCTTTAGATCTTCATTTACAACAAGCTCGAAAAAAACTGAATTATTTTTCCACCAATTTTTTCAAACCGCCCATCGAATTCACATTCTGTCAGTTTTGCCTTCTGGCATGTTAAAATCGTTCACTGATGGGTGATGGCGTTCACTTTTGGGAATCTCTGATTTAAACTATTTCAAAACTTTATAAGAAAAGTAACATTACAAAAAGGAAATCCTCTATTATACACCTAATTTATTCAGATGGACAGGTTATAACTTCAAATTTAAAAGGACAAAATTGTTGTTGCAAATTCTATAGAAATTTTGTAAGCTTGGGGGAGACATTTTATTCAAAGTATGATCAATAGAGGATGTTTCAAATAATTCTTGTTTTCTGAAATTCTATAAACTATAATTATAATTTTTCATAACAAACAAATGAATTTAAAAGTAAAATGGAGTTTTCTGCAAACACATACTTGAGTATGTGAGTACAATAAGATTCAACCGAACGTAATGGACTATAAGATTCAAGAATACTTGAGTATGTTATAATATTAACAATAAATTGTTACAGGAAAGGTTTTTCCACTGTAATGGGCTGTAGTGGGGTGAAAATTAAAGTAAAAATTAAATAAAAATTAAAGTCAGTGGACATTTTTTTTGAGATAAGCAAAAAAATCTTATGCTAACAAAAAAAACATGTGCTAAACATATCTAATAGTTACGTGTGAACACTGGGTTATATATATACCAGCTTAGCTCAGGTAAAATTCAAAATTGTGCCAAGTAGAAAAAAGAATAATGATCAGTTATAGTGAATAAATCAATTTCACTGCATTTTTTGCTGTATAAAATCGTAGGATTCAATTTCGTTTATTAAGTTCAATTAGATTTGGATTATAGTATCAGAATTAAAGTAATGTTTTTTACTTTAAAAAATAAATACTTCAACACAATAGTTTTACTTTCAGTGAAGTAAAATTTATTTATTTGAGATAAATACAGTTTGAAGTATTTTTTTACCAGAATGGGGATCTGGTAATTCATAGAGAAGGTCCAATATATTTCTGGTTAATCTTCCTAGTCAATGAAAAGCGACTACCTGAGGTGTGTGTGTGTGTAAATAAATTTAATTACTTTTCAAAACTCTGGTTGGAATGACACTAAGTAAGCACTAAAATTCACTGTTAAATGTTTAAATAATACTATAGCCCATCTTGAATAACCTCTATTTAACTGCATTCATACCATGCTTATAACTTTATATATTGGTAATTAAGGCTAATAAAACTAAGATTATTTACAAAAGTAAATATTATATTTTCTCTAATCACAAGTCTTCTAATTGTGAACTAGTTTCGGTGATGATGACATTGTTATCGTCAGTGATAGGCTTACATTAACTTACTATTTTCTTATCAGTTTAAATTATGGATAGAGCTTGGATAAATTATAAATAGAGCTTGCAGTTTTTAGGTTTATCTATGTCTAAAGTTTCCTAGTAATTTTGCTTTTCTTTAACTTAACTTTTCATATAGCTGGTCTATAATAGTGACAATAGAACTAATAGATGGGCAATGTTTAAACAGCACAAACTTATGCTCGTTTGGGGGTGCAAAATTCAATGTTTAAACAGCACAAATTTATGCTTGTTTGGGGGTGCAACATTTTTTTGTATTTACTTAAAGCTTTGAACAAGCTTGTATAAACATTCCCTACACCCTCGCAACAATCATGTCAAGAAGAGGAATGCTATTTTCATTATCAGTGGTACACTTCATTGAAGGAATAGATCCCTGTTAGTTACTGACAAAATGTATGAAGGTTCTATCTGTATTAAAAAATAAATATATCGTTAACATAAGGAATCTTAAGATACTTATAAACCGATACTTATAAAAATGTAATCGGACAGAGTTTTATATTGCTGTTACTTGCTTATAACATTTAATATTAAATTGGAAACCATAGTGTCTCATACAGAGCTTCAAGAGAAAATATTGTTTAACTGTAGCCTCCCCTGAGGCTGACATCCCTGAGCAATTCCTCCATCATTCATATAGTTTAGTTAATCACAAAAATAGGGTACAAAGAGGAAATATCAAGAAATACCTATAATCGAGGCTCCGTCTAGTGAACATTCTCCAGAATTTCAACAAAATGAAATGTTTTTCTCAGTTCAAGAAGTAGATTTTATTCTGTCCAAGTTTGATGTTAACCATTTATCAGTAAGATAATTTTAGGATAGTTTGTTCCAGAATGGATGTACTTCAGGGAAGCATTATAGTTTTGTTAGAATAACATTCATATCAGTTAGTTTTTTAAGCAGTCTAGTCAGTCAAATTCTAGCAATTCATATTATAAACAGTAAATTTGTAACAAGCTTTTTTTATTAAGGTTTTATTAATATTTTTGTATGAAACAGCATTGATCATATTTTCAACTTTCTCAAAATATCAGGTTTATCTATAATTTTTACTGAGTTGCTTTTATCCACTTTAAATTGAAAATATCTTTTTTTCATCAACTCCTAAATTATTGTAATCACCTTTACATTCACTTTCATCACTCTTAAATGATGCTACCAAATTACCTTTTTATAACAAAATTCTGTGTTATGTTGTACATGGCTGTTATGATTAATACTCCTTTGTTGCTTGACTTTTTTTTTTGAACATTTATCTTTTCTTGGCTGATATTGTGGTACCAGTCAAACTCTATCATTAGTTAATTTAAACTGATTATGAGTGAAAATAATAATTTAGTTTTAAGTGCATTACTGATATGAGAACATTTTCACTAAAATTAGTCTGTAATATTTTGTCTACTTATAACTATCTAAAATTATGTTGAAAAAGACAAATGGTTTTTTAAAAAAGTTAGAACTAATTATCCATTGTTCATTGCTGTGATATCAAAAAGAAGGGATGTCAAGAAACACTTGTGACAATTTTCAACTAAAATTGTTTTATTTTTTGAAAGTACATATTTATTTAAATTGAGGTGATATTTTAAAATGTCTTGAATTTTTTTATTAATTTTAGTGCTTTTATTACATCTCTCAATAAGATTCTTATAAGTTCTACAAAGAACTGAATTCATAAATTCTAACCATGTACTTATGCTTTCTGAAAACAACTATAGGCACTGTCCAATATATATGAAATCATTAGGCATGATAGACTACTGAACAAATTTCAATCAGTATTACTAAAATTTAAACGTAATACATAACTTCAAAATTTAACCTCATACATATATTTCTCAAAACAAAACAATTTAGGTGAATTGTATATCTATTTTTATGGAAATATATGTTAATATACACAAAATAGAAATAGTATTTATTTCTTTAAAATAATTAAGTAATAGTTATTTAATAATTTAATGTAATTATTATTTTATTAATTTAAGACGTTTTCAATTCAATAACGTTTTAACTTAATTCTGTACAGTACATATTAAAAAATTAATATCAACTTACAACAGTTTAAAACCTTTGCTATGCAAGTTAACCTAAACACATACAAAGGTTGTATGAAATCTTGTTTTCACCTAATTTAAGTGTCAGCTGCACACTCCTTTTTTTTATTAATAAAACTTAGATTTCAACTTAAGTAGTAGCATTTTTAATGTTTTTTAAATATATATATATATATATATATATATATATAATTAATAAATTAAAAATATTTCAAAAACAAGAATACTTTTAATGAATATATTTATTCAAAGCTTTTCGCCGATAAATATATTCATTAAAAGAATTCTTGTTTTTGAAATATTTTAAATTTATTAACTATATTACAAGAAAACATATCACCATATTTAATATATATATATATATTAAATATATATATATATATATATATATATATATATATATATATATATATATATATAAGCTCTCCCAAGCGGGCTACAAATGTGTTATAAACCTTTGCAGGGGTAAACTGAGGAACTTCCCATTCATTTGATCCCATAAATGGAGTAGTAATGCATGAAGGACTGACAGGTGACATTAATTTTTATATGCAAGGTGTCCAAGGAGGGAATGGGGAAAGTTTGATACTCTGAGAAACCAATGGAAAAATTCATATTTCTGAGAACGCTATGTAAACGAGTTACACAGCTGGCAAAAGATTTTGCCTGGATTTGAGTTCATTACAATGTAACCATACTAAACTTTGTGGGTGACAATTGAGGGGCAAAAAATTAGAGGGTTTTATGTAAAATGAAATGAGAAATTGAATAAAATAGGCCTTAGATCCATTGCTACATTAATTTTTTAATTACCTGACGAAATACATAATCCTTGGTACAAAAAACCTACTGTATTATATTTAGGATTGAAGTATATTAACTTTATTAAATGAACTATAGATGTGTAATTTTTAAAATATTTTACGGAGGGATTTATTTTGAAGGGAATACTGTAAAACAGGTCCTTAATTAAAACCACACAAACCTTAAAAAATAATTTAGAAAATTAATGCCCCAGATTTTGTTGTAAAGTTTAATTGCTTTATATATTAAATTTATTTACAGAAAAACTTTGCACATTTTCAAAAAATCATCAAGAAAAAAAATATTTAACCAAAACATGATATCTTTTAAGGTTTCTGAAGTGAAGTAGGTATTATGATAATAAAAAAATTAAAAAATGTAAGGTTTGTTATATTGCTTTCGTCTATTTGGTATGGCAACTGTTCCATTAAAAAAATGATACAGGCTAAAAATTATTTTCAAACAAAAAAGGTACTAACTTTTGTTTATTAAAACTAGTCTTGTTTGGCTAATTTTAACTTTTTGTGCATATATCTAAAAACCTAAATACTTTTATAATTAAATCTTGTCTGTTAGCAAGTGGCACACTATGAACATTTTTGGGATCATTAAGATTTAGGAAAAAGTTCATCATTAAACATAGACCACTAGCAATCCCTTTGTGGTTTGTTTGGTACAATCATACTGATAGACTGGTATCACACTCCATCCAAACCCGGTGCCATAGGTGACACATACACTCATATGCCGACTCGACTTGGCAGCCTACCTGGCATTCATTAGTCACTTACTAGTTTTGATTTACAAAACAGAATTCTTTTACAATAAAAACATTTAATTAATTTTTATTAATATTTTTGGATTTTACATATAATTTCTTGATAAGATAAGCCTATAGGAAGACCTTATGGGTACTTATTCAAGCTGGGGAGTATGACTTCTCAGGAACAAAACAAGATCCATTGGATCCTTCACTGACATTCAGACCAATGTCGCGCTTTTCACAATGATCTTGTTACAATGATACTAGGTTTTTACTAGTTTTACTGTGTTTATACTAGTGTTAAACTTGTTTTTCGAGTATTTTGTGGTACATGCTCAAGCATTTCATTTATTCATTATCGTTTCTGGGAATCTATTTTTCAACTTAAAATAATTGTTGTTGTTTACAATAATAATTACCAAGATCGAAAAATATTACTAAATTAATTTTACATGTAGTTAAAATGGACTCGATAAGAATTTTAATTGCGTTTGTTGTATGAACCTTTGTGGAACCAAAGTTGTAGAAAACGAAGCAGCATGTTTTTGGCTAGTTTAATACAATAGTGGAAATCACTCCCTCAACTGGGAGCCCAGTGTGAAATAAGCTTTCCTCCATGTTGTCTCACCCTGCGTTTTTTCTGTGATTAATTACAGATTTTAACATGAGGTTTGACAGGAAGGTATGGAAAGGTTAAGATTTAAATAACTTTATTTCTTAAGATGGAATATAGAAAGTGGGTTATGTGCGGCGATAAAAATGCATTATTCACCTTGTTCTTGCATAAGTAACTTTGTTGTTTTCCTAGAGCCTATAGCGGTCTATAATAACACAAGAACGATATATTTTCAGCATTAATTTAAGGGGAATTTACTGATAACTCCTGTGTGAAAGACAACAGTAATGGGTTATTGATAAATAATTTTATTGCATCATATTAATATCGTCAAATGACTTTGGTCGTGGGCAGGATTAAACTATTAGGTAGGGGAAAGAAATAATAGTGAGTGTAATTTGTAGTACATAATAAATGAAAAATTACATGTGACATTAGTAATTTCTGTGTATGTATTTTTGTCTTCTATCTAATTGGTAAAGTATAAATTTCGAAAGTCAGCATGAAGTGTTATTTTTGCCAATTAATCATGATAAATAAATATGTTTTCTTTTACTTCAAAAGTAAGTGCTCATAAAAGCAAGTTTTTAGATAAATATTGCATTAGTTTTCTCTTAATTCCTATTTGTCAATTTGGATGGTACATTTGTTTTTATAAAGGAATTGATTGGGCGAGGAAGCTGTTACAGCAGTATGAATTTTTAACACCAATTATAGCTTCCTTGCCCCAGCCTATCCATTTTAAAAACAAGGGTCAGTTCAGGACAGAGTTGACAAAGCGATACTCTGTCCAAACACCCTCTCTTGTTTACATGTAGTTTGTGTTACTAGCATACAGGCAAGTTTTCAAATATTGCTCTACATGTCAACGTGTATGAGTTAAATATTCTATTAGTTTACACAAGTGTTTGAGAACACGGGATTCACATTCTATGAATGCCATTGTTGAGTCACCTGTCAATACAGTTAGATAAACAGTAAAGGTTTTGTCTATTAATAGTCAATATTAAAAAAAAGCTGTTTATAAAAACAGTTTAGGCTTGATTTACGTATATATAGTCCACTAAATTTTAACCAAAATTTGGGCATTTCGCATTAAAAATGCAAAGTTTGTTTATAAATTTCTTTGTGATTATTATCTTCAGAAAATGATCATCGTCTAAATTGTATTTACAATTATAAAAGTTGTTATATTTTATTACTTTAGAGTATAATTACAGAATATTGGTATTTATTTAATGCCTAACGAAGTAAGAGTTAACTTTTTCAATTCCTATTACAGTATCGATATGTAAAGTAAAGGGTTTGATTGGTTAAAGAGAATAAAAAAACTAATACAATTTCACATTAAAGTTATCCAATCCATCTATATCTGCGTGTTCAAAATAACCATTACCGTTATAGTTTTTGTTGGGTTTTATGATTTGTGTATTTTGAAAATTCTGTAGCTAATCACATTAGGTTACGTTCCACATAAAAAATGTTAACAATAATTACAGTTATACTGTAGCCTTATAATACAATATGGTGTATTTACGTACTACATAATTACATACATTTTTAATTGTTTATTACGTTACCTTTCAATCCGAAAATATGAAGATTCTATTAAATATGTGCGCTCACACACACACATACACACATATTATTTATTGTTAAACATTATCCAACTACTTTTGAAATACCTCATTTTAGACAAATAATCTCTTATACACTGTTAAAAAAAACTTGTTATTTTACTTTGTGCGCGATATTTTTTTAATTCTTTACACACTTCTCTTTAAATGTCGATAGTGCATTTTCCAGCTTTTGATTAAATTTAAATGCACATTCTAAAGAAGGATCAGTTTCAGTAACTGCAGTTAACTGTTTCCCTAAACATATATTTCACCGACAGATTTTAATTTCAAATTCGGCGATAAATTTCTCCGTTATCAAAGATAGGCACAGGTCCGGTAATTCGTTCTTCCAAATGTTGTTCCGTTGAATCTTGGTTCGCACTTTTCAAAAGATTGTTGACATCTTCACTGTTTATGTTTTAAAATCTTTCACCGTTAATTCCATGTGTTATTGAGACAATATCAGTCTGCTAGCATTACAGCACAGCAGAACGAAAAGGCTACCGATTCTTTGCGGCCCTAAACCCCGAATAGATTTGTGCTCCTTAGATAAGAAAGTTCGTGATTGCATTATTTTCCAAAACAGTTCATTCTCGTCGGCGTTAAAAACTTGATTGACTGTGTAGCCGTTTACCAAAATAAGATTTTTAAAATCGTTGGAAATGAATTGGCGGCTTCGTGGTCAACTGATGCAGATTCACCGGTAATTTTACCATTGTGAAGAGAAAACAATCTCTTGTACTTGCCAAACCAGCTTTTAATTGCTGAAACCTATCGACTGTAGATACGTTCACCACCGTTTAGAATAAAATGTACTTACAAAGGCCTATTAATTTCATGAATAAAAATTGAACCCAGAGACATCCCTTTTCATTGATTTCCTATCTACACACAAGCTTTTTTTCTATTTATTCGGTGTTTATATTGCGATACTTTCAATTGACAAGTCCCTTCTCTGACATTCCTTATATTTTTTTCAGTTTTCTCTATGTAACGCTTTGTTGACGCGTTAACTCTAAAATAGTTAGCGACAGATGCTATGCTTTCACCGCATTTTAATTTATCTAATAGGCCAATTTCTTTAATCTACGACATAAAGGTGGTTTGCCTTTTCTTGTTTCTAAGAAAGTTAGATGACATTATAACTTGGATAAACAATTTAAGGGAAAAGATAAAACTAAACTAAACAAATTCACTAAATACTTCCTTAAGTAGTAGACGTTTCCAAAACTAGCCGTCATGACAAGCGAATGGGACATCTGTTTGGTTACTCTGACAGGAAAAATAAAATCCGAGTTAGTTATGAGCGTCGGATGCTATTATCGATGTTTCGAATTATAAAATTATCAGTAAGTAAAGTTCAGAAGTGACGCTAAACTTATGTAGGGGGCTGTATGTACTCGCCGGATTGACGCATCGTTGTTTGTCAGTGATGATTAGGCAACTTGTTATAAATAAGGAATGCCTACTCTTTTGAGTAGCAGGCCTAGTAGTGTATAGTATAATGGATGTTGAGAACAATCAGATTTCTTTGTGACAAATAACACAGTAGTGTACAAATCAGGATTAGTCATTGATTTGGTATACCAAACAACTGCAATGTGTATAGAGAAATATTTTACAATACACAACACGGAACGTGACGTTTAGTGTTGTAAACAAAGACACACTGGCCCAAGAGTATCCTTGCGACGCGATGACCAAGCAGTAAATATTGATAGAGTAAAACGTAGCACGCCCAACCTTGAACACGACCGAGCGAAAGCTGCTAATCTTATCTTCCTTGCCGATTATAATAAAACACTGAATAGAAATAGCCTTATCAGTTTGGAGTTAAAGCATTTACGCATGACAGATTGCACTGAAGGCCTGAAAACACAGAAATTAGTACTTGCTGGTGCACTATGTGGAAAGTGTATCTTCGAGCTAACTTGTTTATCGTCTTGAAAATAATTTTAATTTTCTTTCAGAACGTTTATATAGAAGCAGAGCTAAATTAGTCACATCTGTTTGGTTTTAATTGCATCCTGTATGCAAGCCGAGATGCTTAATCAAAAACTACCGAGGAAAAATATTACAGTCTGCACGAATTTGTTAAAGTTTGAAGTGCAAAGTTGTTAATGTAACAATATACTTTACAAGGAATCATTTGAAACGCGAACTCATTTAATAAGAATGTAAAATTTCTGTCAAATTTTTTTTCGCAACAACAAATGTGTTTTTATATTTTTAAAACCTGACTGATGTTTTATGGTCGTAAAACATCAAAACCGATAATCCATAAAGAAAGTATAAACTCGTATAACAGTTATAAAACCAGTTATACTTCCATAAAAATTTGCATCTTAAATGTGTTGAAAACTTATGACTATGGATTTTAGACAGTAAAGAATTTTGAGTACTAAAACAAATTTCATTTTTTGTGTCTTAACTGAAACGAAACAGTATTTATACAATTATTCTTTGAGCTTAGCTTGTGAGGTTATGTTAAAACAAAAAAAGACATACACAAAACTCATAAATTAATCATTTATTGACTCATTCGCGTTTCAATGACAAGTTCGTCATCATCAGTGAGTGTTGCTACTACAAACTCTGAGAGTTGTAAGTGAGAGTTTGTTGTAGCAACTCTCACTGATGATGATGATGACTTTGTAAGTGAAACGCGTATGAGTCAATAAATGATTAATTTGTGAGTTTTGTGTATGTTTTTTACTTGTTGTAACAGTATTTAATAAAACATGTTTACAATTTTCAAAAAATATGAGCTATTTTTCAAAAGCCGTAAAATTAAATTATCAGATATTATTAATTGAATTGAATTTAAAAAATAATATAAAATGTATTAATAATCTCCATATTTACATTTTTAAAGGAGGTAAATAATTTCATAAAAATAAACTATTTTTGAATAGATGATAAATTGAATTAATTATATGTCAAATTGAGTTACTACAAAGTGGAAAATTCTTGTTAAACAGCAGTAATAAGAGAGTGTTTTAAGGTTAAGAGAGACTAAAAGGACCCGGCATTCAACTTGAAAGGGTTCATGTGTATAATATATTTTATAGTTGAAACATAAGATCCAATCAAGCAATTTTATTTATACGTCTTTGAGCCGTATTAGTGAATCGACAAATGTTAACAAAAATACGCGAAAGTTTTAGATGTTTGATAATAAAGACGAAAAGACGCATATTCGATTATAATCTAATTCAACAATATTAAAAATACATTAAAAGTTGTATAAAATATATTATATGTCTTTATAAAATATGTCAAGACATTCAGAAATGAAAACAATTATAAATTAAAATGTTACACAAAGATTTGTAAATACATTCCTAAATGAAAATGAATAAAGTATGAATTAGAGCGCCCTAACATTTCTCATGTTCCACGTAGAAGTTCCGCGCCACGGAAGAAACACGGCCGATTGATAAGCGTTCTGAAATGCAAATAAAAATGTGTCATGTGATAAGAGCGGCCATGTTGGAAATTGAAGACTGTTAGTAAGCCCAGTCGCACAGAGGTTGCCGATTGTGTTAGATATAGTAGTGTTGCTTTGTCAGGTATTGCTAATATGTCAGTTCGTAACCAATGCGGTTGTTGTTCTCTTTATTTTTGTACATATATTGTGTCGTATGCTAGTAGATAGCGTCAAATTGTGCTTATAATTGTATTGGTGGAAAAGTATTGTCGATTTTATGATTACATTTGGAGTATTATGACGGTTGTATGGACAGGTAAGCCCGTAAGTGTATTTATATTCTGTTTTTGTAACGTGTCAAGCAATTTAATTTGTTTACATTTTTTTTAATTGTTATTTTATATTTCACGAATGTACTTTCATTACTTGGAAAATGTTAGTTTTTTTTTTGTTTTTGGAATAATTAAAGCTTAGGACCACCATATGGATAGCATTGCTAACTTCGTCAGTATTCATATGAGACCTGAAATGCCACATACAGTATACACTGACCTTTTCTGTTACTGCTAGGTAAAGATCATCTTGACCAGTCTAGGAACAAAAGTGTTTTTGCTAGAAAATGTTATTTTTTAGCAACCTTATCGAAACTAAAATTTGAAATATTTGTTAGTTTTCAGGAAACTTACGATTTTGAAGGTATGAACTAAAACTCAAAAAGTAATTAAAAATAAAATACAGCCAATATAAGAAGAATCAACGTAACTTCCTGTTTTGTATGTTAAATGTTACGTAATAAGATTTAATAAAAAGATTTAATAGCAAAGTAACTGCGCCCAACCGTCTGGGAACACTGCTAATGAATGCCTAGAGGAAATGGAATTATAGACACGTCGTTTTATTGTTGGAGTTGTTTTGATTTGTTGTAACAGTAGGCCTATTTAATAAAAGAATTTACAATTCTCAAAAACATATTTGAGCTTTTTTTCAAAAGCCGTAAAATTACATTATGAGATATTATCAATTGAATTTAATTTTAAAAATGATATAAAATATATTAATAATCTCCAAAGTTACATATTTTAAGGAGGAATAGATGGTAAATAAATGGAATTAATTATATGTTAAATTAAGTGGAAATATATGGCCTACTACAAAGTGGAAAATTCTTGTCTCAGCGGTGGTAAGAGAAGGGTTTAAGGTTAAGCAAGGCTAAAAAGGACCCGGCATTCAGTTTAAAAGGGTGCATATGTATACTATATTTTATAGTTGAAAAATAAGACCCAATCAAGCAATTTTATTTATACATCTTTGAGTTACTTGCTGAACTTACTGTTAAAGTAAATGTATTAAAACATAAGCCAAAACGTTTAAATTTTATATTCGGTAAGTTGTAATTCTCTTAAGTTTAAACATGATCAACAATTTTTAAAAGATGTGCTTCCGAAAACAATTTAAAATAATGCTGGACACCTCGGCCCATCGTAAAGAAAAGCGTTTTACGTCTGCAAAATGAAGACTTCCAAATACTATAACTTGAATTTTTAGAATTAGAAAAAAATTATTCCATAAACATTTTTTAGTACTAAGAAAGTATTAAAGTCAGAATACAGTGTAATATAATAGTTCTTAATTTTTTACTGAAAAATGTATTGTAAATTGAAATTAAATACAGTGTCTGGTTTTCGAACGAGCTTAAATAGTCATCTTATTTTTGATGTAAGTTGGAATAACATTGACAATATTCGGGCGGTAATTTTTAAACAGTAATTAGCATTTTTTTAGAAAATACAGCAAATTAAAATCAGTCGCTGTTTTACAAAAATAAAGCCAATATTTATAAAGACAGTTTCAACTTAGAATTTTTTCGTTTTAACATGAGCTATAACTGTATAAAACAACTGTGGCGTTATGTTTATCATAAATAGATAAAACCTCTATACCACAAATGACTTTTTTCTTTTATTTAAAACCTTATGTACATTTCGATTGCATGGCAATCATCCTCAGAGGTAATTTACAATAAAATACTATTATTTTATTGTACAGTATATTACCTCTGAGGATGATTGCTATGCAATCGAAATGTACATAAGTTTTTAAATAAAAGAAAAAAACCATTTGTGGTATAGAGGTTTTATTTATTTATGATTAACATGAGCTACTTAAATTAATTTTAAACAATAATCAGTTGTTAAAATTTGAAACAATACAAACACAAACTCTTCATACTCAAACATACATTTAATAAATCAGCATCTCCAATATTGTTCGGTATCAAGTTAGGTTGAGTTTGGGTTAAAAAAAATGAAATTATGTTCGTAAATATAAAATGTGTCCCAACAAACGTAAGTTGTTGAAGTCGAGGGAAATGATGGCCACTCGATCAATTCGGGAGGTTGTTAGTGTACAACTGATTTTTTCGGTTTTCCCTCTATAACACAACCTATCCTAACCGGATCTCTTGCAGCTGTTTTTTAATCTAGTTGAATAGCGACATTTTAACTGTTCAACACCGCTAACACTTTTGTTTGCAACATTTAAAGTACCTTTTTAGTTGCAATATGTTTTAATTAACATATGTGAACACAAAGCAGTTCTGTCAAATACGTAATACGTTTTTGATCTAATACATATTTAGATCAAAATTTGATGTAATATGTATTTAGGCCTACCGAATACAACATGTAAATAGAATTGTTAATTTTAATAAATATTGTTGCTGAACTGAACCATCGGTATTTAGAGGTTTTTTAATTAATACAAATTTTTAGGCCTGTTTTATGATTAATTAGTTACATGGTAATAAATTTTATTCGTTGTAGTATTGAGGTATTTTATGAGGCCGCCCTCAAATCATCAGTAACTTACACTGATTATAGGGGTTCACCCATGTCTTCAGTTGTTGGTGTGTTCACTATGACTTTAGACATTGGAGTGTCAATGAAAGTTCATCCTTTTTTTGATATATTGTTTTATTTCCTAAATCTTAGGCTGTAACTATCCTTTGATGTTTAAATTTTGGACATTTTGGGTTTACCACAGGTTTGTATATTTAAATTCGTCTACAAAATTTAAAATGTGGATAGCATTTTCAATTGTTTCCTATCTGTTGTTTAAGTATATGTGTTCAATATATTTATCCTTTTTTTCTCTGAGAATCTTATGCAGTAAACGAATATAATTAATGTAAGGAAATGTGCATTGTTCAGATCCGAGTGATCAAATTAGAAAAGTGACTGATCCTGAAGAGAATAATTAATATAGAGTTTAAAGAATGGTCCTACATTATTCGTTGAGTGCATCATATTTTTCCTTATAGCTTTCTTGTGGCTTACTGATTAAAGAGAAATTATTCACAAATAATTATGTAGTTGGTGTTGGTGAAATTTATTGAGTATATCGGGATTTCTTTTTCCTAAGGATGAAAAACTTTCTTTTATTTTGAGGAACCTGGATCCTTCTGATAAAGAACTACACAGGAAGTGTTATCTTTATTATGGCACTGCAGTTCCTCTTGCTATGCTGCTATCATTACCAAGAACTTCAGATGATTAATTTCTCAGAATTCTCTCCCACCGTCAGTATACTGACCTTTTCCTCTTAGTTTAAGCACCAGCTGTATAACTTTTGCTACCACATTGTAAGCTACCGTTAACGCAAGTTGTTTAGAGAGGGTATATTAAGCCAAACCACATCTACAGTATATATTTCTTGTCTTCCACTACAGTAGTGCAGTAGACTACGGTTGCTATGGAAGTAGAAGGCCTCATCCCATAATCCTCTCGATTTTACAACGTTTCAATAATACTGTAACTACGGTTTGTTTGCAAATAAGCAGTTACTGAGTGACCTATAGTCAATTTTTGAAGAAACATAATCCTCGTTTACCCGAATATATTTTATTCCTTGGAAGGAAAAAAAAGAAATAAAACCTTTTACAGCTAAATAAAGTTGGATGTAAAAATTAATATCAATGGGTGTGGTAGTAGGCCTATAGATATTTCTAGTGAAAAACAATAAGTTCTGCTTATTTTCGTTTTATTTTAACATTAGTGGTTATTGTATATGTTATTCCGTAAGCTATTGCAGAGTTTATAAGGATTTTGAGAATATTCTTTTCTAAAACGGATCATTGACTTGAAGTAATAAAAATTACAGTAATTGCTTCTGTCGTATGATTTCGGAGGGGAGATGTAACGTATTACGTATAATATTATATTGCACATTGGGTATAATCTTTCCTTAAGTTGGTAATTTTTTATTCTTAAAAGTTTTCTTTGATGTGAAGTGTATATAGTATTTGATTAATCGAAGGTACGAATTTGCCATTTTTCATCAATAGAAATTCATCAATATTTGTGTTGATATTTCGAATCGCGTTTTTTATTCGTGTGTAAGTCGTTGCAATATTTTTAGGCCAAGGAAATAACGGATCAACCTAAAATCATCCATCGCATGTTAATTTTAACACATGGAGAAACAGACTATAGACGAGCACGTAATGCCTGAGATTGGCTCACTTTTTCAAGCATAGGAGGTTGCATGTTTTATTGCTTACATAAGGAAATCAGATAAGCTTTGTGCCGATTTTTCAATACTATTTATACATAAGCAGTTTTAATGCTGACAGTATGTAGGGTCGGCGATCTGACACTCGTTCTTTACTCATGGCTGTGCATCAGGTTGAATAATGCATTCATCTCTGTTGAATACTTACAGAGATATATTTATACAGAAACAATGAATGCATTGTTTTAATAACATTTTCGAGAAATGATTTGTTTAGAACTTTTATGCAGCACAATTTTGCTGAACTCGTGTGTAAAGTCGCAAACAATTTTATTTGAATTATGCCAAGGTGAAACGGTCCAAAACACACACACACACACACACACACACACACACACACACACACACACACACACACACACACACACACACCACACACACCACACCCACACACACACACACACACACACACACACACACACACACACACACACACACACACACACACACACACACACACACACACACACACACACACACACACACACACACACACACACACACACACACACACACACACACACACACACACACACACACACACACACACACACACACACACACACACACACACACACACACACACACACACACACACACACACACACACAAACACACACACACACAAACACACAAACACACACACACACACAAACACACACACACACAAACACACACACACACAAACACACACACACACACAAACACACACACACACACACACAAACACACACACACAAACACACACACACACACACAAACACACACACACACAAACACACACACACACAAACACTCACACACACACACACACACACACACACACACACACACACACACACACACACACACACACACACACACACACACACACACACACACACACACACACCACACACACACACACACACCACACACACACACACACACACACACACACACACACACTCTCTCTCTCACACACACACACACACACACACACACACACACACACACACACACACACACACAGCCTGCGATTTAAAATTTTTGAAATTGTTTGAGAAAATTTGTTACACAATTGTTAAACAAATTTTCTCGAAAATAAAAATTTTTATATTTGTCTACAATCGCAAAAATTTTTAGTTATAGCCGTTTAGAATTTATAAAAAGTTAAATGTTGAAAGTTTAACATTAATCACAAAAAATAACCAGTGATTATGTTGGTAAGTACAATTTTACTGGATGAATTTGCCATTTCTAAAAGAATTCTTTTTCTTGTTTCTCTTGGCAACATATGACACCCATTCTTATTCCCCACATCCATAATAATGTAATTTATGAAAGGAAGAGCCAGTGTGCAAACAAACCCTTTAATTGATCAGAATTTTGTTTCAAACGTTGGCATTGCTTCCTACATAAGGGTTACTTGTTTGTAAGGAAAATCGACTCTCTACAGAGAGTGTTTTTGTTTTTAAGGCTTTGCTTACTTATTACAGAGTTACAGTAATTTCCAACCATTGTGTATTTATACTAAGGTGGCCATATTTGTAATGTTCTCAAAGCGGACACACATTAGAATGGTCAGCCCCCCCCCCCCCCCGATACCGTGTGAAAGATATTTTCTAAATTGACACAACTAAACGTCCTAAACTCATTATTTTATCTATTTTAGCACTTAAATTTACAGAAGTAAGCATAGGAAAGACTTTACTGTTCAGGTAGTAAAAGTAGCACAATTACACTAATCAGACCATCAGTTAAATTAATTTATTAATAATGGAACAAACAAAAATACACTTTTAGCAATTGAAAATATTGTAAGTTACACAGTAAAATCAACTGAATACTTTTTTGATGAATGTATGTCTTTAAGGAGAGCTGGTTCTCCTTTTATTTTGTCATGAAACTTATCACAAGTTAGTCCAACATTGTACTTCAGCATAAGCATTGCTCTTAAAGTTAGAACGTTCAATTGAGATTTATTTTCAGTCCATATATTGTTCATGTTAGTAAATACTCGTTCAACTGGAGCATTAGTTCCTGGCAGACACAGAAGCAACTCAGAGATGTAACGTAAGTTTTCTTAAGAAATGTTCTTTTGTTCAAAATGGAGGCATAGTTCTACCCATCTTTGGTCGATCCAAGTTTTTAGCTCACATCATTCTGACAACTTTTCATTTGTGGCACACTTTTTAGACAGTTTACTTCATCAAACAGTTTGATGTCATCAATAATGATTGATTTCAGCAAGTTTGATAACACTTCTACTCCGTTTATCGCCGATTTCCATGCTGGTGTTTCTCTCAAACTAAACTAAGACAAGGTTTCCAGGAATCGAAAGTGGCAAGCCCATTCATTAAGATACTTAACAGATGTCTCATAAAACACCTGTATTGCATTTAAAATAGAAGTTTTATCAAGCACTTCCTCATGGTTCTTCAGACAAGATTTAACTGACATTGGAAGGCACAAACTGTTCTTCCTCTCAACATAATCCTCTCTCAAATCAGCTAAAATCGATGCAACTTCAACTGCACTGATATTTTGACCTTCTGTCTTCAGTACTGCATCATGAAAAATCGCTGACGGGCTATGAATAAAATTTAACCAAAGTTCTGCAGCTGGGTTCTCAAAAAAATCTTTGATAAGTCTAGGACACTTTTCGTTGGTCAAAAAGTACTCTTTGTGAGGCACAAAGAGCTGGAGCACCCGCTCCATAGTTGGCATCAAAGCAAGCCATCTTGTTTTGCTGTATCGTAGGAGTTTGTGATATTGTACAGAGGCCTCCTCGCAAAATTCCTTAAACTTCTCTACCCCTACTGTATATAAATAAAAGTGAGTATACTTTCACAATTATAGCTTCAACATCCAAAGACAGTTCATCTGCAGCTGTTTGGATCGCATTGTGAATTATATGGGCAGCACAACCAATGCCAATAATGTCTTTATTCAAAGAGTCTTTAAGTTTGAAATATACATTTCGAGTACCCTTTCGAGCAGACCCACCAAAGTTAGTGTTTGTGTTGTCTGAACACGTTTGTTAGGTCCTCCCGTAACAATACAAAGGTAGCGAACTCACACTTTTTGATAAATTTCAATGCTTTACCTCTATAAGGTTGTACACAAACACCATGAAGTAAAATATTCTCTTTGATATTAATTTTTTAATGAAACATTAAAATAAAATCTGTTTTACGCGACTCCTGACTAGTTAGAAAAAAGGTCCCCACATCGCATATGTGGAGTGGATTTGCTCTAGTAAAATGTCTGAATAACAGTTTCATGTAACCAGTTGACAGTGTTTGGACGTGCAGCCCCCATAAACACTCATCAGTCTGTCTCCGAGGGTGGTACCGTTTACTACCGACTCTTTAGTAAAAATAAATATCTTATCAGTGATTTCATTTAACAAACGTGTAGAAGTTGCAAACAAAACGTAAATGCCAATTTTGATAGTACACGCGCGCGCGCACGCGCACACACACACACACACACACGCGCGCGCGCGCGTTTGGACACACACACACACACACACATGCACGCGCGCGCGCGGCCGTAGCAAGAGTTGTAGAGATTTATAACATAAGGCTGAACAATGCTTACACACCCATAGGTCAGAAGCCCTTGAAAGGTATTTACCATCTACCTCGAACTATTATAAAAAAACTTGCGGGGTCTTGAGAAATAACATTTGTAATAATTTGAAGTTGAGGCTATTGTTGAAGTTGTAATTCTTATGATTTGTTTTTGTAATGTGCTTTCAGTAATAAAATTGTTGAATATTATGGCTAAGTGATATTAGAAGCTCGTTTTCACTGTATTAAAACAAAACGAATGTTGTAAAAGCAAAAATCTAAAAAAAAACAAATCAGTTTCTTTTTAAACAACTGGTGCATTTTCATTCCAATCGAAGTGTAAGTATATATGGTTTGTAGTAGCAATGTTTTATTCTTGAAAAAAAGCAATAGATATCCTCTAACAGTTGAAATGCTGATTGGGTTAAATTGTAATAGATTTTAAATTGTTATGCGGTATATTTAAAGATTAAAATACATTTATAGACTGTTATTATTATCCAGGTTTAGATGTGTACGTTTTTCCAATTAATTTAAATTTAGCTATTTCTTGATAATTATTATACTGTAGTTGCAACAGCTGATGCTAAAGACAGTTTAACCGTTTTAGCCGTGCACCTGTACCTTTCTCATTTAACAACTTGTGTGTGATGTAAACCTGTGTGTGTGATGCGGAAAACGATTTAAAGCCATTTCAGCTAAAGTGCTATTCGAAGATGTAATTATAACGTTTATTATTAAAACCATAAGTTGAGATGTTTTTGGAAAGTTCATTTTAATCCCTGTTTTAAAAAACGAAATTAAAAATAAATGATGTCACTTAATTTGTATAGGATGTAAAAATTTACCAATATTTTAAATTTAGCCTTTCATTTAAAATTATATTTACTTAACAAATTTCAAAAAAAACTATGTATGGGTTAAAATAAAACTAAAGAACTTTAAACAAAATTAAACATCATGTCTTAGAATTTTTCCTATAGTTTTTTAAAGCAATCATAAATAAGTTCACTTTTCATCAATATACATGATTACATAATCAATTAAATTGCTTTCATTTATGGTATTTTATTTTTTAAGTGAATTCATAACCTGTTCGTAGAAATAATTGTCAGGTTAACTGGTCAAACACTAATTTGGTTAGGTTCTCTTGTCTGAACTATTATTAAACTCCCACAGAGTGATGCCAAAGGTCGGGAATTCCTGTCACAAGTTTTGGTTGATTGCCAGGTCTAAGGTATATTGCGTTAAATTACTACATAGATAGGTTACTCAATGTTTTCATTAAATTTGAAAGTAGGAATAATTGTTTGGCTTTATGGTTAGTATATAGGAGATTCAGTTTATAAATAAAGTTTTCACTATTTACAGTTGGTATTAGTAACTGCAAGTATCAGCAATTGGTATTATGCAGTAGGTGGTATTATTAGGCAAGGGATATTTTTACACATTTCCAATTACGGATTTGTCATGAATCGTGAAATTCGTAATTAAACATTTGTTTAAAAATTAAAGCGATAAGAACTTTTGAACGTTTTAAAATACAGAGGTTTTTCAAGAAGCAACTCATGAATGGAAAAATCTGTAATCTTCTAATATTGATTGGAATGTTTGTGGTATTGGGAGATTCTGTCTAGCCTGTGATAGGACTTGGGAGTGTATTCCAAGTAGGGCAAATTGATAAGGTCTCTCTGTTACCGCGCAGTACTTCAAGGTCATACATTATCATACAGCTGGTATGACTGTTCCTGCTTAAAACATAAGCACTGTATTGCGCGCTTCATATTCAATTAGAATTTTGAATTTTAATTGGTTTTGCTTCGAAAGTTACTGTAAAAACGATCTGCAAATCAACAAGCTATCAAAAAATTATCAAATTTTGTGAATGTCGTCTTTAAAAACTCCCTTTGTATGTTAATTTGCAATTGAATTTATATTTTCAAATACTGTTATTAATGGAACTAGATTAGCGAGCTGCTCATACTCCAGCAAACTAGCCTTGGGACTAGCAAACTTGCCTATAGACTAGCGATCTCATCATACTCCAGCAAACTAGCCTTGGGACTAGCAAACTTGTCTAGATTAGCGACCAGCTCATACTCTAGCAAAGTAATCCTGGGACTAGCAAACTTGTCTAGATTAGCGATCTGTTCATGCTCTAGCAAACTAGCCCTGGGACTAGCAAACTTGTCTATAGACTAGCGATCTCATCATACTCCAGCAAACTAGCCTTGGGACTAGCAAACTTGTCTTGATTAGCGACCAGCTCATACTCTAGCAAAGTAATCCTGGGACTGGCAAACTTGTCTAGATTAGCGATCTGTTCATGCTCTAGCAAACTTGTCTAGATTAGCGATCTGTTCATGCTCTAGCAAACTAGCCCTGGGACTAGCGATCTGGTCATAGTCTAGAAAACTAATCCTGGGACTAGCAAACTTGTCTAGATTAGCGAGCTGCTCATATTCCAGCAAAGTAGCCTTGGGACTAGCAAACTTGTCTTGATTAGCGACCAGCTCATACTCTAGCAAAGTAATCCTAGGACTGGCAAACTTGTCTTGATTAGCGACCAGCTCATACTCTAGCAAAGTAATCCTAGGACTGGCAAACTTGTCTTGATTAGCGACCAGCTCATACTCTAGCAAAGTAATCCTAGGACTGGCAAACTTGTCTTGATTAGCGACCAGCTCATACTCTAGCAAAGTAATCCTAGGACTGGCAAACTTGTCTTGATTAGCGACCAGCTCATACTCTAGCAAAGTAATCCTAGGACTGGCAAACTTGTCTTGATTAGCGACCAGCTCATACTCTAGCAAAGTAATCCTGGGACTGGCAAACTTGTCTTGATTAGCGACCAGCTCATACTCTAGCAAAGTAATCCTGGGACTGGCAAACTTGTCTTGATTAGCGACCAGCTCATACTCTAGCAAAGTAATCCTGGGACTGGCAAACTTGTCTTGATTAGCGACCAGCTCATACTCTAGCAAAGTAATCCTGGGACTGGCAAACTTGTCTTGATTAGCGACCAGCTCATACTCTAGCAAAGTAATCCTGGGACTGGCAAACTTGTCTTGATTAGCGACCAGCTCATACTCTAGCAAAGTAATCCTGGGACTGGCAAACTTGTCTTGATTAGCGACCAGCTCATACTCTAGCAAAGTAATCCTGGGACTGGCAAACTTGTCTAGATTAGCGACCAGCTCATACTCTAGCAAAGTAATCCTGGGACTGGCAAACTTGTCTAGATTAGCGATCTGTTCATGCTCTAGCAAACTAGCCCTGGGACTAGCAAACTTGTCTATAGACTAGAGATCCGGTCATAGTCTAGAAAACTAATCCTGGGACTAGCAAACTTGTCTAAATTAGCGAGCTGCTCATACTCCAGTAAAGTAGCCTTGGAACTAGCAAACTTGTCTTGATTAGCGACCAGCTCATACTCTAGCAAAGTAATCCTGGGACTGGCAAACTTGTCTAGATTAGCGATCTGTTCATGCTCTAGCAAACTAGCCCTGGGACTAGCAAACTTGTCTATAGACTAGAGATCCGGTCATAGTCTAGAAAACTAATCCTGGGACTGGCAAACTTGTCTAGATTAGCGATCTGTTTATGCTCTAGCAAACTAGCCCTGGGACTAGCGAACTTGTCTATAGACTAGCGATCTCATCATGCTCTAGCAAACTAGCCCTGGATATATATATATATATATATATATATATATATATATATATATGCGCTATTTCTATAATTAGAAATATATATGGAGTCACTTGCATTAACTAACTGCCCATGGTGAGCCATGGATTAAATGCCGGTTAATAATATAAATTACTTTCTTTTATAGTATAAGCAGATAAACTCATTTTTTTAAATAAGCCGTTGACGCTTTTTTAAATATTTTAATGTCAGTAAAATATTTAACAACAAATAATATTGGTAAGAAATAATTTCAGTAACTTGGAACATCAACATTTTAAAGATAGTATAGGTTACATGTGCAAACATTTCAAATTATTCGAAATAATCTGTCCATGTGTCACATTGGTTATATTTATTCTATGGTTCTATCAAGCGAACATCGTAAGTTCCTGGTGCTCCTACCGTTGGCATACTTATTTTTTCTCGTTGACGCGTTTTGCAGAATTACATAGTCTTAGACTCAACGCATCAACAAAATATATAACAATGCTGAGAACGCTAGAAACTTACATTCGACAGATGTAGAATAAATTTGATTTTTGTATAGTTATACTGTAGAACAAGTTTCTTCACTACGCTTTTTCTTTATCACGTACACATTGAATCGTTTTAGACTTTCATATATAAAAATTACGCAATTTCTAGGCATTGTATCAGTTTTTTCCCAACAAATGTATTAGGTAAGACAGTTGTTGAGCATTTCCATTGTCGATGATGTGGAATTACTAAACAAATGTCGCTGTTTAGCGCAAGTTTTGAGGTACAGGAACATGGAACAAGTTCATGGCAAGGATTTTATCATTCTGATACGAGGAAATTATTATTAAGGACACCTTTGTCCACATTTGAAGAAAGATTATACTATTCGTCCAGTCCTTACAACTTTTGTAACTCGCTTGAAGTCCGTTTTACTGCGTTCTGTTTCATAATAAATTAAAATTTTTTTTAACGGACAAAGCTTCTCCAAAATACTTAACCTCAAAGCTTCCAGTTAAGCTCCATTCCAGATCACCTACTGGCAGCTGATTCTCATATTTATCAATAAACAATGAGACGGCGAAAAGAAAAGCATTAAGTTTCCCCTGGAGGATAGGGCATCTTTTCATAGAAAAGATGGTTATAAACTATTCGTGAGCGAAGATGACAAGAAAATCGCACTTCCATTTTGAGATCCATATTTAACTTTATGTCCTTTAGAACAATCAGTTCAGTCAGATATTTCCATTCTGGATTTTATCACCTGAAAAGATATCTAGATTTAAAAACAGTATGAAAAAAGAAATATACAGATCTAACAATTTCTGTAAGACAAAATAATGTATAAGATTTTTCCTAACTAAAGTTTAAGGTTATGAAACAGTAACCCATCTCTTAAAATATGGTAACTCGAACATTTTGAAGGAATTTTGAGAGAAGATAAAGAAATAGCAATGTTCGAATAAAGGTGTTTTTCGATCGTATGAAATAAAACCAGCTAACTGGAGTTTTCTGTATTGATTTATTTTAAATGGCGTTACGTTAGGTACTTAATTATCAGCACATTTCCAATGTTTGTATATTTAATTTGTGAAATTAGTATACATTTATATTGTATTCAAATTTTACCAAGTAACGTAAAAAGACGTCTGGAATGAAAAATGTAACTTGTCGCTGATATCAAACACACTACGCACCTTCATAAGTTAAAAAAAAAAATTAATTCCGATATCAGATCGTGAAATGCCTCAGTAGAGGCGTAACAGACATTATTATGAGGTGAAAATTCACACAAAAAACTTGGCAAGATTAGAAGAATGTTGAACGACGACAGGTTACAGGTTACCTAACTCATTAACTATGCAGAGCATATATAACCTCTGGTAAAGTTATATCGTACTACATTTCCGGTTGGCCAAGGTTTTTGTAGAAAAACGTAAATAATAAATTTTCCTATCCCAAGATAACGGAAAACTTTAATATTATTTTACATTTCCAATTATGTAATAGTTGAATTAAAATGTATTATTTTTTCTGATCAAACCTAACCCACTCGAAAACAATAATATAGTGTACTCAAGTTTAATCCCATTTGTCGGGATCATATGTCTACCCTTTATATCACCTTGTAAGAGAGAGATAAGCAAGGGTAAATGGACTTACAATGATGATCTCTGGTATTAGAAGTAGAGGGGGGCAGAGTAGCTTACTTTGAATAAACCTGCTCGCTGGAGCGATAGAAGGCCCTAGCCCTACACTTGTATGCTCACAAGATAATTTACAAACACCAATTATTTTAAGAACTCTGGTTATATTTCTGTTATAGGTCGGTCATGATAAAATATTTAACAACTCATTTACAACGTTATTTAATTTGAGATTATTTGAAGGTGGTCCTTATTTCCCAGAATTACCACGGTGAATATCATGTATTCATTCAACTTACGTTGCACAACATGACCAGGACAACCAGTTTCGAAGCCTCGCTTGGCTTGTTTCATTAACGCAACTTGTGGGAAATTTGTAATAGCAACTAGTCGATATGAATTTTCGGTGTAAAAGTATTATAGACTACACTACAAATATACTACACTCACGGAAACCTCGTCCTCTCTGCCGAGCCAGGAGATTGTGTAGTCTGTAGAGGACGTGGTTGATAGATGCGGACTGCGCATGCGTTACCGCTCCCCTCCAAAATTAGAACTAGTCTAGAATTAGGGTAGCTATTCTCCCGCTTGCAGCCCAGCTACCGGGGCTTGTGTTTAGATAACATGTACTCCTACTGTGCAAGTATATAAACAGGGTTGAAATTGGTTTTTTAAAGAAAGCAACAAACCAATGAGCTACCTGCGTGACGTTTATAACATATTCTGTTAGCATATCACTGCCATCACCACCAATTTTCATATTCTGTACGACCATCATATATAGAATTAAGATGGCAAAATAAAATTTATATATACTTTAATTTTTTCAAAAATGTAGCTAGCTATTGACTCATGAAATCAATCACTTGTTGCCTTGATTCATCTAATCTACCAGCTGGTTTTAATTTGGTAAATTATGTCATGATGTATAGTGCAATGTCACCTAAATCTAAACAACAATAAATCCCCTCTAACAGTAACTTTTTCCACAGAGAGAATAACAAACATGTTTTATAGATGAATGTCACCTAAATCTAAACAACAATAAATACCTTCTAACAATAACTTTTTCCACAGAGAGAATAACAAACATGTTCTACAGATGAATGTCACCTAAATCTAAACAACAATAAATACCTTCTAACAGTAATTTTTTCCACAGAGAGAATAACAAACATGTTCTATAGACGAATGTCACCTAAATCTGAATAACAATAAATACACTCTAACAGTAACTTTTTCCACAGAGAGAATAACAAGCATGTTCTATAGACGAATGTCACCTAAATCTGAATAACAATAAATACACTCTAACAGTAACTTTTTCCACAGAGAGAATAACAAACATGTTCTATAGACGAATGTCACCTAAATCTGAATAACAATAAATACACTCTAACAGTAACTTTTTCCACAGAGAGAATAACAAACATGTTCTATAGACGAATGTCACCTAAATCTGAATAACAATAAATACACTCTAACAGTAACTTTTTCCACAAAGAGAATAACAAGCATGTTCTATAGACGAATGTCACCTAAATCTGAATAACAATAAATACACTCTAACAGTAACTTTTTCCACAGAGAGAATAACAAACATGTTCTACAGATGAATGTCACCTAAATCTAAACAACAATAAATACCTTCTAACAGTAATTTTTTCCTCAGAAAGAATAACAAACATGTTCTGTAGATGAATGTTACCTAAATTTGAATAACAATAAATACCCTCTAACAGTATCTTTTTTCCAACAGACATAATCACATGCATTTTGTCTCGTGGTCTTTGCCATTTTAATCTAAACAATACCCAAAACGTAACTGTTCAAGAAGAAGTCACACTTCTTTATATGACATTGCACTTGAAATAAACAATACTCCTTAACAAACAGTAACTGGTATTTTCTGAAAGATAATCAAAACATTTTGTATATAGGCATTACACTTAAATGTAAATAACAATACCCTCTAATAGTAACTGGTTTTTTCAAAGATGGAATTGGATATTTTATATAATGACATGCCATTTGATTGTAAACAGCAGCTAACTATAACAGTAACGTTTTTTCAGAGAAGATTTCTCGATCATATTTTATAATGCTCTTGAATCAGATTAATTTGAAGTTGTATCTTAAATAAAATAATAAAATATTGTTAGTTTTCAAGAGTGATATTAATTTTACTAAATATGTATTCATGGTCAGAAATTGACTCTTTAAGCTGAGATGGCTATAGAAATAATTGTTTGACTTTATAAAAACTTTAAAATAAAGGGTATAGTTGGCTGGGTCTAATGGGTTGAGTTATTCAAAGCAACCTCTTTAATTTACTAGTGTTTCTATTACAGCATAATGTTTATAAAGTACATAATATTAAAAGTTATTTAAATTATATCACATGTGTAAAGTGTTTAATCAAGTGTTTGTCAAGTGTAAAGTTTAAAGGGGATAGGAAAACTCCAGGAGCTTGTTTTGCAATTTATATTATCTGTTCCTCGATGAACTGAGGTCATGTAGTATGAATGACAAACCATTGAAGGTCTTCCAAGATCTATGACACTATGTCTTCAGGAACAGCATGTCTGTGTCTCTTTTTTTTTCTTTAGCCAAGGCATGATCAAGTCTTAAGTTTTTTTTATCATAAGTTAAGTTCATACGTTTTTTTATCCGTTTAGGTTTTTTTTCAAATGGGCACATCCCAAGAACCCAATATTGGCAATTCCTAAGGAGTTGTAAAATATTACTCCTACTCCCTAATCACCTATGCCAGACTTGTTAATTGTTGTAACCCCTCGGTATTTTGCAAATGGAAATAGTGTGGTTTAATTGATTTAAGAAAAAAACTTCAATTACCTATATTTTTCATAGCCTATCTGCAGAGACTCGCAGAGTTAATTGTTTGTCCTAACAATTGTATCTTACGACTAACTCAGGTAAACTAGCTGCCTGTTTTTTCGCTCTAATAAAGAGAGTTTACTTTAAAATTCTCGTTTTTGTTTACAAAACATTTAATTTTGAAAAAATTAAAATAGTCAAAATATTACACTTTAAATGCAATTTGCAAGCTCAGCTTCATAAAATTAAAATATAAAAGGTTACATCCTTTAAAAATGTTTTGAGACAAAGCTAGGTTAATGCACACTGATATCCTATATTTATTAATTTGATTGAATTGAAAAAATTTCAAAAAATTGAATTTAAAAACATACCTTGGCAATTACTTAATAAACTTACGTGGCTTTGTTAGGACATACAATAATTTACAAGGGCTCCCTTTAAGATTAAAGATAAATCTGGGATTCATAACAGATTAAGGTTTTGAAAATAATAAACTAAACGTACAAAGCCACTTGATAAAACATTTCCTTGTTGTTAATAAATTTTGAAAATGACTATTAAAACCTAAACACAAATTTTAACAACTGCAAGCCCATGTGATCCTCCTTCTATAGTATGTCCTGCGAGAATGGGACGAAACGCATTTCCCCAGGGTAACCTAGGCACAAGATTCGAAATATCTCCACCCTTGTATATTCAGAAAAACTTTTCATTGATTCACGTATTTATTAATATGGCGTCATTTTGCCTAGCCTAGTAAAAATAAAGATGTTATATACAAAAATTTCTTTTAAACAAAACCGATTTTATATTACTGTAATAATAATTATTTATGCAACATACTAAATTGTAACAAAAAATTAATCCAGCTTGTTACATTGTGTATTCATGTAGGCGTGATACGTTTGTAGTAAATTTGTTGCAAATTTGTGTGCATCGTTTTTGCGTCCCTGGAATATGTTCTGGGTTTTACTCTGTTAAACTCTAAATTACTGATTTGTAAGTTAATTTAATATGAGATTATACATGTACAATGTTTCTCTACCACGGTAATTAGTGTCAGTTAGGTCCACAATTTTATTAATATTGTAGTACAGTATTTTAAAAAAAAAACAATATTTAAATCTCTTCTTTTTATATAAATTAATAAATAACACCAGACAATTGCAAAAAAAATTAAGTAAAAAGTTATTTACAAGCAAAAAATCCCAAGCCTAGAGAGAAAATTTATCAGATGTCGGAGTTATAAATGAGAAAGAGTTCAAAAATCAAGAATAAGGAAGAATTCCTATTTGTAGATAAAGAACTGAACATAGTGGACCTTGTCTTAAAAATCTCATTCTTAATGATTCTGAGGGGTTTCCTTCTAATTAAATGATAGATATTGAAATTAATAATACATTTTTCAACTCCTAATACATTTTCTAGTTTAGTTTAAAAAACAAAATAATGATTTTTGACAGAATTGCTTTAAAAATTGAAAACAGTCAAATGATGCATATACACCAGGTCTTCAGTTGTTTATCATTTATCTAATTGTGTAACATATTGTTATGGACATTTTCTAAATTATGTTACCTTGTTGTTAATGGGTTTTATGAACAATAGTCTGCTAATGGGAGTTTGATTATTTCTAAATCCTATTTAAATACAAGTTAATAGTCCTCAGCCATTATCATTAAGCTGAGTGAATAATTTCTACAGCCTCCAGGCTTTACCTCCATAAACATATAGGACTTCTTAAAAGCCTTAAAATTTATAAGCAGACACGGGCGCACACACACACACACACATCCAGAGTTTTTAATTAAAAATATTAGCTGCATTCAAGCAAACATTTGATTCTGATCAGCCACACTTATTTTGTAGAAGTGTTAACCACAATTTTGGTAGTAAATTAAATACAAAATTTAAATATTTTTTCAATATTTTCCCTTCCCTCTTTATTATAGTTAATAATACAGGTTTTAACATTAATTAGTATGTTGATGGGAAAGTAGAAATATTGATTTCATGGGTTAGGCTGCCTTTTGAAGTGACATTGGAATATACTAAACAGTATTTAAGATTACAGGTATATTTCGTCTCAAGTGAAAATTTTATCTTATCTGATGTATTGATTATTCCTGGTTAAGACTGAACGTTGAAGACTGTGATAATGTAAGATACAGTTAAGACATTTTGCTGAAACTAGTTATTCAGACTGTTTTTTTAATATTTTAAATGCACAAAATTTTGAGTTTCAAACTACAAGTTACAAGCAACATTAAGTTGTCATTTCTTTCAAACCCAAGTCATTGAAGAATATTTCTCTCTCTCTCTTTCGCAAGAGAACTTTATATCCTCCATTGCTGTGAACCTACCATGTCTTATCTTTAACCCTAATCACTCCTTACCTGTTGCTACCATACAGGTAGGAGAACTACTTTCGGGATATCGCACTAAACATTTGCGGCCAATTTTATTCCATCTTCCAGAGGAGTAAATTCATACACGCCCTTTGTGAAATTTTAATCCTTTCCCTTATATTTAACAAGTGTTAATAGCCTCAGGGTAAAAGTGCATTAGAGCAAGTACAGATTCTTGAATCAGATTTATTGGAATAAATGTGTAAATTTCAATTAGCTTACAGTTTTTTAAATTAACAGTGTTGGTTATATTGACTAATTCATCTCAGTTGTACATGTTATTGTAAACTTTAAAATTTTCTGTATTTGATATTTTTACCATAAAAATGTATTTCCGTAATACTTTCTAAAATATAAAACATGAAGAATTGCTATATACTGCTTTCCGCTATAAAATCTTGTAGAATATTGATGGAAATCATAATAAACCAAAGGTTTATGCTCGTGTAAGCATTTATGAATTGCTTATAACAATAAACGTTTTAAGTTATGTTGTTGCAGATCTTAATAAAATTTCAGTTTCTTTTATAAAAAAACATGTTTTAGGAATAAGAAAAATGATCTTTTATCAATTTTTTTTCAAACCATTTTTGAGAACGGTTTGTATATTTCACAAATTGTTCTAATGCTTCTGGATCTTGGAATGATTTTTAAAAACTACTGTTCTTTCTGCTTATAGGTCTTTCCTTTCCATGAAGTTAAACTCAAATGGAAGAATTAACGTTTAAATTGTTGCTTCTGTTTTAGCAACCAATTAATACGATTCAGCTCTGGTGGTTTCTAAAAGATTAGTCATTTACTTTTGTATATATTTGTTAGCTGTGCTTGCTCATTATGATCTGCTTCCAAACATATAAATTTGAATTTATATCTTCCAACATTGAGTTATGATTTATTGGATACATTAAATTTACTTTCACAATTTAAAGAACTAATTAATGCTTTTAAGAGTCATTCTTTTGTAGATTATGTCATTAGTGATTTTAAATGAAATAAGGTAAATATCGAATAGACAGCAAAGTATCTAGACCTTATTTCGTTTACGTTCTTATTTTGGGAAAAAAATTATAATTTATTTTAAGAATACTAAAACTGGAGAAATATAGATGTAGGCTTGGATAATATGTAGAAACAAGGTGTGATTACCATTATATTTAGATGATAAAGCAAATTTTAAATGAGCAAATGTTTCAATGTTTTATTTATGCATCTGATGTACAGACATCTTTAAAAACAGGCACAAATTAAGTTGATATTATTTTAACGATAGATGATTATTATAATAAACGATTATTTTTAAACGATAGACCATTTCCTTAGTTTAACTTACTTTATTTAACTATTTATATAGTAATTTTCCTAGCTTTGGATAGGCAACTTGCAGCAAGCCTTGACATTGACATTTTGTTATCAGGGTGATGTGGCAAGGTCCTTGAGTGATGACCTTTACAGGGACATAAGAAATAAGCATATAATACACATTTATTTAAATGAAATATTATGTTTGACTTGACTTCCAGTATTTATTACCTATTAATTGTTTACTGCTTTTAGATAACCAGTCCTTTTTTATATGAAAATAAGTCATGTATATTTTTACCTAATTGAAATTGAAGTTTAGGTTTCAATCAAACAAACCTACTACATTGTTTAGGTTTATTGAGCTTCTTTAAATTGTAATGTTGTGTAATTCGTGTCATGATATTTCAATTGTCATTTCTCATCAGTATTATCGTTCTGATGTCTAGAAGGATGGTTGTGAATGGTAAAGGACTATTACCTATAGACATGTTAATTTCTCTTAGTAGGTAGAGGGACGGAAATAATTGTTTACATGTTGCGGGTTACACACACCAAATATATATCTGTCCACTGCACCCTAGATAGTATACATATAGTGAGGTGATGGCATGTAAGAGCTTGGTAATGGTTAAGAGGTGGGATAGTTATCTCCCAGACACAGGGGCTACACACACACACACACACACACACACACACACACACACACACACACACACACACACACACACACACACACACACACACACACACACACACACACACACACACACACACACACACACACACACACACACACACACACACACACACACACACACACACACACACACACACACACACACACACACACACACACACACACACACACACACACACACACACACACACACACACACACACACACACACACACACACACACACACACACACACACACACACACACACACACACACACACACACACACACACACACACACACACACACACACACACACACACACACACACACACACACACACACACACACACACACACACACACACACACACACACACACACACACACACACACACACACACACACACACACACACACACACACACACACACACACACACACACACACACACACACACACACACACACACACACACACACACACACACACACACACACACACACACACACACACACACACACACACACACACACACACACACACACACACACACACACACACACACACACACACACACACACACACACACACACACACACACACACACACACACACACACACACACACACACACACACACACACACACACACACACACACACACACACACACACACACACACACACACACACACACACACACACACACACACACACACACACACACACACACACACACACACACACACACACACACACACACACACACACACACACACACACACACACACACACACACACACACACACACACACACACACACACACACACACACACACACACACACACACACACACACACACACACACACACACACACACACACACACACACACACACACACACACACACACACACACACACACACACACACACACACACACACACACACACACACACACACACACACACACACACACACACACACACACACACACACACACACACACACACACACACACACACACACACACACGCGTGGGCGCCAAAAATATATCTGTCCACTACACCTCAGATAGGATACATATAGTGAGGTGATGGCATGTAAGAGCTTGGTACTGGGTAAGAGGTGGGATAGTTATCTCTCAGACATAGGGGTTACACACACGCACGTTAAAGATATGTCTGTCCACTACACCCCAGATAGGATCACATATAGTGCAGTGATGGCATACAAGAGCTTGGTACTGGGTAAGAGGTGGGATAGTTATCTCTCAGACATAGGGGTTACACACACGCACGTTAAAGATATGTCTGTCCACTACACCCCAGATAGGATCACATATAGTGCAGTGATGGCATACAAGAGCTTGGTACTGGGTAAGAGGGGGGATAGTTATCTCCTAGACACAGGGGTTACACACACACACACACACACACACACACACACACACACACACACACACACACACACACACACACACACACACACACACACACACACACACACACACACACACACACACACACACACACACACACACACACACACACACACACACACACACACACACACACACACACACACACACACACACACAAACCAAAGATATATCTGTCCGCTACACCACAGATAGGATACATATAGTGAGGTGATGGCATACAAGAGCTTGGTACTGGGTAAGAGGTGGGATAGTTATCTCCTAGACACAGGGGTTACACACATACACACACACACCAAAGATATATCTGTCCACTACACCACAGATAGGATACATATAGTGAGGTGATGGCATACAAGAGCTTGGTACTGGGTAAGAGGTGGGATAGTTATCTCCTAGACAGCCTTATCTGTAATCCAACCAACATAAGCGTTTATTACTGTAGAATTACATTTCTAGACACTGAAACATGCTTTAGAAGCGATTATTTTTTAAAAAATTTATTAAAGAATTAATCCAACAAAAATTTTATAAAACTACATCAGTGACAAATAAATGAAAAACTCTAGAGACCAACATTTTATAAAATGTATTGAAGTTTATTAAAAGTAACTAGAATTGACTTCCTAAACGTATAGTTGTACAAATGGGCAGGTAAAAATGAAAAAAAATCTTAGCGAGAACTATAGGATGGGAACTATAAGATGTCTCTTAAGTGGCTTCAAAAATTCGGAACTAAGGCTCATAAATTAGGACCTTGCATAAAAGGTTTTATTTATTATATGTTTTACAAGGTCATAGGGAAAAACCTGTTATTAAACATTTGACTAGCGTATTTAGTCAACATAAAGTAATATATTCAGTTAGGTTAACATACGTCTTCGTAAACAGTCTGATAATGAAACATATTTTAAATGGTTAAAATCCTTTCTAATATAGTCTATATTCTTTTAAGAACCGTATTAATGACCATTCAAAAAAGGTAATGTGTGGATTGCACTGTTTCCCCAATATTACCTTTTTCTGACCCTAGATATGCATTTCCACAAGCAAAATCATTCAACAGGCCCTATATTTGGCCCTAGATACTCATTTCCACTAGCTAAATCACACTACAGACCCTACATTTGACTCTAGATACGCATTTTCACAAGCAAAATCACACTACAGACCCTACATTTGACCCTAGATACGCATTTCCACAAGCAAAATCACACTACAGACCCTACATTTGACTCTAGATACTCATTTCCACAAGCAAAATCACACTACAGACCCTACATTTGACCCTAGATACGCATTTCCACAAGCAAAATCACACTACAGGCCCTATATTTGATCCTACATACTCATTTCCACAAGCTAAATCTCACTACAGACCCTAGATACTCATTTCCACAAGCAAAATCACACTACAGGCCCTATATTTGACCTTAGATACTCATTTCCACAAGCTAAATCACACTACAGACCCTAGATACGCATTTTCACAAGCTAAATCCCACTACAGACCCTAGATATGCATTTTCATAAGCAAAATCACACTACAGGCCCTATATTTGATCCTACATACTCATTTACACAAGCTAAATCCCACTACAGATCCTAGATACTCATTTCCAAAAGCAAAATCACACTACAGGCCCTATATTTGACCCTAGATACTCATTTCCACAAGCTAAATCTCACTATAGATCCTAGATACGCATTTCCACAAGCAAAATCACACTACAGGTCCTATATTTGACCCTAGATACTCATTTCCACAAGCTAAATCTCACTATAGACCCTAGACACGTATTTCCACAAGCTAAATCCCACTACAGACCCTAGATATTCATTTCCACAAGCTAAATCCCACTACAGACCCTATATTTGACCCTACATACGCATTTCCACAAGCTAAATCCCACTACAGACCCTAGATACTCATTTCTATAAGCACCATTACATTACAGGTCCTATATTTGACCATAGATACTCATTTCCACAATCTAAATCCCACACAGATACGCATTTCCACAGGCTAAATTAGACTACAGACCCTAGATACGCATTTCAACAAGCAAAAATAACACTACAGGCCCTATATTTAACCCTAGATACGCATTTCAACAAGCAAATTACAATGCATGCCCTATATTGGACCCTAGATACTCATTTCCACAAACTAAATCAAACTAGAGACCCTAAATACGCATTTCCACAAGGAAAATCACACTACAGGCCCTATATTTGATTTCTTGAAATTTGTAGTCCATTACGTTCGGTGAATCCTATTAATCACTTAAACAATAGTTTATGATTATCCGAACTATAAATTTTGAAAATTTGTTAAAACTTACTGAGACAGAACGTTTTCGATCGCTATGTGGTCTCCTATATTTGACCCTAGATACTCATTTCCACAAGTTAATGGCACTACAAACCCTAGATACACACCTCCACAAGCTAAATCACACTACATACAGACCCTAGATTTGACGTTAGATATGCATTTCCACAAGCTAAATCACACTGCATACAGACCCTAAATTTGACGTTAGATACACATTCTCTCAAGCTAACTCACACTACAGATTGAAAATTGAAAAAAATGATTTGGCGCTACCAGTAATCGAAGGCACGACCTTTAAGTTTGTAATCAGGTGCTCTACTCACTAGTTTACTCAAATGTCACTCATAAAAACTACTGGCATAAAATCTTGTAAATCGACTTTAACATTTCGTCATGATTATTGTTTTTACAGATACCTGAATATTCTATTTTAGTTGACCCATCGTCTTACTGGAGGTATATAAATAGGCGTTTATGTCTAACGGAACTTGACCGTTAAGTCCTAGTTCTATTGTCTTCATAATTCTACAGTCATTACTGTAAACGTTGTATGTATACATTTAGAAAGACTTTGAGAGATATATTTGGTCTTCAAGGCATGTGGGTTCTGAAAGTAGAGGCTCTTTGATATTCCCAAGGCTATATATTTGAAACAAATATTATGTTTTAATCATATACAAATCTTTTATAATCAAAACAACAAAACTAATAATTACCTTTCCAATAATATTTTCACAAGTTACGTAATTTAAAGGAAATCTATCAAAGTACGTAAGTAGGAAGTATAATTACGTTTGCTCTCCAAGTAGAGGGATAATAAATCCTTGTCTCTTGCTTCAAAGTAGGATGGTAACTTTGAACTGACCGAGGGGCAGTTTGTATGCGTCGAATATACAGAAATCTCATCCCCTTACACTCACTTGAGTCTTCGGCTTCAAGCCGTTGAGTTTGGTTCTATTTTATAATTTGGTATTTGTTAATTTAAAAAATTCAACGTTTGGTTTAGTTCAAATTCGCTCCAAGCAGCAGTGAAAAGTTAAATTTTTTTTTAGTATGTGAAACCTACGAAGTATGTACTCACGACTTTGTAAGTACATGAAACTAATTTCGTGGTTTATTTAAATAACAATGGAAAAAATTATGTCAAAACAAACAGACGATTAATCCAATTCTTGAATTTTGTAGTCCATTACGTTCGGTGAATCTTATTAATCACTTAAACAATAGTTTATGACTATCCGAACTTTTTATTTAGTAAATTTGTTAAAACTTACTGAGACAGAACGTTTTCGATCGCTATGTGCCGATCTTCATCAGTGTCTTCTGCTTAGAGATGTTTGTTAACAAACACAATATAAATCACACATACTCTTTGATACTATCGAAAACCTACCTTTAAAACCGTCACCACTTGACCCAACATCTCCAAGCAGAAGACACTGATGAAGATCGGCACATAGCGATTGAAAACGTTCTGTCTCAGTAAGTTTGAAGAAATTTACTAAATAAAAAGTTCGGATAGTCATAAACTATTGTTTAAGTGATTATTTCAAGTTAATTACTGTGCTTTTTATTGGTTTAAATTATATAAATACTTATTTTTCTCAACTTTTTTCAACATGATGTTTGCACCACATGTTGTATTTAGAAGTTTGCAATTTTTGAAATATGGGGTTTAAATTTAACGACACTTTTTTATATAAAAAAATTACATTTTACTAGTAGGTACTGTGTAAAAGCTCATCGCAATTCTTTCAGATTTGATTTTCGAACCAGATTTAATGTCAGTTCTTCTCATATCGGTTTCTCTTACCTATATGAGTTAGCAGGATTTGCTAGTAAAATTATTAGTCCTAGAAGTAAATTCACAGAGGTTATAGTGTATTACCAAGAGTTCAGGTAGTAGACATTTTAAAAGTGATTACATTCAGCAGGCAATGTTATATGTTCACTGTTCTATGAATACCAAGATATAAACATTGCATTGGAAACGTTAGCCCTCATTCTCCATAACATATCAACAGATTGGTCTTTGTGATTAATAAGGAACATTTCACATTGAATTGCAATTCGTCACAAGCCTTTCTATTCTTGTTGTTAGTGTAAGGAGGCCTCGAACAGTGTAATGTGGACTCGGATTACGTGTCGTGCGGTGTTGGCATCATCAATAGAGGCAATGTTGCCAGTTGGAACTTATTGCGTAGTATAGCAGCAGACGTTTCATACATTAGATTTGATTGATTGTGATTTTAAGGTAGTTTCCTATGGAATTCTAGCTCATGAAATAAAACAGCTGATTTTCTCACTAAATAAAACTTAATTTGTATTTATACATAAATAAAACCTATTTAATTTGGTAATTCATATGGGTATTGCAGTTACTTTACTTTTTCGTACTCTTTATTGAACCAAATTTAAACTGAAATAGTTATGACTCAACAGATTTCGTCTTTGAATTTCAAAATGATAAACTTTTTTTGACAACTTTCCTGAGTTAAGTAATAACCTTTTGCAAGAACACGCTGTGAGTAAATTATAAGACATAAATAAACTAATGCTAAATAATATATTAGAATTGTTTCTGTTATACATATTTAAGTGAGATTAAAATTTATATTGTGTCTAATTTGATTCAAATTTAGTACGGTGCCTTATATTTATTTTTGTTGAATGTGTCATTTGCAAAATAACGTTTAAACTTCGAGATAATGTGTAGTTTCTGTCATTTGCTTGCTTTGAGTAAAATTTATAATATTCTTGTGTTTTCTATTTCCATTTAATTTACTTTCATTTTGTAAAGCCAATATCAATAACAGTTTAAGTACTGACATATAAGACAAAGTAAATACAGAAAGGTATTTTGCGATTCGAAGTTTTGACAAACTTATGGAAGAAAACTCTTTCGAATGCAAAAAAACGAATTGCAATTTAACTGGAAAAAATCGTAGATGGAAATAAATATTGAAAAAAATTACGTTTTATTTAGATAAGTTCAATGTAGTTACTTATAGTCCATATTCTGTTCAATAGCGGATTTGGAAATGGTGGCTTCAAAGTGTATGGCTTGACGTTAGCAATTAATATAGGTAGTCATATATATATAAACTGATTTCATAGTACAGTGTATAACCAACTACTACAGATTTAGATACAGTAACTTTATTTTAATATTTTTGGTTGTATATCTTTGGTTCTGATATTAGTTATTTCTAATTTTTATTACGTAGGCTATTATATAAAGTTACTTAATTTTGTTAGGGTATGTGTGTTTAATTATTGTTTAGTAAATATAACCAGTGGTGATTGGAGAAAGGTTCAGAACGTTAAAGTGCTATTCTTCCCAAGTCGTGTTCATTTTACATTGAATAAGTTTTTTCTTATAATATATTTTTTTTATCTATAGACAAACGTAAATGACATGGCCTGACGAGAGAAGCAAACTAAGTTAGAAAGGTGTGTATCTTATGACAAAAACACTACAGTAAGGGTATCTTGTAGCTATATTTTAATACAATTATATTGCACAATATAGTTCATAAAGCTACATTATCGTACAAACCTTGTGAGTGGTTTGTAAAAATGGTGGCGACGCTTTTGCTACCAAAACGGTATTTTTAATTTTGCTACCTTATTTATTTCACTGCGCTATAATCCGATTGAAGTTATGTATGTAAATACAAGTTGCTCTTCTGTTTACACCTTTATTTGTAATTTAGGGTAATTTTAGTATTACTTACTAAGCTATTGCCAGTGTGTGTGTGTGTGTGTGTGTTGTGTATGTGTGTGTGTGTGTGTGTGTGTGTGTGTGTGTGTGTCGACGCAACGTTTAAGGAAAAGATTCGTGTTTTAACACTTGTCCTCTCTAAAAAATCGTCTACAGACTTCGGTTGAGCCCATATTTTTAAATTGTGTTTGTAATTTATAGTATAAGCTAGTATATTCTTTTATCAGTACAAAAAAAAACTACTTGTGAGCTTTATCACATAAAATTAGGATTATACTAGTTGGATTAAATATTTAGGCCAAGCAATAATTTTTAAACATTTTATTATTTCGTAAAAATTATTTTTCTGAAATAAAAATAATTAGTTTTCATTAAAAAAGTAAAGTATTTTACTATTCGATAATCCTAAATTTCGAGATAACCGAACTGCAATATGTAGAAAAGCGCATGCGCCAGCACTGCACAAGCGAAAGCCAATAATAAGCCTTTTTGGAATAAAACGCATCTAGATCAGTCTAGTACTACACAGGTAGGTTAGGTCGGTTGCCTATCTTACCGTTTCCATGCAACCTAATGCTAGCTGTATTTTAGGCTATTTCTGGAGCTGAATAAATTAACGATCGATATCACCCCCTCACCCTTCCAGACGTCCTCATGGACTCTTCCGCCGTTAGCTACAGCCACTTCAGTCTATCTCTTGTCACTGTTGTTTACGCATTGAATCAGCTGTTGACCAAGTGTAGATTTGTGTTTGTTTTTTGTATAATGTTTTCAGTGTGTTTGTGTTGATTCTATCAGTGTTAATTTATAAGCGCGTTATGTTTTATACATTTTTGGAGTCGTGGTGTTGGATAAAATGTTATAACAGGACTTTTGAAGCTCATCAATGTATGGCCGCCTATTTAGACAAGGTAAATTTGATTTGTATGTTTCCTTTAAGGTTTTCATGATAATATTTAGTGTCAGTTTAATGAATGTTCTGACTATTGAAATCCGTTTTCTTACTCTATTAATGTAGGTTGCTTAAAAAGAAAAACATTTGAAATTTGCAATTTTTAATATAAAGAAAATGTTTGTGCAATACTTTTCAAAATTTGGTCTCATATGATTGGGGTATTCGATTCGTATTTGTGCTGTGGTTTAAATAAATTTTTCCAAATTTTGTTGAAATTTAATGGAATTAAAAATTTTTTATTAAATATTAACAAAAAATTAATTTATTTGAACTGGGTTTTGTTTAAGTAATATTTTTATTAGAATAAAAACTCAAGAACTCGTTGACAATCTTATAATAAATGAATGAATTGAGAATTTCTAGGATTTAGCAGGTATGATTTGTAGAACAAGGAAAAGCAGCAAATTCTGCAGCTGCAGTTCCCCTCCCTCTTGCAAAACATGGCCTTTCCCTATCTCGTTTTTTATTTTCTGTGATGAGAGATGTATTTATTGGCGTTAAAAAGTACTGTAAATTTCATCTACTATTAAATATCAAAATAGTTTGCAAAAACGAATAATAAATTAATGTGATCAATTTGTGTTTGCTGAGTCTCTTTAGAAATTACAATCACTGCTCAAATGTCTGTAAGTTGTAGAAAGAATGTAGGTAAATTGGAAATTGTAGGTTGTCAACAAGGGAAGCATTTCCACGAAGTAATAAAAGTAAGATCGATTAGTCCGAGGAAGACGAACTGACGCCAAATAAATGGCTCCATTTGTTTATGCATACTATCTTGTGAATGGAAAACATGTTTTCAAAATGTTTGAATTACTCTATAAATTTTGGACAGACAACATTTGAAATTCAGACATCAAAAGGCAATTAATGGAAATTTTGAAAGGGCTATAAAATTAAATTAGTAGATAAAGTCTCTAAAGAACGAAAAATCAACTGTTATGTAACGCATTAAAGGTAGTTTTAGATGGGCGGCGTTTTTCACAATTCACCTAATTGTATAAGCCGAAGATCCGTTTCTTTCCAACATCTTCCAGCGAAATACAAGCTCCCTTATATAGTCTGTCTAAAACAACATCATTATCTTAAGAAGGTGTCTTGTGTTAGGTACTCATTTTTTACTTCTTGTGGGGGTTAGGCCTACATTTACCGTACGAGACCATATACTTACTGTTGAAATACAAGCCTGCGGTATAAAACCAGTTTGTGATAGGCCTAACATGTTGAAACGGATCGCACTGCAACAGGTCGACAGAGACAATCAATACCCTAAGGTGTAGAGATATTGAACTGGTCATGGTATCGCTATAGGCAGAGAAAGCTTCTAACGGAATCTTACTGCGCCAGCCTTTGTTTCATGGTTTGCTCTAACTTTCTCATACATAATAATAGTGTATACAGGTATATGTTGAAAAATAATTTTAGGAATTTCGTACCCCTTGAGGAACCTTGGGGTTTTCTTCTGTTTTGCTTGAATTGCATCTTGAGCATCCTGAACCGTTTGCATCTTGAATTGATAAATATCCGACCTGCAGGGTCTTTGGAATTTACATTTTTTCAAAAAATTAAACTTTTGTTTAGCCCTATCCTAATTAAATAAGATTTCTATACAACAAAGACTTTTTTTAAAAATTTAAAACCTTATGTACATTTCGATTGCATAGCAATCATGCTCAGAGGTAATTTACAATAAAATATTTTAGTATTGTATTTTATTGTAAATTACTTCTGAGGGTGATGCTATATGCAATCGAAATGTACATAAGGTTTTAAATAAAACAAAAATGTCATTTATGGTATAGAGGTTTTATTTATTTATGTTAAACATTACACTACAGTTGTTTTATACTGTTATCTTGTTTAGTCTGTATAAACGATACTTTTAATATCTACATCAGTTACATATTTTAAATTTATTGGTATGTATATATCATACGATTAAAGGTATAATTTGTTATTAATTTATTAAGGTTCTAATAGGACAATTCTACGCCAGAGTATCATATGATGAGATGGAACTCACTTAGAACGAAAACATTATGTCGGTGACAACAGTGTTCATAAAAACAGTATAAACCGGCGGATTAACAGGATTTCATGATTTACCAATCACTATTAAGAATTTCTCTTACAAAGGATTATGATTAAATTGAGAGGTTTTGATAATGTTTGAACATCTAGCACTAATGTTCGGATGAAACAGTTTTATACGCGTGAAAGTTATAATGAACTTGTTCAGATTTGGTCAGAGTTGTAAGTTGATCTCACGAGCTAAAATAGTCTTACAGCGTATTGTTACGTTTATTACATACAAATCTGGAAAAATGTTATTAGTTAAAAAGCTTGTTGTTATTTCTAGAAAAGTGAAAATAAACCTGTTCATTTTCTGGGGATATGCAATAAAATCGACGTTTTGTTTACATAAACGTACGACGATAATAGTTTTTACAAGAGTTTTATTTAATACATTTACTTTGTTCGTCTGTACAAAAAATGTATCAAATTTTCAAAAGAAGTAATTACGTTTTGTATTTAAATACATCAGGTTATGAATTAAAAAACCAGCATATTGGCTTTTGTTGTGCAAAACCCTATTTGCATTAAATTTTAGGAGTGGTTGAATGTTGGAATGTTTAAATAATTGGTAGGCTTATCGTTTAGGAGTGTATAGTACAAAACAAACAGCATTAAAGAGGAACGTAATTTAAACATTGTCAAATATTTACTTTGTTTTCACCAGAAACGGGGTTTTCAAAAATGTTTTCTGTGTATATTTTGAAGATCCGTTTTCTCATTTTAATCATGTAAAAATTCTGAATGTCTTTTACAGCACTGAAAACGGATTAGTTATTTATAAAAGATTTTAAAAATACAGCCTTTTGATCCAACCTTTAAAACACTTAGGTTCACATTTTATTACACTTCTAATATTTTTATTTTCTTGAAATAATCTAAATTAAATCTCCTTAGTGTTTTCTTGATTTTTTTAAATGTATAGCCTTATTGCTGTGTTAGAGCGGACCAAGTAATCGTGCATTTGGCCTTGAGAGATCGCAGTAGGCAATACGGAATGTAGAGGTTTAGTATGCACATTTTCTTACAAACATGATAAGGAACTTTCAAAACACTAACTTGCATGAGAAGGTCGATATTAGATGAGAAATTAGCTACTGTATCTTGTAACAAACAATCTTGCAATAAGTGCAGAGATATCGGATGCAGAGGCTGTTTATGTATAAAATATTCTGAATATGTAACATGTTTTAAGAAGTGGTAGTAGGCCTTACGCGAGAATTATTGTGAAATCTCTCAGGGCCAATAGCCCGTTTACGTGGTCTGCACTGAATATGTATTGAAATACACGTGGAAAACTTATGCATATCATTTAATTATACGCAGCGGCTTTTATAGGCTACCTTAAAACAAACTTAACTCGTTACGAAATTTGTTTTTTATAAGAGATCATTTTCGGTGATTTTTCAGTCGTCTGGCTGGCCCTTGTGCACCAGTACGGAGTCCTTAATAACAGTAATTACTAGTAGTGACGTGCAAAGACTTATCTTGTTAGCTAGTAACTAAAAGCTTTAAGGGGATTCATCATTAATGAAGAATAATAGCGAACGCCGATCTTTAGCTCTATGGAGAGGTTCAAACAAAGAAGGCCAGGCGATTTCTTGTGTTCTTTCTTGCGTACTTCTATTCGGCCAAGGACAAAATAGGGTATCCCAGGTCCTAGGTAGCCAGTAGCTGCCTCATGCGTCGAGTTAATAATCAATCGTATGGAATTTATAAACTGTTAAACATTTTTGCAAGAAGTAGTTAGAAATACTGTTTGGCAAACGAAAATGTGTTTATTGTCCTTAGAAGAAGAGTACTGCACTTTAAACCTCAGTTTACAATCGTTCCACTTAATGTAGGTTCGCGAATACATATACTTTTATATAGTGGTATAAGGGGATAAGATTCGCAGATGTATAATCAGTTTGGCAGTTTTCCATTTACTGTAGCTTCGTGAGAACCGATACTCTCATATGACGGTATCAGGAGATGAGATACATGATACTGCACATTTACCCTCAGTTTGCTAGTGTTCCATTTAATGTAGCTTCGTGAGAACCGATACTCTCATATGACGGTATCAGGAGATGAGATACATGATACTGCACATTTACCCTCAGTTTGCTAGTGTTCCATTTAATGTAGCTTCGTGAGAACCGATACTCTCATATGGCGGTATCAGGAGATGAGATACATGATACTGCACATTTACCCTCAGTTTGCTAGTGTTCCATTTAATGTAGCTTCGTGAGAACCGATACTCTCATATGGCGGTATCAGGAGATGAGATACATGATACTGCACATTTACCCTCAGTTTGCCAGTGTTCCATTTAATGTAGCTTCGTGAGAGCCGATACTCTCATATGGCGGTATCAAGGGGTGAGATACATGATACTGCACATTTACCCTCAGTTTTCCAGTGTTCTATTTCATGTGGCTTCGCGAGAGCCGATACTATCTTATAGCGGTATCAGGGGATGATATTAGCGGTATCAGGGGATGAGATACATGATACTGCACATTTACCCTAGTTCCACTTAATGTAGATTCGCGAATACCTATACTCTCATATAGTGGTGGTATGAGGAAATAAGATTCGCAGATGTATCCTCAGTTTGCCAGTTTTCCATTTAAAGTAGCTTCGCGAGAGCCGATACTCTCGTATAGCTGTATCAGGGGATGATATTTATGATACTGCACATTTACCCTCAGTTTGCAGTGTTCCATTTAATGTAGCTTCGCGAGAGCAGAAACTTTCATATAACGGTATCAGGGGATGATATTAGCAGTATCAGGGGATAAGATTCATGATGCTCCACATTTAGAACCCTCGCAGACGCCAGACTTTCTATAGGCCCATGGTTTGGTCGGCTTATTAATCAGTATGAAGCGGTATGCATATGCACACATTACAGCGATTCAGTATCGGCGATAAAAAAGTTTGACGTGCGTCCCGATTGCTTTAAACTAATCTGTCGGCCAACTATCGGCCGACTGTTTAATCAGTATGAAGCGGTATGCATATGCTTACATTACAGCGATTCAGTATCGGCCAACTATCGGCCGACTGTTTAATCAGTATATGCTAACGTTCACTTTATGGCTAATATACGACGATTCTTTAGTCTATTGACTAAGCCGATAGTTGAATTCCCTCAGAGCTTTGGCTTCAGACAGTCATGTTGTGGGTATATTTTTTTAAATATTATATTATAACCTCATCGCCCAATTCACAATCGTTGGTTGTACAAACGTCCATAGAAAAGTTGATTGAAGAAATCGAAAGAAGAGGCCTAATATATCGGAGCAAACGGACTTGGATTGAATCATTGTTAAAAGCATTAAATGTGACTCATGCTGATAAAAAAGTGAACTTGCTTTGTCTCTAGTCCCTTCATTCCAAAATGCAACCGCGGAAGAAAAACTTGATACTAAAATAAGTATTCTTGACGTTTTTAAACATATAAGACTAGCTAGATGTGTTCAGTTTCTCAGCGAACATATAGGTACAACATAGTACAGCAAGCCTTGTCCTCTTTTCCTGTTTATCGAGGGATTAACAACATGCCACACAACAACAGTTAACCTGGTCTACACCATACCCCAATTTTCTACCGACAACCATTCAAAACATATCACCAGCCAACTCCACGATACAGCTCGGTCTTATTCAAAATTTTCAGATCATTCGCAAGCACACGATTTGTAAACAGCTTAATTACTCAAAATACAGAGCTTTGTAATTTTAATTCTAAGAAAATAGTTGAAAAGTATTTGTGGTTTATTTTACCCTTTCGTAAAGCTTATTCTCTCATACAGAGGTATAGAAATTCTTAAATTTGTATCCAATTAGCTTGACTAGTGGAAACTAGCTGGCTATTGCTGGTCCAATTAGCTTCACGAGTTCATTGAAGCTAGTTATGCTCATAATTTTTCGGGCAATGATTTGGAATGCATTGTATATAATTTTCTACTAACTAATCTATCGCTGAGAATTGGATGCACCAAATACCATCGGAATCTCTTTTTGATTTTTCTCCTCCGTTGCATGAGTGCAATAATATTGTTTCTGGACAATATTGTATTTATTTTCATTGTGGGGGAGCTTGCTTCAACAGTCAGTTACAAACTAGTAAATAGTTCGAGAGTAGTCGGCCGGCTGTCGGTTAATCAGCACACCCTTCACCAACCAAACTGTTAGTAGCCTCGATGTGGACACTGGCAGCCCAACCCAACTAAACTATCGGTCGATAAAAAGTCGGTAGTCTGCGGGGTGCCCTTAGCCTCAGTTTAAAGAGTCCTAAGGTAGAAGCTAATGTTCTACATAAAGGCGAAAAACTAAGAACTACGTTAACAACACGTATGAATTTCGGAATGTTTATTGATTGTTTACGTCTCTGATGATGATGTTAATTCTATTATTTGACTAACTTTAGACTCTTGCTGAATCCCTTAGAGACATTTACAGTCGCCACAAAGTTTGAGTCTGTTATCGGTACAATTTGTCCTTTATTTGTACGTTTTGGTTGGAGTCCGTAGTCTGGTTGGAGCAACGTGCCTCGTCTCAGTGGATGCCCGGTAAACAATGTCATCTTAGTAACTTTCATGCCGTTATCGTGGATCAGCAAAACTACCCCCAGTCACTACCTACGGACTTCGAGACCGAAGACTATTTTAACTAAACAATAGTCTTTAGAAATGTTTTGTTGTTCTTTACATCTCCTCGTTTATGATTATATATACTTGTTTTCCAATTTTAGCCGCCTATTGAGTTGTTAGACGTTTTCACTCCTTACCAAGGTTGAAACATGATTGTTATGCATACATCTTAAAACGGTGGTTATGTAGTTTATCGGGGGATAGGTAGTCTCTGGTAAAATTACGAGACTCGTTTCGTTGACGAGCCGAAGATTAATAGTCTCCGGACCTTCCATGCTAGGTATCTTGTTATATATGTCACCAGAACCTTAGTGCTTTGTGGTTGGTTTTGTGGAATGTGGTAGCATGTGCTTGTTGTGGGTCCTTTCCGTAACATAAGGGCGTAATATGTTTTCTGTAAGGGAAGGATAAAAGCCTCAGAGGTGTCCTTGGATAATTCTCTTAACTCTGATAATTTTCTCACAGAAGTCAAATTGCATATTGAACTTAAAGTCTTGAAAAAATGCTGTGGTTATTTTTGTGTGAGAACTAGGCTCTTGTTAATCTAATTTTACTTTTCGTACGATGTTTACTAAAGTATGTTTTAATACTGAGCTGTATCTACTGATTCTCTCTAAACTATCTACTTTTTTGCACTTGCTGCTTAATGCTAGATTAAACTAAAAGTCTGTTGCAAAAGGCAGGCAGAGCGAATTAAAATGATTTTTGTATTCTCGATAACCTTGAGTTGAGAACGTTAAGTTCGGAAACTTGATCGTAGAAAGAACGCGGAAGTTTGGGCCTGTTATTGTATAGAATCACTCTAGGCGTTTTATTTACCAACTAAACACAACAGCTTGCGTCATTGCTTTTTAAATTCTCCATAACCATAACCATCGGGGTAACGACTTCGTTTAATTAAAACCAGAAGGTCTGTATGAAGCTATAATCGTACAACCTAACGTTTCTTGAGATTGTACGTAGTGCCAAAGGTAATAACGGAACTATTACGGTGAACGGGGATTCATTCTGGCTTTCCATAGTTAAAAATTCATTACAGCTATTATTTATTTTTATTATTTTACAGTGTAAGTGTAATAATAAAGTTTACTTACGGATTGCAACAGTTTTGGCCGGCAAACGAACATTTTAGCACAATATTCAGACTATATTTACTTCTTTACTTTAAATTTGAGGGTTTTATTCAAGATTTTATTAAAATTCTATGGGGGATGTCATTAATGTTAATTTTCTTAGAACATTTTTGTAAAATATTTATGGTTTTTATTGCTTAGAACATTAGCTGTATACTTTATGTCCCTTTTTTCTTGTAAATGCGCCTGGATTTGATCCTATTCAAGGGTGAAGATTTTATTTAAAGCGCAAGAATAACACTTTATTTATGGTTTATGAATGTATTAATAAGATAAAAAGAAAACTCGTCTGGCCCAAGAAACAGGAAGAGTTATGGTCACAAGTAAAGGCAGGCAGGTTTAGACAGGCTGCAGATAGATCTTAGTAATACTTTATTGTCTTTTGGAAGCCAAAGAGAAGGTTTCTCGCTTAACCACCGACTTCCTCAGTCAGAAGCAGGAGCGACAGTCCTAATGAAAATTCACGTTGAAGTGAGAGCTCCAAGAAAATTGAAACGCGAGTTTCATGCTTAAAGTTGATTCAACTCTCTATTGGAAGCTTTAGATCATGAAAATCGAAACAGGAGTCACAGCCTAAAATTGACTCCACACTCCTTTAGGAGTTGAAGTGAGAGAGCCACCAAAATCGAAGGAGATTAAGCTTAAAATTAAATCTATTCTGATCATTTAGAGGTATCTACCTATACATTATTCAACATTCGATTAAAAATCCCTTTAAAGTTCTAGCTGGATTTTAGGCAGAAAACTGTTTCTATCTACTGTAGTGGATGCTTAAGTAGGCAAAGCCATTTACCTGAAGTAGACCTGGACTCTATTGGAGTAATTTAGCGGAACATAGGCGTATTTAGATAACTTAGTACAAATAATTTTACTTAAGCACAGACCCAAGTTGGCAACAAAGGTACAAAGACTTTACCTGCCATATAATATAATATGCACAATTACATAAACACCAACAATGTAGAAACCCTGAACATCCACAAAAACTCATTGAGATGGATTGGTTATTACCATTATTAGTTCCTAAAATAAATAAACACTTGTTATCCCACTGCCACATATATTCTCTTTCATTGTACAGTAGTCTCTGGCCATTCTCGAGTTAAGTATTCGCGTCTTCGCTTATTTGTGGTTGGCAAAATTATAGGGCACCCCACTAATATATATCGTATTCAACAAAAAAAGAAAAAAAAGTAAGATAATGTGTTCTTGTCTTTTTTATTTTGTACAGTACTCCAGCTATTTATCACAAAGAAATCTGATTATTCTCCAAACATCAGTTATACTGTACACTACTAGGCCTACTATTCAAAAGGTAGGCATTCCTTATTTATAAGGATGAGATTAGACTATTTTGGAAAAGAATCCCTTCACGGCCTTTCTCATCTAAGGACAGGTGTGGTGAGGGTTTAAGGCCGCAAATGATCGTTTTGACTATTCTACTGTACTGTAGTGCAAGCGGACTGATGTCTCAATAGCAAATGGAATTTACAGTGATGGATTTAAACACAATAACAGTAAAGATCTCGACAATCTTTTGAAAAGTGCGAACCAAGATTTGACGGAAGAACAGCTGGAAGAACTAATTACCGAACTTGTGCCTATCTTGGAAAAAAATGTACCGCCGAAGTTGACATTAAAATATGTCGGTGAAATGTATGTTTAGGTAAACATTTAGCTGAATCCGATACTGAAATTGATCTCTCTTTAGAAAGGACATTATAATTGAATCGACAGCTAGAATAAGCACTATCGCTCATATAAAAAAGTTTGTAAAGAACTAGAAAAATATCGCACAAAAAGTAAAACAACAAGTTAAATATAAATCAAATTAACTGTGTTTAAAAGATTATTTGTTTAAAATTAGGTGTTTAAAAATTAGTGGAAAGTGTTTAACAATAAAGAATACAGTTAATGAGTCTGTGTGAGCGCGCACATTTAATAGAATTTTAGTGTTTTCGGATTTAAGGAGAACGTAACAATTACGATTTCGGAAAGGAATAAAAAGGTGTTTGTAATTATATAGTACGTAAATATACCATACTATATTATAAATGTACGGTATAGCTGTAACTAATGTTAATATTTTTGATGTGGAACATAACCCTCCCATTTCCATATACATTTGGTTTCACTAGTAAGTTCGGGAACGTAACCCGGGATCACTGTACATTTAATGTAATTAAATTGGATGGGTAGTTTTGACTTTATTGGATATGATAATATACATGCATACTCTAAATACACTGAAGGATTACAAAATAGACAAGTATATAACTGAAACACAAAACGTAATATTGCAAACATGATAAATGAACAAACAAAATGAAGCTTGCGCATACGCTCAGTAACCATAAAAGTGTGTATGGTCAGACCCAAATGTGTTTAAAGCCTGTGCTATTCAGGAAACAAAACAATACCGCTCTACACACTCATGAGGTTTTATCTTGTAAAGTCGGAAACTAACTTTGCTCAGTAACCACACAAGTGTGTATGGCCAGACCCAAATCAGTTTAAAGCCTGTGCTATTCAAGAAACAAAAACATACGGCTCTATACATTCATGAGGTTTTATCTAGTAAAGTCGGATTCTAACTTGGCTCAGTAACCACACAAGTGTGTATGGTCAGACCCAAGTCCGTTTAAAGCCTGTGCTATTCAGGAAACAAAACAATACCGCTCTACACACTCATGAGGTTTTATCTTGTAAAGTCGGAAACTAACTTTGCTCAGTAACCACACAAGTGTGTATGGTCAGACCCAAATGTGTTTAAAGCCTGTGCTATTCAGGAAACAAAACAATACCGCTCTACACACTCATGAGGTTTTATCTTGTAAAGTCGGAAACTAACTTTGCTCAGTAACCACACAAGTGTGTATGGCCAGACCCAAATCAGTTTAAAGCCTGTGCTATTCAAGAAACAAAAACATACGGCTCTATACATTCATAAGGTTTTATCTAGTAAAGTCGGATTCTAACTTGGCTCAGTAACCACACAAGTGTGTATGGCCAGACCCAAATCAGTTTAAAGCCTGTGCTATTCAAGAAACAAAAACACACGGCTCTATACATTCATGAGGTTTTATCTAGTAAAGTCGGATTCTAACTTGGCTCAGTAACCACACAAGTGTGTATGGTCAGACCCAAGTCCGTTTAAAGCCTGTGCTATTCAGGAAACAAAACAATACCGCTCTACACACTCATGAGGTTTTATCTTGTAAAGTCGGAAACTAACTTTGCTCAGTAACCACACAAGTGTGTATGGTCAGACCCAAATGTGTTTAAAGCCTGTGCTATTCAGGAAACAAAACAATACCGCTCTACACACTCATGAGGTTTTATCTTGTAAAGTCGGAAACTAACTTTGCTCAGTAACCACACAAGTGTGTATGGCCAGACCCAAATCAGTTTAAAGCCTGTGCTATTCAAGAAACAAAAACATACGGCTCTATACATTCATAAGGTTTTATCTAGTAAAGTCGGATTCTAACTTGGCTCAGTAACCACACAAGTGTGTATGGCCAGACCCAAATCAGTTTAAAGCCTGTGCTATTCAAGAAACAAAAACATACGGCTCTATACATTCATGAGGTTTTATCTAGTAAAGTCGGATTCTAACTTGGCTCAGTAACCACACAAGTGTGTATGGCCAGACCCAAATCAGTTTAAAGCCTGTGCTATTCAAGAAACAAAAACATACGGCTCTATACATTCATGAGGTTTTATCTAGTAAAGTCGGATTCTAACTTGGCTCAGTAACCACACAAGTGTGTATGGTCAGACCCAAGTCCGTTTAAAGCCTGTGCTATTCAGGAAACAAAACAATACCGCTCTACACACTCATGAGGTTTTATCTTGTAAAGTCGGAAACTAACTTTGCTCAGTAACCACACAAGTGTGTATGGTCAGACCCAAATGTGTTTAAAGCCTGTGCTATTCAGGAAACAAAACAATACCGCTCTACACACTCATGAGGTTTTATCTTGTAAAGTCGGAAACTAACTTTGCTCAGTAACCACACAAGTGTGTATGGCCAGACCCAAATCAGTTTAAAGCCTGTGCTATTCAAGAAACAAAAACATACGGCTCTATACATTCATGAGGTTTTATCTAGTAAAGTCGGATTCTAACTTGGCTCAGTAACCACACAAGTGTGTATGGTCAGACCCAAGTCCGTTTAAAGCCTGTGCTATTCAGGAAACAAAACAATACCGCTCTACACACTCATGAGGTTTTATCTTGTAAAGTCGGAAACTAACTTTGCTCAGTAACCACACAAGTGTGTATGGTCAGACCCAAATGTGTTTAAAGCCTGTGCTATTCAGGAAACAAAACAATACCGCTCTACACACTCATGAGGTTTTATCTTGTAAAGTCGGAAACTAACTTTGCTCAGTAACCACACAAGTGTGTATGGCCAGACCCAAATCAGTTTAAAGCCTGTGCTATTCAAGAAACAAAAACATACGGCTCTATACATTCATAAGGTTTTATCTAGTAAAGTCGGATTCTAACTTGGCTCAGTAACCACACAAGTGTGTATGGCCAGACCCAAATCAGTTTAAAGCCTGTGCTATTCAAGAAACAAAAACATACGGCTCTATACATTCATGAGGTTTTATCTAGTAAAGTCGGATTCTAACTTGGCTCAGTAACCACACAAGTGTGTATGGTCAGACCCAAGTCCGTTTAAAGCCTGTGCTATTCAGGAAACAAAACAATACCGCTCTACACACTCATGAGGTTTTATCTTGTAAAGTCGGAAACTAACTTTGCTCAGTAACCACACAAGTGTGTATGGTCAGACCCAAATGTGTTTAAAGCCTGTGCTATTCAGGAAACAAAACAATACCGCTCTACACACTCATGAGGTTTTATCTTGTAAAGTCGGAAACTAACTTTGCTCAGTAACCACACAAGTGTGTATGGCCAGACCCAAATCAGTTTAAAGCCTGTGCTATTCAAGAAACAAAAACATACGGCTCTATACATTCATAAGGTTTTATCTAGTAAAGTCGGATTCTAACTTGGCTCAGTAACCACACAAGTGTGTATGGCCAGACCCAAATCAGTTTAAAGCCTGTGCTATTCAAGAAACAAAAACATACGGCTCTATACATTCATGAGGTTTTATCTAGTAAAGTCGGATTCTAACTTGGCTCAGTAACCACACAAGTGTGTATGGTCAGACCCAAGTCCGTTTAAAGCCTGTGCTATTCAGGAAACAAAACAATACCGCTCTACACACTCATGAGGTTTTATCTTGTAAAGTCGGAAACTAACTTTGCTCAGTAACCACACAAGTGTGTATGGTCAGACCCAAATGTGTTTAAAGCCTGTGCTATTCAGGAAACAAAACAATACCGCTCTACACACTCATGAGGTTTTATCTAGTAAAGTCGGATTCTAACTTGGCTCAGTAACCACACAAGTGTGTATGGCCAGACCCAAATCAGTTTAAAGCCTGTGCTATTCAAGAAACAAAAACATACGGCTCTATACATTCATGAGGTTTTATCTTGTAAAGTCGGAAACTAACTTTGCTCAGTAACCACACAAGTGTGTATGGTCAGACCCAAATCAGTTTAAAGCCTGTGCTATTCAAGAAACAAAAACATACGGCTCTATACATTCATGAGGTTTTTCTAGTAAAGTCGGATTCTAACTTGGCTCAGTAACCACACAAGTGTGTATGGTCAGACCCAAATCAGTTTAAAGCCTGTGCTATTCAAGAAACAAAAACATACGGCTCTATACATTCATGAGGTTTTATCTAGTAAAGTCGGATTCTAACTTGGCTCAGTAACCACACAAGTGTGTATGGTCAGACCCAAGTCCGTTTAAAGCATGTGCTATTCAGGAAACAAAAACATACGGCTCTATACATTCATGAGGTTTTATATAGTAAAGTCGGATTCTAACTTTGCCCAGTAACCACACAAGTGTGTATGGTCAGACCCAAATCAGTTTAAAGCCTGTGCTATTCAGGAAACAAAAACATACGGCTCTATACATTCATGAGGTTTTATCTAGTAAAGTCGGATTCTAACTTGGCTCAGTAACCACACAAGTGTGTATGGTCACACCCAAATGTGTTTAAAGCCTGTGCTATTCAGGAAACAAAACCATACTGCTCTATACACTCATGAGGTTTTATCTTTGTAAAGTCGGAAACTAACTTGGCTCAGTAAGCTATGAAAACATTTAAATATCAAGTTTATACATCTCAAGTCTATGTATCTTGTATGTTTTAATATGGTAGAAAAGATATATTTTATTTATGATTTTTGTAACTTTATTATAAACAGTGTAGTAGGCTACCACCAAATAATTACTTGCTTTTTGCAATAAATAACATTTTTTAAATTGATTTTTAATCACTGCTGCCACTTATTATCGGAATTAATGTGCCATGTTTTGAAAGTAAAGATATTGTTTTTAGATTTGGATTTTTTTTTTGTTTTTCGAGGTAGTTAGAAATTTACTTGTAAGTAGGGGTAGAATGGGATATATATCTTTTTTAGAATTAATTAATATATATCAAGGTAGGTAATATATTTCATACATAACAGGTGGGTTTTAAACATGTTGTAAATCTTTACAAAAAATACAGTTTAAGAAGTGTTCTAAATATTATTATGAAACCCGATTGTAATGGAGGATACGTACACCAAATACTCGACATCTGGTTGGTTGCTTTTGTAATTTTGTAACTTTAATTCTACAGAATGACAAAACATGCAGAATTTGATACTTTTAGTATAATTTCGAGTAAATTACATAAGACAAAAATAGACAATTTGCTGTTTTTATTGTCTTCAAAGTAGATGTATTTTGTAACAATTAGAATCTGGAATGTTTATGCATCGCTAGAAATCAACTGTTATATTAAGGGTTTTTGTAAATATGTCATTTATCGTTTTAGTAATGCTAAAAAAAAATATTATTTGTATGTCTTGTTTCCTTTTCAATAAGTAGTTAAAGATAAGTGTTGTTAGTTTAATATTATGCTAAAAAATATTCACAAGTATTCCTTTAATTTATTTCTCATGCATTATAGGCTTTTTGCGATATGGTTTAAAACTTCTTCAAGTTATAGGCCTACACACACAGACAGTTTTGAATATATTGTTTTTATTTAAAATGTAATATTTAGGGTAGAAATTTTTGTAAAAAACGTAAAAACAAGTACCTAATTATAGAGCAATGGAATTTAAATTGTGTTTTCCAGCAATTTTTTAAAGTTTAGCTAATTATTTTACTTGGATTGGATTTTTATAGGCTTTTGACATCACAATAACTGTTCAGGTAATAATAATATGCATTGTAGTAGTGTAATTAAGATTTTATAACCTATTGTGTTAAGAAAATAGTTCTGGCACAGGCATCTCAAATTAGATTATGAAGAAATGGTAATTAGAATTTAGGTAGCAGGTATATTTTTTCTGTATATTATTTTGTATTTTTAATATTTTTTATTATTCAAGACTTGTAGTATGTTAATAAAAAATTTGAAATAATTTTAATGCGTTTTTCGCTTTATATTACAGTTTCAACATTAGCCTGAATGTTTGTTGGCTTTCGTTGTAGTTGTTTATATTCTGGTTATGTTCCTGTTTATCATTTAATTTTTACACTGTTGCTCACATTACGTTTTAACATCGGACATAAAAAATGTTAATTATATTCTAGCTCATGCTCCGATATAACATTTTATATCTAGTAGCTTACATTACAGATTTGACTTGGGCCTGTGTTCTTAGGCTCAAGTTGCAATCGATTACCTTCTAGAGTATGTTTCATTTAACAATTATTTTTGACCAACCTGCTTATACTTACGTTTTAACATACTTGCGTGTGTTGAGGTATATTTTTTTTATATTTTAGCTTATGTTTTGATTTAACAATTAATTATGAAATATAAGATTTATTCTGTGGATGATAACCCATATGTTTTATTATTATTGTGCGTAAATGGCAGCGAATTATTGTAGAAAATGAATAATTCAACATTATTAAGCAGTTATACATAGAGTTTTAATTTACGATTTTACACCTTTTTTTATGATTGATATTATGACCATTAACCAAAAGATAATTTAGTTTAAGTTTTAAAAGTACTGAATTTAGAGATTATTTAATTTTCTCTTAATTAATCGTAATAAATAGAAAATTAATAAAATTTTAATGTTTTCATTTCGTAAACTCTACAGTGGGTAAGAAAACAGTCCAACATCAATTACTGTGCTATAAATATCCTTTTACTCCTTTTTAAAGAGCAATTAAACTTAATAGTGTAGTCAATGAAGGTAAACATTGGGTATTACCTCAGAATTCTTCAAACCTCCATCGATTTTCATGAACATTTACATTAAAGTTTTTTTACCCTTAACTTCAGAAGCGGTATGCGCTTTTTGCATTTAAGAGGTGAAACCCACCCCTTCTGCAAGAAATTAAAAAAATGCCAATTTAAACATTCTGTTGGTGAAAATGTTATTTACTTATGTAGAATAAATATCCTTTAACATTTTGAAACATGATTTATGATTTCAATAAATTTTTCAACCCATAGAAATTATTCCTCAAGCCGAAAATCATTAAAAAGTTGTATTGTTTCCTTGAAATATTAAATCGCACATTATCAATGCACAAAAAAATTGTTTACTGCTTATGGTATAATTTGTTGATATACTGTGGATATTCAACCCTTAAAACCTACCCCTTGTTCTAAAATCAATAAAAATTCATCCGCTGTAATTGTGCATTTATAATTATTAAAATAGTTTTTACTAAATATAAACAATTCTCTATTTTTAAGAAATTTAAACCTTTAAAAACTAACCCTTGTCATGAAATTAATGAAAAAAAATTACATTTCAGCAGGTTTGGCAGATTTAATAGGTCGGAACTTTTTTCTTACTATTATGAAATATTTTAATTTGTCAACCCTTACCTTACCTACATTTATAATAATAATAATCATAAATGTAATATATAATATTCCAGATATAAAATAATGTGTCCCTAAAATGGTTTTTTGTAAAAACGTGTTTGCTTTTTTTTACGATTACTCCATTATTTTTCATGCTGTGGGATTCATCCAAACAGCATTTTAAAGGAAATTTCAAGGGCTAACAGACTATTTATATTTCCATTTTTAAAACAAATTATTTTTAAAAGTTAAACGATTAAAAGGCTCAAGTTACATGATCCTCTCAATAAAATTTACAGTTCTAACTAAAATTAAAATTAGAATTTGAATTATAATCTCGATGGTTTTTTTCCTACAGAAGTTTGAAAAAAAATTAATAATAAAAAACCTACATTTTTGTTACTAACAATTTTTCCTGTACATTTAGTAGTTTTAGAGTTGTGTAAAAAAATTAATATTTTGAAAATTCGGTAAATTCTGTTTTTTTAATATCCTACTTATTTTCAAAAATAAGCATTCGAAACAAGTCACAGGTTTTGAGCTCATTACTTATATTAAAATAAAGTAATTCTTACAAAAAATTTTATAAATTTCAATTTTGGTGAAAATTACGTAAGTTTTATTTCTCGCTTTTTCTTAACAAAATTGAGTTCCATCTTATTTTCATTGATGTTATCAACTCCATTTGAAGGCTTTTTTTACATAAGTTTTCTATAGGCGTTTGCTGAAAAAGGTGTTGGTTTCCCGTTATTTAAGCTCAGTTCTTGGATCCAAGTACTGTATTCACAATAAATGAGCCCTTTAAATACTTATAAGTATTTTTAGATTCAACTTACATCGTTCATTCAAAAACCAATCTCTTCGTTTCTGTATTAACTCCAATTCTAATATGAAAAAAGTTTTCGAAATACGCATAGTTTTAGAGTTAATTTTGAAAAACCATTTCAAAATATGCATGTTTTGTAAAAAATCAACATTTTCAACCAATAACTCATTAATAACTATCCTGACAAAAAAATTATATAATTAAAAGTACTTAGAATTTGTCCCTCTATTGATTCCTGGTGTCATTTTTGATATAAACAAATTCATCCTCGAAAAGGGGTAGTATTCGCCCACAGGGCAAAAGCACAAGTCAGCACTGTGTCACTTTTGATCCTTGGCACCCTCTAACTACTCATCAATTTTCATGCAAATCGATGAAGGTTTAAAGTTTTCAGAAGGGAAAACCCTTCATTGACTGGACTGTATGTAAACTCGGATATTTGATGAGGCGCTCAGCTTCAACAAATTTGTCAGCTGTATGGAGCTAACATTTATTATTTGATTGTGATTAGTTAAAACGATGTTGGGATGAGAATTTTTGTGTGGAATTTCACAGGTTATGAGAGGATAAGGCTATTATCGGTCCTTCCATCGTCTTTTTACGTTATATAAACATATTTCTTAAAATTTAATCCCTTTTCTCAATATAACTTATTCGTTCTTCAGAAATTTATGTTTTAAATATAATTGATTTATCAAATGTATTGAGTTTTAGTTGTGACCATTTAGTTTTCACTGTAAAAAAATAACATTAAAAATAAAATATTGAGTATGTAATAATAGTTAGTCATACAAGTTTTTTATAGCCAATCTTTAGTTCTCCAACAAAATTTAATAATTAATGTTGCGGAAAATAGTTTAACTTCAAAATATCCAAGAAAAAAATATTTAAAAATCAAGTTAACGTTTAAAAATAAATTATTTACATTATTGGAACCATACAAAAAAATACGAGAGTTGTCATACATAAAAACAGTAATAAAATATTGTTTCGGATGTGAGCGATTGTATTCAAACATGGACTAAATACGCCAATTTTGTGTAGATGTTTTAGTGAAGTTGTAATTATCGAGCGAAACTAGCTTATTCTATACTACAGAGCATATTTGTATGACTGGAGCGTAAAAGGAAGTTAGAACGGGGAATGAGTGGACCAGTAGTAAGAGGAGAGCGATTTCCTTGTTTGAATTTCACCAAAGATCTTGATTCCTAGCCGATTCACTGTAAAACGTAGACAGTGTTTTTATCCCCACTCCTCCAAATGACAAAGTGGACCAGTGCACAATCCAAGGTCAGGGGTTAGGCTGCAGCCATTGTATCGCATATTCCCTAGTTTGAAAGACCTTCAAATGACTGACGAACGTGTAACATATACAAGGTGTAAGATTACAGAGTAACTAGTTCTGACAACAGCCTATTCTGTTGCCTTGATAAGAAGCATTCCTTATAATCAATGATTCATACATGCAGGGAAGAGTTAACTTACTTTTATTGTAGGTTAAAAAGATTACAGGCTGAATGTTCAATCTCCAGGTTTTGAAGATTACTGTAGCAGGCGGCTCTTTAATCAGTTTATTAAAAGAATAAGGCAAGTACATACAAATATTATTAAAGGATAATTATTTAGCTCGCAGTTTTTAAAGGCTGTTGAAATCTAATAGATTTTAATGTCAGAAAAGAGAGAATAAACATGTATAGTATTATAGTTTCTAGAACATTTCTGTTTAGTTCTAAAATAAGTTAATACTTTTCATAGTTTTGTTTTAATGGAGATTTTTCTGTAATATGCACCTTTGAACATGTGTTAGCTTTGGTTTGTCACGGGTTTTAAATAGCTAACCTTTGTGTGTGTGTGTGTGTGTGTGTGTGCGCGCGCGCGCGTGCGTGCTTGCGTGCGTGCGTACGTCAATATGTTTATTATATCTCTTGTCTCCTATATAGAGAGAAGGAGAAGGTAGGGTAGGAGGAATGCATATAGGATTTAGTGACATACCATTCCCTGGTATGGGATGGATAATTATGGCATCCTATTGGCATGGTTACAGAATTATACTTTAAATAAGCAGTGGTAAATATAGGTGGCATTGTTTTTGATTCTTGTAAGAATAGTTTTGTATAACCTGAAGTCTTAAATTACTGTAAATTCTCTAATGAGAATATTACAAATGCAAGGGTAGTAAAAAAAAATTCTTGGTTTATATATTTATAGTCTTACAGGGGCATAGCTAGGATGATGGTTGGAAGGGGCAGGACCCTTTGTCAGAGGGAAGGACCTTCCTGGGGAGATTTTGAACATTTTAATCTTTATAAATAATGTTTTAAGCTCTTTGGCACTTGAAACTACACAATTGTTGGGTCATCGGAAAGCTGTTTTATAGGTTAACATTTTTTTCTAAAATTAATTGATTTGGGGGGTGGGCACATGCCTCCTATGCTTTCCCCTGGCCACACCACTGTATTCTTGTAGATTTTAGTGTAATTGGTAGTTTAAGCTACACTGAAGTTGTATGTACATTGGTCTGCTATAATCAAGAAATAAATGTAAAGCAGAAAATAATATGTTTACATTCTGTAAGATGGAAAATAGTTTCAGCTGGCTAAAGTGTTGTTTATCTTAAGGCAACACAGCCCTTTGGGATATGAAAAGTGTAAACAAAATATATGAGAGATGACTTGAATGAAAACCTTGTTTATTGCCAGGCAAATAAGGAAATATACATCTACTATTTTCAGTCTTGTTGCCTATGTGTTCAGTGTATGTATTCCGACATTTTGGAAAATGAGTACTTCAGCCTTTGTTGTGGCTTTTCACCTCTTCATGACAAGCAGAAATACTCGCCTCTTAGAACTTCTTTTATTTGAAAGAATAAATTAGGCCTTAAAATTCTGAAATTCTATATCTGTAATTACCTGAACCGTATTATAAATAATATGTGGCTGTATATTGTCATGTAATAATGCATCAAATCTCATTATTTTTGTGGATCTCAGAGTGAAGGGATATATAAGTTTGTTGTGGCAGTTTATCTTGTTCCATAAAAGCTCATTGCTAGGGGGACTGCCCAATTGGCATTCCAGATTAGATAGCAAGCATAGTTTTTCTTGCTGATTGTATGAACAGAATTTTTGTTGCGCTGTAGTGATGATCTTTGATGCTATTTTGCTTGATCATTTTGGTGCACATTATAATTTTTCGTCATGGGAGTGTTTTTTAAATATTTGCAGGTTTTAAAATATAGTTGTTAGCTGTAGGAGGTTATTTTCATTGAACCTTTTATTACACTTTTGCTATTAATTGCGACCAGACTTTTTGTTAACTACCCTTGTTATTTTGGAACTTACTTTGTTTTGGTAGTGTGTTTTAAAGTGAAACACAAGTTGAGGCCTAACCATTACTTATTGGTCACTCGGGGGAGATGTTCAATTTGCAGTACTTGAACTTAGTTATACGGACTTCGTTATAAAGTTTAGGAGAATAATAAGGCAAACATGTTTACGCATTATGTTTATGCAAGTAGTTGTATCGCTTTTTCCTGAACATTCAGATTAATGGTAAAAGAATATGTCAATCAACTAGTATACTACTATCATTTCTGTGTTATAAAGTGTTTTTTTTGTAATTATGAATTAGTTGCAGAAAAAAACCATTTGGGATATAAGGAAGAGGTATACATTTGTTAGATTTAGTCTATAACGACTTAATAACATAATGCTTGTATATAAAACACATTTTCTTAATCCTGACAAACGATTTTTACATGATTATATTACTTCAATAAAATAATATTATGATGCCATGGCAGAAGAAATTAAAACAGTAGTTTCTGAATATTTATGAAGGTCAAATTTCGCCAATATTTTTTAAGCAAGGAAGGAACTCTTGAGACAGTCGCTGAAGACAAGAAGTAATATTACAAAACTAGGATTCTCATGTCTCAATTCCATATTCATAAAAGGACTGGTGAAAAAAGTGATAGTAATATCAAACTTTATTGAGCTTAAATTTTAACTACACGAACAATTTTTGTAGTTCTCTTTTCATGAACAAACAGTTGGCCTTTAGTCTTTTTATAGTAGGTTTGTCTGTAAAAGTTATTTAGACCAGAAAAAATGTTGGTATATTTCGAAATGTTGATGTTTTATTAAGCCATGTATTATCATCTCTTTCCTACCATGCACATTACTATAAAGCTATATTAAGACATAGTTACAAATTATCTGGTTAGAATATATTTGGTTTTTTAAAAAGTAAATTGACTTAAGGTAACATTAAGACAACAATTTTAGCAACCTAGACAGTGTCAATTTTTCACACATACAAAATTATTGTACCTGCATATGAAGAAACACTTAATGAACAAGAAAAATAAATAAAACATTGTGCTGATGTCACAAAATTAAAAAAAGTTTAGAAAACAAACTACTTTCTACATACCCAGAGGGTATAAATTTAAGTTTTTATTTCTTTAAACCAGATCACTTCATTACAAAGTAACTACATTTGAATACAACTATAAAGTATTTGGTTAGGATGGATTAGGATTTACTAATTTATGAAGAAAATTTTTGCCATGTGTTAATCTCTGTCTTGATGTTCCATGTGGTGATGCAAAAACATAACCAATACCAAAATTCATTTTTCACCACTTCGCATGTTAATAAGTTACCCTGTGTTGCTAAAGTTTATTTCCTTTTTTATTCCCAAATAGAACCTAACTAGCCGAATTAAGTTGTTTAGAATAGTGTTATTATTTATATGGCAACATTCTTTATATACACTGAGGTTTTTATTTTAAAAAATCAATGACCTCTGATTACCAAAAATTGTCTCATTGTTACTTGAATTAAATTATATATTTTTTAAAACCAAATCTATCCTCACCAGGTAATTTATAACTAAATTTCAATAATAGCTTTATAGGAATATGACAAGAGTGAGAGTATGTTTATGTTTGAAAATTAATGAATATTTAAAGGACTAGTTGTGGTTACAGATTAAAAGCAATTAAAAAAAAAAAATGGAGGCGGTGAAATAATTTTAAACTATTGCCTTTGTATTTTCATGAATTTTTAAATAATGGTTAACTTTTACATTAAGGATTATTTTTATGAACATACCTATATCAAGCTAACAAACCTCTTTGTGTTTGAATAGATGCAGTATGTAGTAAATACATGACACAAAACTTTTAAACCATTAACATATATCCGTGGAATTCATGATGATTTAATCCGTTTGATGAAATGCAGTGATTAACGTTTATTACTCCATTGTAATACTTTAGGAATCCACAGTAATTCTTTATTTCACATAGCGTTTTTGTTGTAACTAATGCAATGGTTTGGATGTATTTTCTATATCTATAAAATATTAGGGTTCCGGAGTAAAGTAGATCAGCATGCTTATTTTTTCTTACCATTGCTAGCAACTTTTAAATCTTCAACATTTTAAAGTAATAGCAGAGAGAAAAATAAAATTTTCAACTATGTTGTACTTGATAAGAGAAATACAGCTGCAGTGTTTTTCAATACCATCGGCGTTTTTATTGGTTCCTGCAATAAAAACGTTTAACTGTACCATAGTACAAATGTTTTTAAAGTTTTTTTCTTGAGTTATAGGTTATTTTGAATGATTTCACTTCCCGTATGTTTTTCATTATTCCATATGTAAAGTGTAAATTCTCCTACTGCCTACTTAAGCTTAAAATATTTGTGTGTGACTTTGGTTTCCAGACAGAAAAATATAAATATCAAGATGTGGGTAAAAGAGTTCAGAATGTATGGGGTGATGTTATCATTTAAATGAGGGATTCTAATTGAGACAATAATATATAAAAATGTGCCACTACAGAATTCCTACACAAAACATAAGCTATAAAATTAATAAACGATTACAAATACTCACTTTCCTTCCTGTGTTTATTAAAACCTAAACTTGAAATTACTCTTGAATTTACGTAGTCATTACGTTCGGTGAAACTGTTTATGACTATCCGAACTTTAAATTTGTAAAAACTTATTGAGATAGAACGTTTTTGATCACTCCGTGGCGATCTTCATCAATGCCTTCTGTTTGGAGATGTTGGGTCGGAGTAAGTGGTGACGATTTTGAAGGCAGGTTGTTTTCAATAGTATGTAGGATTTGTATTGGGTTTGTTCGTGTAATATGTTTGTATTTTGTGTCCTTTTTTGTCAATGTGTAAGATTTCTTAAAAGATAAAGAATTTATCCAAATAATATACGCATTTTTGGCTGTACGTAAATTTTAATAAATTATTTGGCCAAATTTTAAAGAATGGAAAATCATAATGATTATTGGATGCTGATTGTATTTTTATCATTTTTGAAAAATAGGAATTGAAGTGGGTTAAAGGATCTTTCTACATAGCAGCCTTCCTAGGTAAATTTTAATAGTTTTGTATATAATGAAAGATTCTAAAGTAACTGGTGTTGAACACTGTTGCATTATCTACGCATCCAATGAGCATTAACCATACTTAAGTAATACTATTATTAATGCATATAATTTAATTCAGTTTGATTCTTTCTGTAATTATTTGTCTTTATTACTAAAAGTTCCAAATTTAAAGTTGAGTATTTAAAGAACTAAAACACTGGCTTATATATTATAACATAATTTTTAAAGACGCTATACAACGGGGTTTTACTATTTTATGAAGATTTATTATTTCTATTTAATAACCAAAACCAAAAAAACTACTCAAGAATAATTCATTAACATTTATTATTACAATTTCATCTCAACATTAAACAATACACAAAACAAAATTTTACAACTTAACAATTTTTAACAAAATATACTAAAATTCGATTCTTTAAATTTGAGTTACAAGGTTTTTATACCCTTGGCTAGTTTAAGATCTCTTGATATCTCGGGGTTATAGTATGGGCTATATTTTTAGAAATTCTTAGGTAAATTAAATAAATTTTGAACAAACAATATTAAATTTTGAAAAAGCAAAAAAAAAGGCCAAACTATTTGAACTGGATTATTTCGAACTATTAATTAACTATAAGATATCCTAATATACAAATTTAAACTTCTCTATTATCTTAAAAGTCCACTAAAGTTATTTTATAGCGCTATTACTCAACTTAATAAATATCAAAATTTTGCTGGTCGCTTACGTAAATTCCCGTTCTCTCCAATTAAACAATTCACACACTTAAATCCGTTTTAGTTCTTTCAAATTATATTTTCACTGTATTAACTCTTTCAATTTTCTTATTCCTATTTAATCTGGCCAAGTTTACTCACAAAACTGTATAATTTAGACGAACTCTTTCCAAATAAATAGAATTTTGACTGGTCCTGGCAGGTCCCATCTTAAAGCGTCACCCACGCCATCCAACTCAACTCTCACTACGCGTCCTTTTTTTCTTTTAAAATGTTACCAATATGGCGGCTTTCTTCTTCAAAAAAAACACATATGGGTTATAATTTAGTTCGATTTCTTTCCACTAGACTTTCACACATGTTTCTACAGCTGTTAATGTCAACGAACTATTTTCACCAGTTTTAATCTTGTTAACTTTGGTTGAAACTTACTGTTTTAATTTTCCGATCCTTAATAAAGTTTCCAGTGTTTATTTTATTAATATTATTAGTGTGTGAAGTGTCTTTGTGTTTTACTTTTGTGATATTTCCGAATTGTGTGTGTTTTGCTTGGTCTTTCATAAACATAACTTTACATTGTTTACAATCGTTTTTTCACTTTTTCCTTCAAGTAATTACTTAGCCCTATGTTCCTACAGTTTACAAATTTGTTTACACATAACTATTATTAGATTATCTTATTTTAATTTATGTGTTAGGTTATTTGATATAACAAATTTCCTAATACATTTCCAGTTCAAAAACCTTGTTTACAATTCCTAGGCTTTTACCAGAATTTAGTTTCAATTTTAACCTAACCAATCTTTTAATGAATTTCTTTCTAAATTTTGAGTGAGTTATTTCTCATCTATTTTCCAATTCTTAAATAATATTATATAGCCCATTCTATAAATGTTACAATATCTTCAACATAATTAGAAGTTTTTAACGTAAAATTTAGGTTTCTAAGTGGAAGGATTAATGATTGACATTAATTTAATTTATAAATAGGAACAATACATGTGGAATACTGAGAATGACATTGAAATTCCTACTTATTCTGGAATGTGTTTTTATATATTTATGCAAGAAATAATTTTGGTACAAATAACTGATAATTGAAGTCTATCAGTTGCATACAGTTTAAATGAATCCTTTAGTATGTCATATGCCCTTTGAATTTATATGTCTCAATCCGTATGTATGGATGCAGTTCATGCTGTTTATTTTTGTAGCATATTTTAAAGGTTATTGTTTGGAAGAAAATGGTTTTACAAAACCAAATACTGTGAATGTAACATTAAACAAATATACAGAAAATGGAGTAAATTGGTGACAGAGGGTATATAAAAACTTGAATTTTATCTTACATTAAATGAGAACTTGGCATATATATATATGTTTGTATGTTCAACTTTTCTTGAATCTTTCTAAAAAGTGGGAGGTATGCTGTCAATAATTGTAATATTTATGTATATTTTAATAGTATTTGGGGAAAAACAATTCCAGATTTACTCCAGTGCAAAATATAATAATATAACATACACACAAATAACGAGCTTACATAAATATTGTAAAGATATCTCTATGTTATGAATTTGCTTCCTTTACCATCAGTTTTTTTTCTGTAAGGATTTACTATGTCAACAGCAACAACATGATAATGCATATTTATGCACGTGCAGTACAAATATATAATGTAATAATGAGTAATTTTTTTATGTAAAAAATATTATTGAAGAGTAAATTTGTGAAGTACTACTAAGTAGGTAGGTGGTGATTGAATAATAAGTGGCAGAATCAAAAATATGAAAGATCCAAGCCATATATTAGTGTGTTTAAATAAAAATGCAAGTCAAATCAATGGTGAACAAATTATATGAAAACTTCTTAGATAATTTAAGGAATGCAACTGCTATGATTTTATTATTGATTTAACAGAAGTGATTATTGATTTTCATTTCACATTTGAATTTTTTAATGCTATTGAAATGATTTATTCACTAAATAAATTAAAACTTGTATAAAGTACCATCATTGTGCTTTAGATGTCTTCAAAAGATTTTGCAATGGAATACATTTATTTGTAACTGATTTATGCAAAAATATTATTAGAGGTGAATTGTGGCTGAAGAATTTTAAGGTTAAGAAGTACCAAGAAATTCATTAGAATTGTGCACAAATCTTGAATTTACTATGAGGTGGTATTAATTTCCTGTAAAACCAGCTTTTGCTATGACAATTATTCATGCATTTTAGCTAACACTTAAGGACAAACATTTGAATTTGTTGAGAAGGCGATTTGTTAATTGACAGCAATATTTATTATGCATGGCTTTTTTTCTAGAGTAAAGAGGTAAAATGCCTGAAAGTTCTTTTTCCACAAGAAAATCCTTGTAAACAAGAAAAGTTATGTAGAAAGAAGTATTCAATAAAAATACACCTATTCATCTTGTTTAAGACTATATTTAAAAGTTAGTTGCGGTTACAACAACTTAGATAACTACATCTTGGATGTTTCAATAGAATGAAATATTGATGTATTTGTAAATACAAATTTAAGCTCACTCAACACATTTCTAAATAATAAGCTAATAATCAAAAACAAATAAAACTAAGTAGAATAAAATAAACAATTATAACTTAACCTTTAAAATATTTATAGGGTTATTTAAGCAGAATATAATGTAAAGAAATACAAATTCATTGATTCTTGAACATATAAAACAGAATAAACTCACAAAAAGGATTTACAGTAAAATAAATCTATTACAATTTATTTTAATAATTCTGCATACTATTTGTATATGTTGTATTTACTTACTACACTACTGTACATCACCAAAATCCCTTTCCCATTTCCTACATTGTTTTGAATTAATAATAAAAATATTTAAAACATTTTTATCAGTTGTTGCACTTTATTTCAACTTGGGGTGTAAAAATTAGGCATCAGGAAACATTTAAGATTAAAGTAGTAATTTCTTTTAAAGTTTTAATAAAATAGTGTATCTCATACATATATTATGTTGTATGAATTTGAATATCAATTTGCAATTATTATGCAAATACTTATTAAAAAGAAACACTTCATAGCAATTCTAGATAAGTTTATTATTAAAAACCTTTTCCCAACGTTTATGTTGATTGTTTTATTGTGAATATGAATGTTTTGTTTTAGTGCTGGTTCTGTCTTCTATTTCAAAATTGCATTACATAGTTTCTTAATACAAAATATGTTGAACTTATAATATAAAAACTAATATGTAACGTTTGTACTGTAAAATTATTATTTCACGGTAATTTTCCAGAAAATAAAGAATAAGATAATTTTTAATTCTCATAAATACTATTTTACTATTCAATGAAGTGTTTAAAAGAAGATAAGTTGGAAAGCTGGAGGAAGTAAAACACAGTGTTTTGTACCTAATTCGACCCGTGCTTATCAGTTTTTAACTAGATATTCCTCTCTACACGCCTGTTAAAGCAGAATTGCCACAAGCCTCCAAAACATTTTCCCCTCTTGTCATTGCCTAACGTTACCCATTTTTTCGCGTCATTTTTTTCAGTGCACTGTTTAGTCTTCCTTATACAGTTAGTCATTTTTATAATAATTGCAGCACGACTTGGCAACTCCGGAACGTTATGTTACAAGTGGCAACATCGGTGGTACAATTGCAGGTCTTTGCTCTCTCCCCCCTCTCCAGGCTCTTGCTTGCAACATGCAGCTTTCTTCTTCGTCTTAGTGACGTCACTTGGGTGGCCTAATTCGATACCTTTACGGCCTGAACAAATTCTGTCCTTATTTTGAAACGTGTGTTGGGTTTTAGTAAGGGTATTGTATTTAAATATGTACATGAGTGAAATATTGATATATTAAAATATTTATTTTTACGTTTACGGACAATATCTCTAAAATTCCGTATTGCCCATTAACCCTTTAAATAGCACTTTTTCATCATTTTTATTACGAAATAAATATATTTGTACATTGTTTTATGTAAGCTGGATGGTTTTTGTCGGGGTTAAAGCTTTATATTGCTGTTAACTACTTCTGTTTTATAACCTGTTAAAATTCTGTTAACACACACAACATAGCTAATTTCATAATTTATACTGTACCCAACAGGCGCTCAAACATTGTTAATCCCAAAGTCAAGAAATGTTTTAAATAAAATATAAATTGTTTGTACAGTTTTGATGAAAAAAATATTAAAAAAAAAGTATTTTTTTAACACCTCAATCACCACAAAGTTATCACAAATGCGTGTGAGTGTAACTGTATACTATAAACTCCAGTGTATTGAGGATAAAGTTAAAACTGTCCTAAGTAATAGCAGGAAAAAAAAATTCAAATTATTTTCATGAAAGGTTGATGAACAATATTTTTAGTTAATCTCTGAGGGGTAAAAACAAGCAAACTTGACGATTTGCCAACCCTTGAACACAAATATAATTGGCCACGTGAAAAGCGCAGATTTTGTATATCCAACTCCCAAATTGACATTGTTTGGTTTTATGACATTGTCATTCCGAATGCCAAGCGAATGGGATATTGCTTTTGAATGAAGTGGGTGAGCCAGAAGGTATCATTGGAATCCATGGTATGAGATAAACTTCACGTTGAAACTTGTTTAAAATGGTAGCTGCAAGAACATTGTCCATGATTTTTTTTTTTTATAACCAATAGTGTGTAATTACATAGCTTTGGTGCATTCAAATTTCAAAGCAAATGATTGACAGGATAGTTGACAATTTGTCAGGATCGATAACAATGACTTTATTTTAAAATTATGGTGTCAACGTCTATATTTTTGTTGCCAAAATAGCTTGCTCATGTAACCACGCATAATTAGTGTAATTATAGTGCAAATATGGAAATATTTCTTATTAAAACATCTTTGGTAGCAGCATATTGCAAAAATTGTCTGGGAGTCGAATGCATTTTCTTGCATTTGAATTTTTTAAAAATTTGTTCGTTGCAAATGTTGAGCAATTGTTCAGAGAATGTCAATGCCATTTGATCATTTTGAAGGGGAACAGCATGTATATGGTAAGGTATAATTTACTCATACTTTGCCAAAGCAGTGACAATTTAAATTCGTAGGTTAAGTTGATTGTTATTGAATGACTTTCATACATCATTAAAAAAATCATGTAAAATACTTCATCTTACGAATTTACACAATGTATGTTTTTAATTGTATTTGTAAATGTTATAATAATCTTAATAAGAGCTCAATTCAATAATAAATGACCTTTTCAAATCAATCGAATTTTAACTTTAAAATGAACTTACAATAATGTAACGTTATAACTTACAGTAACAGCTGTTACGCAAACTAACCTAACTACATATATAAAAATTGTTGTAGTATAGTTCAGCCTAAATATAAATATAAGTAACTGCATTGCTGGGGCAGAGAAGTAGTTGCATTTTCTAAATTCTAAAACACGATTGCAGCACTGCCCAACAAATCAAATTGTGAATCTAAACCGTCCTTGAATAAAATTAAACATGGGAACAAAATTTCATTAAAATCTGTCCAGCCATGTAGGAGGAGTACAGGGACATACGCACGATATACTTACACCAAAACAGATGTTAGCTAAACACAAACTAGTAAATATTATAAGTTAATGTTAAAAACTAAAAGAGTTTAATTATATAAAAAAGAGTCAAAAAAAATAGTTTACATTTAATAGCATATATAACAGTGTAAAATGATTTTAATAATTATAATACAATAATATATGATAATAATATAATTTCAAGATAGTATTGATAATATTAGGCAAAAACAATGACTTATCATCAGTAAAGGTTTTATTATTCAGTAAAGGTTTTTATTAAGAAGTTCTTTATTCTGAAATCCATCAGAATAATAATTTACTAAAATGATAATCATATGTTGTTATAATCATAATGTACCATATGTTACAAAGTTTTCTATTGTAACAAATAATATATGTTATAATCATATTGTAACAGTCATATTATCATACTCTCTCTCTCTATAGAGAGTGTATCGTATATATATATATATATATATATATACCACACACACAACACAAACACACAGTTTTATTGGAATTGTGGCTAAGAAAAATAACTTCTTATGTCCATAAGTGTTTTTGCAAGTAATGAGATTTCGGTTATGATAATTTATTATATTATTTTATTTGTCTATAATAATGTGGTAGGTGTGGAGTCAAAACAATTCCCGTAATATAAATAATATTTGTAATTAATAATAGCTTTTCATCTGTTCATATCAGACTAAAGATTTGAAATGCCGTGAAACTCAGCAGCAATAATAATTAATAGCATTTTAATTGCTTTAAAGATATTCATTAATTTCTTTGATGGAAATTCCTTGAAGTGTGTGTTGGTGTATGTGTGGGTGTGCGCGTGCGGGCAAGTTTTTGAATACTGACACTCTGACTGAACATTAATTGAATGTTTTCAAGTAGTTTTTATTAGACAACTAAAAATTACGTAATCTGTGAGGATCAAACATTAAGAAAAGCACAACACATACTTGTTCTTCATTTAATAGTGTAGGGTTTTTGTAAGATGCTATTATATAATTCAACATTTTAGGCTTTCAAGTACCAACTGGAACTTGAAGATTGTAAAATCATTTTAATTCTATTTTTTGTAATACATTACTCTGATTACCCATCTTAATTGTGAAAAGTGAGTGATATAAAATAAGCTAGATTAATACTCAAAGTTTATTCTCAAATAAATGTGTAGGAAATTTGAGAAATACTGGTTTTTCAAAGTTTACATTCAATAAATGTGATTCGTGTTATCAAGGGAGCCTGTACGGGTTTGGTATTCTTTATATGTATTAAAGTGTGTAAATAGGTTATCATTGAAGTTATGTTGTAGAATCAATAATAAGTAAAAATCTTCCATGTATTTTTTAAAGGTACGAGGTGAAAAGTGTGATAATTTTTTTCAGTTTCTGTACGTCATTCTATTTGAACTTTTATGAAACATTCATGCCTATACTAGACATTAAATTTTATACCTACATATTATCAATAAGAAGTATATGTGAAAAGAGATTGTATGACAGAAGACTAGGATAATAGGTAGTTTTTACCTTCAACTACAAGGTAAACTAGAATGAGGTGTAGGGACAGTTTCTAGTCTTTGTGTTGGCCTTTAACTAATATGCTGAAGTTTTAACACTTTCTTTCCTTTTTACAGAAGTTTTATGTTTTTATTCCATTATACAACTGTTTTATGTTACTATAATTAATTCTACCAAAATGCGTGTTATTAATTTTCTGATACTGAATCATGATAATTTTAATTGAAATATTTTATTGAAGTTTTATTTAAATTAAATGAAATTATAACATTTTAAATCTATATAATTATTATTTATGCAACGGCAAGTAAATATTTCTTGGATATTCTAGGGTTTTCACGAATTGCACAATGTTTGCAAACTTTGTTATATTTCACTGCTGAACCCATCACATTTATTATGTATCGCTTTTTATTTTGAAACTATAAATTAATAACGTGTTATAACATACAATTTTAAAATAAAATTTGTAAATTTTTGCTTACAGAATAATCACAGTTTTTTTTAAAATTTTTATTTAGCTCATCTTTTTCTGTAATAGTAGTGTTACTATTAAACATTTGGTTTACAAAATGTGTTGATTTAACGAAATTGAAATAAAATATACTGGTGTTTTTATTTGAGTATTTTTTATACCTCAATAGCGTTCATAAACTCTACAAAAACACATTAATAATTTTATTAGGAAGCAAGAATTTATTATTAAACTTTGTGTTAAATATCTATAATTAAATGGGGATTGGAAATGAATTAATGCTTCAAATTGCACTTATTGTAAATTTAATTAGTAATACAAGCTTGTCTTATATTTCAAGTACTGTATTATTTATAGTTCTTATAGTAATGAAAAATTCAATTTTTTCTTTAGGCCACCAGAGGAGATCAGTAGTTTTGAGAGGTCTAGTCATTTCTATGAGCGTGAGCGTGAGAGGCGTGACGGAGACACTTATTTGCGAAGGCCTGCATCAACTTACCACGTTGCATCCTCTGAACCTTTGCGTGGAAGGACACGAGACCGCCTTTATAGAAACGGGCCCTACACTCCCATCATTGAGAGGTTAGTTACCGCAATTATTTAATTGTAAAAGTAAAGAAAAATAACAATAACTTATCTATATATAATTATACAATTATTTTTTCCTCAGTCATATTATGAACTCTTAGATATTTCTTTTTTAAGTTGAAGGTTATAATTTTGAATTTATAAAGTAGTTAGAATAAGTTATACTAATCTAGAGTGGATTGTGTGAAAATTATTATATGGTTGTCATGAAAAATTAATTTGTGTTTAGCACTCCCATCATTGAGAGGTTAGTTACCGCAATTATTTAATTGTAAAAGTAAAGAAAAATAACAATAACTTATCTATATATAATTATACAATTATTTTTTCCTCAGTCATATTATGAACTCTTAGATATTTCTTTTTTAAGTTGAAGGTTATAATTTTGTATTTATAAAGTAGTTAGAATAAGTTATACTAATCTAGAGTGGATTGTGTGAAAATTATTATATGGTTGTCATGAAAAATTAATTTGTGTTTAGTTAATAATTTGCTTTATTGTTTTATTTATAATATCGTTATATTATAAATAAAATATTTGGTTTGAATTGTCTGTCAGATTTAGTTTCCCTGATCTCTTTGATTTTATTACTGTATAATATGTTTTCCTCCAACATGAATATATATTAGTAATGCTTTATTTATTACTGTCTTCTTTAATATCATCGTTTGAATGCAACATATTCTACACAGTCTTTAATTTTACCTGCTTCAATTACGTTATCATTACATAGAGCTAAATCTGGGTTGGAGCCATTGCAGAATGTTTTCTTATACAATATATTTTTTTAACATCCAATGTATAGAACAAATGTTAATAATCACAGAAGGATACTCAGGTTTTGGCACCAGTCTCCTTACTACCATCTGTTTTTATATGGCAGATTAGTATAATTAGACTAATAGTAAGTCTACAGTTTATTGTTGCAAGCCAGCTGACAGAAAAATATGCTTCCTGCTTAATCCCAGCACCATCCTTACAATTTTCATTGCGAAATACTTATTTCGTATTTCTTATAAAGCTAGTTGATTAACCCTAAGCACTCGGATTTTTTGATTATGCATTGCCTTCCTTTTTATAATTAAATTGAGACAAACTACTCCCCTGCAAGTCGTATTGTTTATGAAACAATTGGTTTCTTTTATATTATTTTAGTCAACCGTGCCATTTTTATTTACTAATGTATGTATACTATTTTCTTTCCTTGTAGTTTTGCAGAATATTATATCTTTCAAAATAATCTCCTGGATGGAGTCCTGGTTTTCTGCTGCATGTCTTGCAGTAAAAAAATGTTTTTCTTCTCTCTTTTTATCTTTCTGTTTCTGTAACTTCACAATTCTTAATGTTGGGTTTTGACATTGGGATAAATAAAACGTATTTTTCATTTGGTCTTTGTTCCTTGTCAGTAGTTGATGGCCGACCCCACTTCCTTCACTGGTTATTCCTAGTATCACCAACGAAGTTCCCTCACCAAGTTTTGGGGAAACTATTTTTGTTATACAGGATTTTCTTCCTTTCTTTTGTTTGCTGTTATAGATAATAAGACTGTTTACTACAGTTACTTCTATAGCAAGACAAACAATTTCCTCTACCTTTAGGTTGCCTTGTAAAACTGTAATATGGATTGGAGTCAGCTAGACCACCCATAAACGGGTTATATTTACAAATAACTGTTGGCTTAGTTATTTCATTTATAATAACTTTTTCCCCTTTTATTTCAATTGTTTGTACACTTTTGTCATAAAATGTAACAACCAAGGCTACAAACTTATTGTCTTTCCAAATTAGAACCATTGTTCATATAAGCTCTGAACTCCCCTTACTCAGTTTTGTGAATTTAAGTTCAGCTGGTAGACCTTTTCTCTTTGTGGTAATTATTCCAGTTGTATGCGCTCTTAAGTTGCAGTTGTTCTAGACCTAGTTTATAACAAGAATAGAACTTGTCTGCATATGTATGAAAACCTCTTCCGTTAATGCTTTCAAATAATTTATCTACAAAGTGTAAAAGAATTCTTGGAGTAAAAGTCATAGCTTGGACTTAGTCTGGCCTAACTGAAGAATTGGTAGTTTGTGACCCATAGAATGGTATAAAAACCCTTGTACATACAACCAGTAAATCAGGAACAAATAATAGATCAGGAATTTTAGAAGGACTTATTGCATGTGATGAAGAAACCACAGCAAACTGAAAGTAAATAAATAACCTGCAAACTGTACCCTACTTGGACCATACAACATAAGGGCAAACTTGATTTTGTAGTGACTCACAAATTCAAAGACATTTTAAATTTAGTTCAAATTATTTTGAAAAGCAATTTTCATCAATGTCTCATTCTATTCATAATTATGTTACACGTAATTTTACTAAAATAAGACATTAAAAGTTTCACTGAATGACATGGAGAGTAAAAAGATAATTACATTATCAACAGTTACTCTTATTTGTGTTTTAGAGAGTTAACTAATCACAAACAATAGGACAAACCTAAAGTATACAAATTAAAGCGAAAGAACATTTAAAATATAATAATTCCCCATTTAAAATATAATAGGCCTTTAAAATCAGCTATGGCGAAGCATTGTTTGGATGAGAACCATATATTTAGAAGTGAAAATGTAATATATTTTAATATATTCTTTTGAAGAATGTAATATATTTTATTGAATTACATGCTTGGGAAACTATTTGTAAATAGATATAAAAGCTAAATTGTTATAATGAATTAGGACCATTTCAAAATACCATATTATTGTAAATTAATTTAGTGTTAAATATTATCTTTAATTTAAATTTTTATAATAATTGTTTTAATATTACATTTTATGAATATTATAGTTTTGTCAAAATTAAATATTTATAGTTATCACATTTTGTTCATTGTAAATATATTAACTAGCCGTTGTAAGTTTGGCGATGCACAGATCCGATTCTAATTTGTGTAAAATTTGATAGATTATGTCCCATTTTTAAATTAAAGTTATGTGTTTGTGGTAGCATCACTGATGATGACGACATAAATCATTGAAACGCGTAGGAAATTAAAATTTTATAATTGTGAGTCGTGTATATATCTTGAGTTTTTTAACTATTACAGTTAAGTATGTAACTCGTCTATAAAAATTTTGGTTTACTGGTTCAAATAATGGTTTACTGTCAAGTCCCAAGTGGCCTTCTGATAAAAAAAACATTAAACATTTAAATGAAATATGTGTCAGAAAACTTAAATATAGTGGTTAAAATTTTAAAGATTAGAATATATCCTGAATGTACCAATACTCTAGAGATGAGTAGAAATTCTTAGCATTTCATGGTTTCACCATGTGGCTGCTGGGTCCATTGTTTGGCAAAGGGAGCAACCCTGAGTAGCCCCAGGACTTGTGATTCCAAGGGATGAAAGGGCAAAGTCATTTAGTAGGTTGTAAAGAGATTTTGCTGGTATACCTCTTGCTCCCACTTCTAAGGCATATAAATTAACCATGTAGTTATTTTTGGTTATTTCGTAATATTTATTCATTTTTATTATGTGGTTTTTGGGTATGTTTTGTTTTCCACGGTACTCTTAGTTCTACCAAAGTGATATGTTAAATTTTACTAGAAAAAAGCAGTGTATATGTATCCATTAGAATAGTCTAATCAAGTGCAGGACCTGGAATTAAGTAGGGGTTCCACTTAGAGTAACCTGTTTTTATAGAGCGGATTTCTCTCTGCTTGAGGTCAATCCTTTTTGGGCTCTAGCTACCAAGAGATTTACAGCTTTGTATGATTTAAAGTACTCTATCACGGCGACGTGAGTAACGACCCCTATCAAGAAGCATGTTATATCCCATCAATAAGTGACTGGCTGTAACTATTGCCTCACTACAAGTATAACAAAATTTTTCAGAGGCTTTCCCCCTTTGAAATATTGGATCATATCCTAAATGTATCAACATACACAATTCTGTATAAAGTAAATATTTCCCTATGAAACAGCATTAATTTATGCTACAAACAATATTTTACAACATACTTACAAAATATGTAGTGTTTGTCTTAAAAAAATATAACTTTATTAAATGAAATAATAAACTAAATAGGCATTTGAAATTGGCAAACAATATAATTATTTGCAGTTTTCTATTCTCTGTAAGTTTTTTTAACAGTACACAGTATTATATTTTACAACATTATTATATAGGTATATTAAACTATATGTACAAAATATAACGTTAGGCTAGGTATAGTTTGATAAAAATAGAGTTTTCCTTTGCCAATGCTAAATGATTACTGTATTTGTGCTCTAATGCTGTACACATGTCTATATCAGTTTATGAATATTTGTACTGTCAACATTATAGTAATTTTGTAAGGTAGATGTAATTCAATAGTCATATTATATAATTTTATTTTTTTTTTATAAAAGCTGCTCCAACTTTTGCTATTACTCACGTTAATTGTAACTTTATACTTATTACTTTTAACTTTAACTTTATAATTGTTGGCAAGGTTTATCATTAAAATTAAATTTACTCACTACACAGAATTTTGAAATAACTTAATTTAAACTTACAAAAAATACTTAACTAAAATACATTTATGAATTCCTGTTGTCACATTAAGTAGTCATACAAGTTTGTTTCATGTTATCCTAACCAGTTACTTTATAATTGTATATTAATATATAAATATTAATATTAATATTAATAATATTAACTTTAATTAATAAACTTTATTAATAACGTTTATTAAACGTTAATTAATTAATAAACTTAGAAATTTTACATTTTTATGTAAATAAATTAGGTTTGTTCCAACTAAAAATAAACACTATTTATTGGGTCAACTCTAAAATAATTTCCTTCTTATTTAGCATGTATTTTTGAGTAAAATATAAAGATTGAACCCACATTTGGTCTGGTAATTATTCAAGCTAACTTATGGAGGTCACTCAGTTTCACACAATGTGTCCATGCATATGTATTTGTGTATGATTTCTTGGATTAGATAGGAGACTGACAGACTTATACTGGTAATAATCCAGTATGTCTTAGATTGGACAACCTGTCAATCTATAGGCACATGGTATAAGAGAAACTCATTTAAACCTTTGTTTAATTTTGAGGGAAGGGAAGCACAATCAATACAAATTTGATACACAGTAGAGCCTCTCTTAATTCTGAAGGGCTGAAGGGGGGAAGAATTGGAGAAAAAGATAAATTATAGAAGTCATGTAATTGTAGCTAAACATAGCACACAAATAGGTATATAATGTAATTAATATTTTACTTACATGATTTGTCGTTTGAAAAACTTAGTAACATTATTACACAACACTATAAAAAACATTAGTAGTCTGCAGTATTACAAATGCAGCATGTTACTCTATTTTCATAAAAAAACATAAAAAATAACACATAACAGTATCTTATAAGAACAATAACACTAGCAAGAAAAATATGGTATATTAAATCTATTTACTTTTTAAAAAAGTTTGTCATTTTTTTTCTACAAATGAATTTATTTTTTGTATTGCAAGCTGTCAAATATGTCTTAATGATGTCAATTTCTCCAGTTCTGCTTCTTTTTGCCTCTTATACCTTTCAATGCATTTCGTCTACTTCTCTATAAGACACTTCATTTTCTGGGCAAAGTTTACACTGTACCTCAGTTTCTCCAATAAATGCCTCTTTAACTTTAACTTAAACAGCAATATCTCTTCTAAAATTTTGTACCCCACATCATTATTATCTTCTCTTCCATTCTATTTAATCTTCGTCAGCAATTGCTTCTGTATCAAGTATATTTGATATATTCCTTTTAATTATGAAATGAAATTTGTGTTATTTAAATCATGGAGTTTCAATTTTGTCAATTTCCTGTTTGTTCCAACAAGATGCGTGTGTTATTCCATACATGTGAAATATTAAATATAGCATTTTTAATCGTATATATGTTCCAAAATTCATGTACCTGCATTTAACTATCGAAAATGATTGATTTTTGTAAAAATATTTTTCTGTAGTGTCGCTTTAGACTTTCAAATAACACATTATTCCATTGACTGAATCAAACAAGAGGTGTTTGCTGAAAGAAACATAGCTGTTATGCCGCCAGCTGTTTCAAGGTAGATTAGCTGGAGCAATATCTATTATCAGTAGGGCCTTTTCTGGTAAATTTATTTTTTGAAGATGACTTTTCTCTTGAGGGACAAAACATTCATGAAACCATACATTGAAAATATCATAAAATATCAAAATATATGTCACCCACATACTCTTTGAGAATATTTTCTGGTGACAGGTCTACACTTAGATTTTTTAATGCCTGTAGTTTCTTAGACTTGCCAAAGACAGCCATAGGTAATTTATGACTTACACTGGCACGACTTCTACTGAACCCAGGAGCACAACTTTTAGATAGACATTTTCCAGGTTTTGTAGGGTAAAGTTTTTCAATTTTACATATTTACGTTCAGATAAACATTGCATCATCAAGTTAAGTATGAATGGGTGATGTCATTCATTTTTGTTTCTTAATATCTTCATCGTAAACTTCCATTTTTGCCATGAACTCTTAAATTTTATTGTAATTTTTCTTGATGTAATTTATGGTAATTCTAGAAACTCCGAATTCTAACAATAACTTAACTGCTTTTTTTTTGTAGAATGTCATACTTATCAACTAGCGTTAAAGTTTTATAATTACTACATTTAGATATTTCCCCTTTATATAAACACTGTTGGAATTATATAAAAGAGAAAGGAAACCAAAACTGATGAACAGTAGTATACAATTGGTATAAACTACAGTGCATCTCATAATGCAACTCAATGCAGACTACTATTCTGCGGTCAATCGATTACTGAAGACTTCTATTATATTTTATCATGCGTATAAGATGTGTGACAACAAAGAATGTGTTGAAGGATTTTCTCAATAATCAAATAACTCATGTCTGGTATTGGTCTTTCTGGTGGCTGGCACCTATACTACATGACAGTGCAGGCTTATTTGTTTTTATTGTGACTTGTGTCAAATTAGAGAGGTTCTACTGTATTTTGGAGACACTATCCTTCTTATCAATTAGTAAGAACGTGAATAATGAACTGATATTAGTCGAAAACATTGTGATGTGAAATATATTATTGTCTTGATTTTGTTTGTTATAATACTAATCCCTTTATATTTAATATCAGTGTTTGTTTATTCTTCTAATTATACTCTTAAATTATGGTTGTTCAGTTCTGTTACTTTTTCACTAATACAATCCTGTGCTCTAATTTCCCTAACAACTGTTAAATAATTTGTCCATTTACAAATGTCTTTTATTTAAAAAATTGCTTCTTAAACAATTTGTTTCAATTTTTGACAATATATTTTTGATTGTTGATAATTAAAACTTATTTTATTACTGTAATAATAATATTCTCATCAGTATCTATTATTAAAAATATCTTGTAATCTAGTTTTATCGAGTATAAAATAATACCTGGCCTCCTTATAAGTAATTTTATCAAATGTTTTGTCATTAAAGTGAAATACTGTATTTACTGTTATTAGAAAATTTATAACTCTCATTTTTGCCTGCCTGGATGTTGTAGAAGGAGAATTGGCAACATTGTGTCACTGCTAACTATTGATTTCTCCCCATGACTCCTCCTCCTCTTATCCCCCTCCTCATCAACCACTAAGCTGAATGTCTCCAGGGCTTAGCTCAATCCAACCTAGAAAGAATTGAAATATTGGTATCAGTGGTGAGCAGTTATCTCTTAACTTCATGTATTTACAAAAAATGTTTTTCTTGAAAACCTTCAATTAAACTGAGGCTTAGTAATTTAAAATCAGAAGTAAAATTTTAAATAGTTGAAAATTTAATTTTGGTAGATGGTTGTAATACCCACATTTTGTTCATGTTCAATTTAAAATTTGTTGAGCTCACATATCTGTTGCTTAAGTTATTTAGTTAAACAATTATTAAAAACATTCTTAGTAAGAATAAACTGTTTTAAGTCTATCAAAATGATCGTAAATAATACCTTAGTTTGAAATATAATTTAGTTAACTTTGAGATAAATAAAAATATTGTAAAATTATTTGTTCAATATGTAAATGCACATTTGAATTAAAATTTTTTGTTAGTAAATTAATTCCGCTCTGAAATTATATAAAAGGTAAAATACATTTCTTCACACATTGTTCACATTTTTTAGCTAGTATTTAAGCAAACCACTTACTTTTTCTACTATGTTTTAGATTTCCAATAATTTTTTTAAACAATTTTCACTAAGATAGATTCAAAACATGCATCAATAGCTAGCATGTATAAACTCCTCTCTCTCTCTCTCTCTCTCTTTCTCTTTAAAAAAAAAACTTCTTAATCAGGAACAAAATAGAAGATAGTTTTTATCATTCATTAAAGATTTACCTATTTTCTGTAACTGATTTATAGGTTTTAAAAGGCGAACAAAATTTAAAAAAATCTAAAATTGTGTTTTGCTGCTAATTATTATACCTCAAGCAATGATGTCATATTTCCTTTTTTGTTTATCTTTTTGTTTGCTATAGTGTCATTAAACAGTTTTATTAGTAATGACTTATTAGCCTCTTTTCCTGTATAATAATTTTGTTGATTTACATATGAAATGGTTGTTTTTTTTTTGCATGAAAGTACGACTATAAAGCAGTATGTGAAAATAAATCACTTTTACCTTCTGCCAATAAATCAAATGAACTATTTTATTTACTTGAATATATCAGGAGCATAACACTAAATGTGGTGGAGAAATGTTTAACAATAGTCAAATCACAGAGATAATTTAGATTGCTACTAATTCAATTTAGGCATGTTACTTATAACACTGCCCCCTTCAACCATTCTGCAAGCTCATTCACCCTGTTTTTATTGGAATAACACATTGGATAGTTTTCTTGACATGTAGTAGTAACATTTTAAAAATTTCCCAAATATATCTAAAAAATCTAATACAATCTCCTGCCAGTTTCCTATTTAATATCTATATTCTTTTCCTATTATTGTCTCCCAATATGATGTTTGCCATTCTGCAAATTCATTCACCATGTTTTATATTCTAATAACACATTGGATAGTTTACTTGACATGTAGCAACATTTTAAAATTTTCCTGAAAATATCTAAAAATTTTCTAATTCAATCTCCTGCCAGTTACCTATTTGATATCTATATCCTTTTCCTAATATTGTAGGTATTGTAGTATATCATTTCCGATATGATGTAGATTACTCAATATTCTGATATCCCGAGTTATCTCGTTAAAAGTTCTCAGTAAAGGCGAACAGCACCATCATCATATTTAAAAAAGGTTTTCTTTGAGATAAGCCTAAAAAAAATTAATTGAATTGTTAAAATTATAATTCTCAGAGTTTTTTTTTGAATTTTTGGGATCTGCTCTCTCCACAAACAAATATATTAAAATATTAGTTTAAATGACATTGCAAGCATTTCATGGAGAAAGTCTAGGTCTTCATGATATAATAGTTCTTATAGCACAAATACAATAGAATAGTAAAGTTTGAGTGGTTTATAATATTGAATAGATTTGTAAGAATGAGCCTGCCTATCCATTACACCAGTATAAAGTATTTTGAAAATGGAGAATCTCTGAAGTGCATTTGTACAAAAGACATTCAGTATAAGTAGGCTATTGTACTATTTATTTGATATTTATAGAACTCATATTTAATTTTTTTATTATCTATAAATTTGTATTGTTTACATCCATAAATATTTATTATCACAGTAGGTAAAACAGTTTTTTTTATATCTACAAACGCTAAAAATTTTTAAAATCCATTGTAATTGTTAATAAAGATGATGATGGTAAAGATTTACCTATTTTTCTTTTTAGTAATATTTTGACAGCTCCAATAACTTTTGAATTAAGGATAATTTTAGGTCTATTCACATATCTGAAGCAACGAAACCTCTCAATATCACTATTAAACTATTCAGGGAATATATGAATGGTTTTAAACAAATAAGGCCAACATAGTAACAAATATGTTAAAAACTGTTCATGGGTCTGCACCACACTTTTTGTTTCATTAAAAAATTTATAAGTGCTGGCAGAAAATGGCAGTGTCTTTTTTTAAAAAGACATCCGCCTTAAGGATTAGGAAACCTCACCCGTTATCCTAGCAAGAATACAAGGGTTAAAAAAAAATTTCTTTACCGTATTGAAATCTGAGCTCAAAAAGGAAAAATCGTCAGCTAAGAGTTATTTTGAAAAAAAAATATTTTTTAACTATGAATTATCGTAACTATCACCATTGCTTATGTGCTTATAATGTATAATTATTTTATCATGTAAAATAAAACACTTTAAGGTTTACTCCCCATATATTGACCTCTTTTCTAAGTATATGATATTTCGCACAATCATTTTTGGGATGGGTGATATTTGAATCACTTAAATATAATCTTTAAAATGACACCGTATGTTAGAAAATTTTTAATAAATAAATAATAGTATGTGCTTAAATAGTTGAGACGTTTGTAGATAGAAGTTGGCATGATAGATAGTGATAGTTTGAAGGTATTTAGATGAAGAAAAGGTAACATTATTTTCAGTATTCTTTAGATGAGCGATATTTAGGCCATATACCTTATGTTATTACTTTGCGTAACTTGCCTAAATAAATTATGCAGCTGTAAGAAATATCTATGTTATTACTTTGCGTAACCTGCCTAAATAAATTATGCAGCTGTAAGAAATGTCTGTAGTGTTTGACTCCTATTTATTTCATTGAACTGGCTGTTTAATGAAGATTACAGTTTACTACATATTATTAACCCCCCCCCCCCCTTGAATCTTGTATCTTCTGCAACGATTAATTATTCAGTAGCTACTAATCGAACTAAAATGTTTTTATTTTAATATTCTACAATTCCGACATTGTTAGTTTGAAAAGCTATATAAAAACTTTGAGAAAACAAATCTAAACAATATGTGTATAGCTTACTTTTATAATACTGTTTTTTCTGATTACTATCATCAACATTATTACCATATTTTAAAATTATTGGTGAAAATTTATGTGTTGTTTTATTCTTTTTACATCTTACACACATTCTAAATTCTGAGTTGACACTACAATTCCCAAACATACTTTGAGGTAGACTTTGAAAATCCAATATATCATTGAACATTTTCCCCCATCCACTCCTTATCCATCTTTATTAAAACATAAATACAAATAGAACGTTATAGTCAGAGTCAAAAAGTGCTGATTTGAGAATAGTTGTTGTATTTGACAATTGTAAAAGTGTATTAAAGTGAATTGTTTGACATTTATTTTATATTTGACACTGTATACATTTATTATGTAAATAGACTAATAAATTTTATGTAGAATTTAAGAAATAGTTTGCTCTAAGTAATAAATTTTAAAAACTGTATTTACTGCGGTAAACTACAAGAGAAACGGCTTCAAGTTTAACCAAACACTTTATACTGACAAGTCTTGATTAGACTTGATATGTTCACGGCCAGATGGACATAGTAAAATTATGTCAAAGTTAGGCAAAATTTGTAATATTTATTATAATATTACTTTTTTTTCTTGAGAAATGCATATAGAGATGATAAATACAAGGTGACAGAGAAACTGAAAGATTTGAAATCTGTTAGTGTATACTAATAGGCTGGGTGAGTGGTAAGACTTCTAACAATTAAGTAATAATGGATGTTAACAGTGAAGTGGTTTAGAGTGTCCAATCTCCGTGAGTGTGTATTACTGACAATGTGATAGTATGATAGTTGCAAAAAAAGTGTTTCAACATTCTAATAGGTCTTCTTCCATAGTTAAATAGATCATTTAAAGAATATAGTAGTATTATGAAAAATAGTATACCAACAATCCTTTTCCAACCCAAGACTTATTAATGAAAAGAAGCCAATATCCTGGAGAACATTATGCCATAATATGCTAAATCTTTGTAATTGACTAGAATTTGTATGGCGAAAACAACAGCACTTATATGACATCATTAGTAAAAATTTATGCGTAAAGAAATTTCGCTCCTATACAGCACTTTAACTAACACTTTCAACAACAAATAAAGTAGGCACCCTTTTTCCAATTTATTTCATATTTTTTTAATTATTTCAAAATGTATTCCTTTCTTTGCACAACACCAGGTTTTACGGTAAGAAATACATTTTTGTCACATTAAAAAACATTATTTAGTTTGAATTTTTTCATATTAAGTTTTAAAAAGCAAAATAGATTTTTTTATCATTTTCTAATACTTGTATGACTTTCATATCTTTATATCCATTAGTGTATTTTTTAATTGCGACTAACGATATTGTTTTAATTGGTAATACAATCAATTGCTTCATTTTCCAAAAGATAGGAATTAGGTTGTATTTTAGAACTAATGAGATGATAATGTGGTTTATTCAAAATGAAAATCAGTTTCATCCAATCAACATGTTGGCAATCTTGTTCATGACAATTTAATTATTTTCTTGTCAACACACTTCAACGTTTTGTTTTATTTTTCTTAATGATTAACCTAAATTAATGTGGTATGTGTTGTTTTAGTGTTGTAAGTCGTCAACCACCCCACCATCGCAGTGTGGGTTCAAGTTGGAACTATGAGGCATCTGCCTCACGGTACCCAACTGCTACAACCACCCCTGATGTGGTTTACCCTGAAGAAAGGCGAGAGCCTGCTGCTGTTGTGGTTCTTCATAAAAAGCACACCAAATCTAGGTAATTATTACCAATTTATATAAATAAATTGTAAAAATTTTTAACAAAAATTTTGAAAGCCAAGATAAAGTCGGAAATTGTTCTACAGGTCAGGGTCCAACGGTAGTGAGACAGGTTCTAACTCAGGGTCTAGTGGATCTCGATCAAGATCTAGTTCAAGTTCCAGCCAATCTGCAAGTAGTAGTTGTAGTTCTGCATCTTCTTCTCCTGTGTCGGATAAATCCTGTTCAACCCATAGGTAATTGTACTTTAATCAAATAAGTTTTCCTCAATTTTCTAATGAAATTGTTATAATGATAAAGAAGTGATTATTGAAAAAACCACCTCAAGATGTTCAGCCCGTAATTAGAATTGCAATTACAACCCGCAATTGTATATACAGCCCGCAATTGCAAGTCTTTTTTCTTCCAAAAATGTGTGTGAAATAACTAATTTCAGCCCCATCTTTATTTAATAAAGTCAACTTTTTCAGTGTCAACAAATTAATGTAAAAGCAATTAAGAGTACAGTAGCATTTATTATAATTAATAAAAAAATATAACCCTTGCTAAAATAGTTCCTCAATCTTGGTGAACATTTTGCTAACACATTTAGCATCATCAGAAGGCTACAAGTGAACTGAAGTTTGGTCATTGGTAATGTTTTGATGATGCTAACTATTAGCAAAATATGACTGTGGTAGCTAAATGTACGTAATGGTTGTGTAACTATTTTGTAGTAAGTTTGTATATTAAGTTAATGTAAGTTAATTTTATGTAACTAATTGGATTTTGAATTTTCAACAATTTAAAATATTTTGCGCTTTATTTGAATTCTACACAGAAACCCTGAACAAAAATAAATGTTCATAAGTAGTACAGTAATACCTTGACTTAAGCTACCTCATCTTACGTGATTCCCAAGTTACACGGTTTTAAATCATACTGTCTGAGATACGCAAAAACTGGCCTGTTCTGGAAGAAAATGCTTATGAGAACTTTTATAGCTCAAGAAGAGAAAATGTATTCAGGTTTTAAAACCGTCAAAGACCGATTGACAGTGATATTTGGCGCAAATACAGCTGTTCACTGTAAGTTGCAATCTCTCATAGTTTATCGCTCAGAAAATCCAAGGACATTGAAAACTATTTCTAAAGCTAGCTTGCTTGTGATTTGGAAGTCTAATCGGAAGGCTTAGATGACAGCTTCCCTTTTTGAGAACTAGTTTGGTCATCCATTCATACCTCAAGTCGAATGTTATTGTCGGTCTAAACAAATTCCTTTTAAAGTAATTCCTATTCATTAACAGTGCACCTAGCCATCCTCCTACTACTTTAACTAATTTTGAGACACATGAAAAGTGATATTTTTGCCACCAAACAAAAATAATTTGCTTCAACCGATAGATCAGGGAGTCATCAAAATAATTGAAGCTTATTACCCAAGAAGAACATTAGCGCATCTGCATGAAGCTATGAGACAGAAAAATGAGCCTCTATTGAAGATTTTTGGAAACAATTCAATGTTTTAGATGCTTTGAGAACCATTGGACACTCTTGGAATGAAACTTCTCAAAAAAACTTTGAATGGCGTTTGGAAAAAGGTGTGTCTTATTTTTTTCGCCACTGAAATTCAAGTGGAATCAGTGCCAGAGTCTGATGAAATTGCTGATGGGATTTAAGAAGTTTTCGGTTTTGCCAGACAACTCAATTTAGAAGTAGATTTACACAATTTACACACCCAGAAACTGACAATTAATTGATGAGCTCATAGAAATGTGTGAGCAAGAGCAAGACCCTAAAAACGCAGATTCTTTAGACCCAGTTGACGTAGAATGAAATGACGGTAAGAAACTTGACAAAAGCCTTAGTTTAATTGAGCAAGTTTAGGAAATGATAGACTCCAATAATTAGCATAGATCTGCAAAAAAAAAAAAAAAATTAGCAAGTTATGAGAAAATTCTGAGTGAAAAAAAATCTTCAATTCTTCAAACGAATTTACTAGATTTTATAAAACCTTCTATGTGAAAATAATTTCTTTTTCTATACTACTTTGCAATATGTTTGCATATATAAGTTTTTGTTGTATTGTGTATTTAAGATTTTATTACATACACATTTTTCTACTAAATTAGTAGTTTATCTAGTCTTTGGTCCCAATTAAATATGATTCCTATCTGATTGTATGTAAAATTGTACTCCGACTTACACGGTTATTGCTTGGGCCCACCTGTCGCTTAAGTATGGGGTATTACTGTACAAAAAAAAAAATCCCTTGCCCATAATAAATATTCTGGTTAGTTTGAGCACCGGTTAATTGGACCTGCTGTATAATTGGGCTAATATGTAAAAAACAAGTATGATTGCTTGTTTAATACACAAAAATACTCCAGTTAATTGTTCCAAAAAGCCACTTATTTGGTTCAGTATTTTTTTTTTAGTTATTGTTTATAGTGTAGCTACCCGATGTACTGATTATGTCCAGTGTGTAGCCTACAATAAAAACCGAGTATGTTTAGTGATTGCAATATCTGCTGAAGAACAGATAATAAGCTATTCTGTAAACGCTATGTACATAGTTTTAAAACATGATTAGAACCTTGCATAGAAAGATATGACTCTAAGTGAAAAAAATGACACTGCTCAACAAAATTCAGGATTATTCTTCTAACACTAGTCAGTATGAACTTTAGAAGGTACTAAATTTACCAAAAAACCTATAATTTGTTGCGTTTTGCAGCAAGAAGAAAATCTCTGTTAGGAAAGCTTTTCAAAGGTGAATGTGAAGAGACTTCACACAAATGAAAATGATAGAGAAGGTATTCTCTTGTTTAAGACACACTTAATGAAATGATTTAAAACAGCATGAATTGTATGTATTAGTGGCCCGTTCCTTAAAATGAAGGCAGAGTATTGCACAAAGATGGTAGTTCACTATGAATGTACACACACACACACACACACACACACACACACACACACACACACACACACACACACACACACACACACACACACACACACACACACACACACACACACACACACACACACACACACACACACACACACACACACACACACACACACACACACACACACACACACACACACACACACACACACACACACACACACACACACACACACACACACACACACACACACACACACACACACACACACACACACACACACACACACACACACACACACACACACACACACACACACACACACACACACACACACACACACACACACACACACACACACACACACACACACACACACACACACACACACACACACACACACACACACACACACACACACACACACACACACACACACACACACACACACACACACACACACACACACACACACACACACACACACACACACACACACACACACACACACACACACACACACACACACACACACACACACACACACACACACACACACACACACACACACACACACACACACACACACACACACACACACACACACACACACACACACACACACACACACACACACACACACACACACACACACACACACACACACACACACACACACACACACACACACACACACACACACACACACACACACACACACACACACACACACACACACACACACACACACACACACACACACACACACACACACACACACACACACACACACACACACACACACACACACACACACACACACACACACACACACACACACACACACACACACACACACACACACACACACACACACACACACACACACACACACACACACACACACACACACACACACACACACACACACACACACACACACACACACACACACACACACACACACACACACACACACACACACACACACACACACACACACACACACACACACACACACACACACACACACACACACACACACACACACACACACACACACACACACACACACACACACACACACACACACACACACACACACACACACACACACACACACACACACACACACACACACACACACACACACACACACACACACACACACACACACACACACACACACACACACACACACACACACACACACACACACACACACACACACACACACACACACACACACACACACACACACACACACACACACACACACACACACACACACACACACACACACACACACACACACACACACACACACACACACACACACACACACACACACACACACACACACACACACACACACACACACACACACACACACACACACACACACACACACACACACACACACACACACACACACACACACACACACACACACACACACACACACACACACACACACACACACACACACACACACACACACACACACACACACACACACACACACACACACACACACACACACACACACACACACACACACACACACACACACACACACACACACACACACACACACACACACACACACACACACACACACACACACACACACACACACACACACACACACACACACACACACACACACACACACACACACACACACACACACACACACACACACACACACACACACACACACACACACACACACACACACACACACACACACACACACACACACACACACACACACACACACACACACACACACACACACACACACACACACACACACACACACACACACACACACACACACACACACACACACACACACACACACACACACACACACACACACACACACACACACACACACACACACACACACACACACACACACACACACACACACACACACACACACACACACACACACACACACACACACACACACACACACACACACACACACACACACACACACACACACACACACACACACACACACACACACACACACACACACACACACACACACACACACACACACACACACACACACACACACACACACACACACACACACACACACACACACACACACACACACACACACACACACACACACACACACACACACACACACACACACACACACACACACACACACACACACACACACACACACACACACACACACACACACACACACACACACACACACACACACACACACACACACACACACACACACACACACACACACACACACACACACACACACACACACACACACACACACACACACACACACACACACACACACACACACACACACACACACACACACACACACACACACACACACACACACACACACACACACACACACACACACACACACACACACACACACACACACACACACACACACACACACACACACACACACACACACACACACACACACACACACACACACACACACACACACACACACACACACACACACACACACACACACACACACACACACACACACACACACACACACACACACACACACACACACACACACACACACACACACACACACACACACACACACACACACACACACACACACACACACACACACACACACACACACACACACACACACACACACACACACACACACACACACACACACACACACACACACACACACACACACACACACACACACACACACACACACACACACACACACACACACACACACACACACACACACACACACACACACACACACACACACACACACACACACACACACACACACACACACACACACACACACACACACACACACACACACACACACACACACACACACACACACACACACACACACACACACACACACACACACACACACACACACACACACACACACACACACACACACACACACACACACACACACACACACACACACACACACACACACACACACACACACACACACACACACACACACACACACACACACACACACACACACACACACACACACACACACACACACACACACACACACACACACACACACACACACACACACACACACACACACACACACACACACACACACACACACACACACACACACACACACACACACACACACACACACACACACACACACACACACACACACACACACACACACACACACACACACACACACACACACACACACACACACACACACACACACACACACACACACACACACACACACACACACACACACACACACACACACACACACACACACACACACACACACACACACACACACACACACACACACACACACACACACACACACACACACACACACACACACACACACACACACACACACACACACACACACACACACACACACACACACACACACACACACACACACACACACACACACACACACACACACACACACACACACACACACACACACACACACACACACACACACACACACACACACACACACACACACACACACACACACACACACACACACACACACACACACACACACACACACACACACACACACACACACACACACACACACACACACACACACACACACACACACACACACACACACACACACACACACACACACACACACACACACACACACACACACACACACACACACACACACACACACACACACACACACACACACACACACACACACACACACACACACACACACACACACACACACACACACACACACACACACACACACACACACACACACACACACACACACACACACACACACACACACACACACACACACACACACACACACACACACACACACACACACACACACACACACACACACACACACACACACACACACACACACACACACACACACACACACACACACACACACACACACACACACACACACACACACACACACACACACACACACACACACACACACACACACACACACACACACACACACACACACACACACACACACACACACACACACACACACACACACACACACACACACACACACACACACACACACACACACACACACACACACACACACACACACACACACACACACACACACACACACACACACACACACACACACACACACACACACACACACACACACACACACACACACACACACACACACACACACACACACACACACACACACACACACACACACACACACACACACACACACACACACACACACACACACACACACACACACACACACACACACACACACACACACACACACACACACACACACACACACACACACACACACACACACACACACACACACACACACACACACACACACACACACACACACACACACACACACACACACACACACACACACACACACACACACACACACACACACACACACACACACACACACACGGTGGTTATCTCCGTAGAAATAAAGATATAAAATAAAATTAAAAATTCTCATGACAAAAAACATAAAGTGATTGTGCTGAAACCTGTAAGTGAACTAAATTACCAGATTATTAATAAGTTTTCTGGTGATAAAGTATACAATGCAGGTATATGCTTCTAAGCCAGATAACAATGCTATAAATATTACGCATCAATAGGGAAAATATCCGTTGAATTGTATCATAATTATTTGCTTTTTAAAAATGTCTGGAAATGATAAGCAATAGTTTCTCATAATCAGAAAATCAGCCTTTATTTTAAGTGATTAAGGTTGGAATGTCTGTCTGTTACCACAACAATAATGCTTTGATGACAAGTGAAATTTTTCAAGTTCGGTTAATGAACTGAGACCTGGAGTTACAAACAAAATCTAAAGAAATCATTTCAATTATTGTTTACTGCATTGCGATTCTTGCTGTGGTTGCTTAAACAATATTAATGTTGGCTTTTTTTCACCTAATACAACTAACTAATCTTCTTCAACTGCTAGACATGAGGGTAGTGAAGAACCTAAAATAGAATTATCGACGTAAACTAGTATGCATATTCTTCAAGAAATTACAGAAAATTTATTGATATTAATTTCTGTAAGGAAATAAGTTCGAGAGTTAACTTGCAGATAGCAATTCAGTTTGTAGCTGATAGGAGCGAGTGAAAGATGGGCAACCACAATTAAAAATTTTTTCGCCTCACCTAATAAACCTTGTTTCACCTGGTTTACTAATAAATATCTCTAATTAGATACTGAGGTTAATGTCAGCAGTTTTCTGCAAAAAGTGCAAAATCATCCCTGTTGACAAAAATATTGTCTGATATGATGAGAATGGAAATATTGACTAACTAGATGACTAATTAGAAAGATATTAAAAAGTGCCTTGGAAAGTCCTTGGAGTATTCTGGTGATAAAAATGATGCACAGGAATTTGAAAGTGTATTGACCACAGAAGACAAAAGACTTGCAAAAGGTAGTCTAATACTAAAATTTGCACCTATTTAGTTAAACAGCAAGTAGTTGAATAAAAGAAAACAACAGAGGTATTCGTTTTATTTGGATTTAGATATTCTTTAGGCCTAGATTAAATTTTTATTTTTTTTACATTCCTGTTCAGTATTAAATATTTCTGTGTATATTTATGTTTTATGGTATGCTGATTTAATTACATATCTATTGTGAAATGCTGTATGTACAGTGTTAATATGTTTTTATTTTTCCTTGTAGCATATATGTGAAATTTATTTTCACATAAGTTGAATCATTTTTGTTTACAACATTTAGTAAGAGTACTACATGGTTTACTAAAGACCCATAACAATTTTAATGGTTTACTACCATAGTTCTTAAGTTCAGTTATTTTACAAAACTCAGGAAAACTTTTGATTTTTGCCATTTTCACAAATGTTACTCAGAAATATGTTCTCGGTTATTTGAAGTGGTGGAATTGATGAACAATGCTTAAAAGGTTGCAAAATGTCAGAAAACCATACAGAATGTTCCAATACACTAAAAAAAAAAAAAAATACTAAATTGAAACTGCAGCTGTTGGTCACCAAACCCACCTTCATCTCTGAAAATTGATATTTAATAAAAATGATACTGAATATGCTTTAGTTAGTGTTATATTATTTTATTTTGATTGACAGTTTGTAAATATATGCGTTACATTTAAAAATAGTACTTGCTACTTTGTAAGTACTTATTTTTTTACTCTTTATTTATTCTGTTGCGTAAAACTAAATACATGTTCAGATCGTAATTCTGAGTAATAACAAAAATCAAAGTTACCTGGCATTTTGTAAAATGATACCCTTAATTTTTGAAACTTTAATTAATAGGACCAAATCATGATGGTTCAGAAGTGGTCCAATCAGTACCAGCATAGTTATAAAAAAAAATAAGTACAAACTGCTGTAAGTTATTGCCCAAGTCAGTCACTTTCATGGGCTTACATTTGTCCCTAGCTTGGGTAGGTCTGTAGTGCAACGATTTTAGATTTACTAAATGTAGGCTAAAATAAAATTACCGAAATTCACTAAAACAATGAAACGCTAAACGATAAACAGTGCGAAGGTTTTTTCAGAAAGAATAAATATATGGTATCTTATTATCAGTTGTTTATGCGGGCGTAGAAAACAAAACAAGGGATTGTTTTGTACAAGCAGACATCAAGCAATGCCGCAAAATTAATTGATGCCTAAGGGAAAAACATTTTCATAGATATTCTTTGGGCTTAATGATCAAAAGTAGAAAATTATGTCATTAGATCATATATTGTTTCAACTCTTATTCATAGTATTAATATATTTGCAAAAAGTAACAATTATGTATTCATTATAAAAAATTGTATTAACTAAAATTTAATAGTTACTACTTCAAAGAGTAAAATAAACTGATATTTTTTACAATTACTTTTTTAAAATTGTTCAAGTAATAATAATTATTTACAAATGTGGTTATTAGGGAAATCGGAATTAAAAATTGCTTCTTCTATGTCATTTCACAACAATCACAATATGTAGCAGTGGTAATAACGTTGTCTAAAGGAAGTATAGCCTAAATAGTAGTTTTAAATAAAGTAGTTATGTGGGTTTTAAATACCGTAGGGGACAAACCCCAACATACTAATATAAGTGAAAGTAATTTATGCAGGTCAAGTGAGACATTCCAGTGCTAAGGGTGAAGTGAATGAAATTACATCATTTTAATAAAACAAAAAATTGGGTGCATTGGTAATTTTATATTACAGATATTATGTTTGGATTTAAATATTTTCAGTTGACTTTTAATGTCAGAATCCTAGACTTTAATTATTCCTATCTATTATCACTAGTGTAAGGATTTTGTCAGTGTATTGGAGAATTTCTTGATATATCAACAGAAAAACACATATTAAATAATTTAAAGTATTGAACAAACTGTATCTCAAAATGTCCAAATTGTGTAAACAAAAATAATCTAAGGGATAAAAGAGATTATGTGCCTACTATTGTCCAAAGATTCAGAAAAAAGTGAGCTTATTACTATCTATTAAAATATTTAAAGTTAGCAATTTTGCTTGATTTAACTACAGAGGTGAATATTGATTATCTTGTACTGTGGCATTTACCTTAGGCTTGGTAAATACTGCTTGCTAATAGTTCAGTCATTGCCATTAAACGTTGGAGCGAAAAAGATTGAAGGAGATTAAAATTTCAATAGGTGTAGCGATTTGAACTTATATATATTGAACCCATTTACAACTAAAGAATGATGTAATAACATCATCTTTAAATAATATTTTCATAAAAAAAAAAACATAAATAGAGTCTTAGCTATTTAGTAGACATACATTAGTAATCTAAAGCCTAATTTAAAAAAAAGTGTATTTCAAAGGGTTTTATTTCTTGTAATAGTGACAGTGTTTTGTTACTAATAGATAACTACAAGAAAAATATGTAGACGTCATGTATTTGTAAGAAAAAAAGTCATAGTGTAGTGTTGTTCTTTAAAAAAAAGCTTTGATAACAGTTTTGTTTATTTTATTCCATATAGATAAAGTTTTATAATTTCTTGAGGGTAATTTTAATTTTGTTCCGCAAAATATACTTCAGTAATCCAGAAGCATTATTTTGTTATAGTGTAGCATACAGTCTTTTTCAAAAACATTTTACAATTTCAGTCACCATGGGAGTTTACGAAGCGGGGTAACTTTACAGTCAGCTGTCTCTACACCTCATACTAATAACTCAAGCCCAGCTGTTCATAGTGATGACCGACGTCCTCTTGCCATTTGTGTTCGCAACCTACCCGCCCGTTCTAGTGGTAAGTAATGTTTCATTTTAAAATGTCTTTAAAATATTAGTAGTTAATATAATGATATAATTATAAATTTTAAACTAAAAATTTTAAAAGAAAACAATTTATTTTATAAAATCCAAATGCAAAAAAATAAAATTATACAAGAATAATTTTCACATTCTTCAGAATAAAATTATTTTTATTATTTATTTTATACCAATATGTTTATGAAATATTTCCACTTGCATACCTAAATAACAAAACTGTTACTTCCCTTACATATTTTAAATCAGTAGTTAGATCCATGTAGTATGTAATTCCTAAACAGAAGCATAATTGTATGTTTAAATACTATTAAACTAGTTTATATTGAACTTCTTAATAATTCATTTATATATAATACAATTTTCTTAGAAAACAGTAAGTTCTTCAAAAAAATGTTTTTAGAAATTTTAATAAAAAATTTTTACATTCTAAATATGCTACTTAAAAAAAATATATATTTACAAATATTCAATCTGCATTTGTTATTCAAAATATAGAATAATAAAATTACTTTAGATAAGTTCAATGTTTAATTTTCTTATGTCTTGAAAACACTTTTTTGTTACTACTAATAAATTTTAAAAGATATTTTGGAAGTTGATTTTTATAAAATCCCTGGGCATAATTAATTAATTTAGTAGATTGTGTCAAGTTCTGTCTAACATGAATGTTTTCATTTATAATTTAGTAAATTGCTAACAGATCAGTAATTGTTAGCATTTACTTTGTATTAAAAAACACTAGCATGTAAGATGTAAATAAAGGTTTGTTGTAATTAACCTAAAACTCTTGATTAATTTAAACTTGAGCACTTGAAGGATAAACACAATTGTGTATAAGTTATAACTAATATTTTCAAAAAAATTATTTTGGTGTTTTTCAAAAATTTGAATTTATTCTAGATACAAGTTTAAAAGATGGGCTTTTCCACGAATACAAAAAGCATGGAAAAGTTACTTGGGTCAAAGTTGTTGGTCAAGGAGCAGAACGTTATGCATTGGTCTGTTTTAAAAAACCTGAAGATGTTGAAAAGGCACTGCAAGTATCACATGACAAGCTGTTCTTTGGTTGTAAGATTGAAGTAGGCCCTTACCAAGGCTATGACGTTGATGATAATGAATTCAGGTACAAAATATATTTTTATTTATAATTTGAATAAAATTTTAAAATATTTCATATTTCTTAAGTCAATCTTCTTAACTTGATCTATGTGTCAGAATAAAGTCAATTACCATTAATTTCTGATTAACAAGTTATGCACTGCCTGTCTTTATCATGACGTATCAACTTTTATTATAGTGATAAGTCTTAGTTTCAATTGTGAAATAATCAAGTCAATACAATAAATGTAAAGATTTGTTTGAATTATATACAATACATCAGTAAATGTTTTCATGTATTTGCTTCTTGAGTTTTTAACATAATCATTATTAAGATTAATGTATATAAAATAATAATAATAATAATTAAAATAACTGGGAAAGTTGAAATTTTTAATAAATTATTTTAAAAACTATTGTAAAATGTAATTATTTTAAAGATAATTTTACTATTCTCTACATTTTATTTTAATTCAATACATCATATACTGAAGATCAGTGAGTTGCTGAATATTTAATTTACACTTATGAAGCTGTTTGTTAAAGAGTATCTATAAAGATTAATCAAGTTTTAAATTTATAATTCCAGAAATATTATCTTGTATCTTGCTTCAAACTTGAATTATGATATTCAATTCTTTAATTATGATATTTTTTAATAATATTTAGAAAATTTTATTTACTAAGGTCAACAACGTTAGCTAAATCATTTTACTACAATTGTTAAAATACCTTACCAACAACTTTTTCATATGCTCTTATTAAACTTAATGCTGCATCAATTTAATCTATTTCCTATCATTAATTATGTTAACTAATTCCTATAACGCTTAATAAAAATCTTAAGTGATAATTTAGTTAACCTTTGGATATTTCTGATTCCTGTACTATGCAACAACGATTACGAAAAAATGAATTTTATTCTTGAGATATTTATTATTATAATGATAAAACACTACCCATCAATCAAATAAATCATATCTTTAAATTCAGAATTGATATGAAGGAAATTTTTAAATGACAGATAGGTGTTATTTATTGATTACTATTTCTAGCAACATTTAATAGAAGTACTTTTGTATTTTTATGCAAATTTTATATGTAAAGGACACACTGAAATTTAATGAACACTGCCTAAAAAGAATTACTGTTTTTTTTTAGGTAAACTCCAAAACTTTGTTTTTCATTATCCTTAGTAGAGGACCATTATTTTTTAGATTGTACAGTTTCATAATTTTAATTGATTGATTTCAATTTTCACCCTTGATAATGTTTTTTATTTTTACAAGTAACTTTTCGGTTTTGTTGAAAATTTATGAATGTATCACATGAAAATAGCATAATAATATAAACAATTTCATAAAGTGAATGAAATTCTTGAAATTTTTTAAATTGATTGTAGTTTTCATGTTTCCTACTTCACACTTCACTGCAATTTACTAAAGACCACGTTTTTTCAACTAACGTTTTTATCTGGAAATAAAATCCACTATGACCAAACAAAATATTTTTTAATAACATTTCAGGAAAATTAAGGAATACAGTAATACCTCGACTTACGCTACCCCATCTTACGCGATTCCTGAGTTACGCGGTTTTAAATCATGCTGTCTGAACTACATCGAAACCTGCCTGTTCTAGAAGAAAATGCTTATGTGAACTTTTATAGCTCATGAAGAGAAATTATTTTCCAGTTTTAAGGCCACCAAAGACGGATTGACAGTGACATTAGGCGCAAACACAGCTGTTGACTCTAAGTTGCATTCTCTCATAGTTTATCGCTTAGAAAACCCAAGGGCATTAAAAAAATATTTCTAAAGCTAGCTTGCTCGTGATTTGAAAGTTGAATCGAAAGGCTTTGGTGACAGCTTTTTTTTTGAGGACAGGTTTGGTCATTATTTCATACCTCAAAACGAATGTTACTGTCGGTCTAAACAAATTCCTTTAAAAGTAATTCTTATTAATTGACAATGCACCTGGCCATCCTCCTACTACTTTAACTAATTTTGAGACACGCAAAAAGTGATATTTCTGCCACCAAACAACTAGTTTGCTTCAATTGCTGGATTACGGATCCATCGAAATATTCAAAGCTTATTACACAAGTAGATCATTTGAGCATCTGCAGGAAGCTATGAGACAGAACAACGAGCTCTCTGATGAAGATTTTTGTACGCAATTCAATGTTTTAAATGCTTTGAGAATCATTGGACAATGTTGGAATAAATTTTCACAAAAAACTGGGTTTGGAAAAAGTGTGTATTTTTTTCGACACTGAAACTCTAGCGGATTCAGTGCCAGAGTCTGATGAAATTGCTGATGTGATTGAAGATGTTGTCAGTTTTGCCAGAAAACTAAATTTAGAAGTGGATAAAGATAATGTTCATGAACTGCTGGATTTACACAACCAAGAGGTGACAATTAATTGATGAGCTCATAGAAATGCCTGAGCAAGAGCAAGACCTTAAAAACGCAGATTCTTCTAGCCCAGTTTTAGAAAATAAAATGACGGTTAGAAACTTGACAAAAGGGCTTAGTTTAATTGAGCAAGGTTTACAAATTTTGAAAAACATGGATTCCAACAACAAGCGTTTTTCTGCCACAAAAAAAAAATTATGAGTTACGAAAAAATTCTGCAAGAAATGAAAAATCTAATTCTTCAAACGAATTTACTAGATTTTATGAAGCTTTCTATGTCAAAATAATTCTTTTTACTTACAACTTTCTAATATATATATATATATATATATATATATATATATATATATATATATATATATATATATATATATATATATTGATATTTTACGTTTTCCATTATTTTTCCGTTGCACTGACTTTATGAAGTTGATAAATTACTATTGTAAATACTTTTCAAGTGACCGAAAGGTGCCTCATCACAACAAGGTAAAATTATTGCACTTAGTGGTGGAAAAAGTATTTACAATAGTAATTTATCAACTTCACACACACACACACATATATATATATATATATATATATATATATATATATATATATATATATTTTGATATTTTACGTTGTCCATTATTTTTCCGTTGCACTGACTTTATATATGTATATATATAGATTTTTTGGACTAGGTAATCCAGATTTGTAATCACAGATTGTGTGATATAAACTTATATTTATTTTATTTCATTCTCTCATATTTCTTTTTGTTTTCTCTTTGATTGACAAAGACCACTGTGTGGTTGAAATATATCATTGGTTATGTGCTTTTATGTGTTTCTATTTCTAGACTACAGAGTAGACTCTTACCAAGGTAAGTCTGTCAGTCTCCTAGTCCAAAAAATCTAAATAATCTTTACCAACCAAAACTAATCTAAATATATATATATACAATTTTTATTTGTATTATGTATTTAAGATTTTATTACATATACATTTTTCTTTTAAATTATTAGTTTATTTAGTCTTTGGTCCCAATTAAACATGATTCTTATGTGATTGTACGTAAAATTATACCCAGACTTATTCGAATTCGACTTACACTGTTATGCTCAGTCCCACCTATTGCGTAAGTACGGGGTATTACTGTGTATAGATTTCATCTATTATTAGCAGTTGTAATATGATTTGTTTAGTAACATTTTTTCTTGTTCAGATACTTACTAGGTAGCATTCATATTTTGTTCTTAACTATTAGTCACAAAACACTAAAGCTGCATACATACAGAAGGCAATTGGTGACGGCAACACAACACAAACTGAAGTTGCTTTTTACCAGCATATACAGTTGAATTCACGTATTCATAGTCAAGTGGTAGCAACGAGACCAACAAGTGACATAGAAACTAGAGTTGCTCCGGTCGCGACATGCTGTAAACACGTTTCTCAGTTGCCAGCAGTATTTGTTGTGTTGTGTATGCGTTTCTCAATAGCGTTCCTGTATTTAAATAATAATTATTTTTATTCAAATTTGTTGTGTTTTTTATTTCCTTGAATAATCTATACTGCTATAGTAAGCCAGAAAAACTAAATATTGCTGGTTCCGGTCTTGATTTGTGTATCCAACATCAAGACAATACGAATGATTACCAACAATTTTTTTCAAAGTATATAAAAATCTGTTTTTGAACTATAAAATTTTATTTGTTTAAAAACTAATTCTTATTTTGTTGTAATGTAATGTTATTCTAAGTTTACAGTTATTTGTAAAAAAGAATACATAAATGACCAATGATCCTTACGTCAGTGTTATAGTTAATCTTCCTCCAGCTGAAATTTCTCGCCAATTAGTTGTTTTTTCTGGATGTTCTAAACTTTATTACTTCGAAGGTAGTCGTAACTGCTAATGCTTTTACAATAATAATTATAAATTTGGTCTGGGTAATTTCGTAAATTTTGCACAGCAATTCATTGACTTTGACCCACATGAATAATTTTATAGGGATGTACACCAAATTTTTTTTGTAACGTGTTTGTTGCTTCTTTCTTAAAATAAAGACAAGGATGGCTTTCTTCTCTGATGACGACATAACTGACAATCAAACTAGCAACTTTATATGAAAAATCTTGTAAACCGACTAGTAGCAACTTTTCTAATAACTCAAGTTTGTGTTGCGTTGCCGTCACCAGTTGCCTTCTGTATGTCTGGAGCCTTAGATGCATTGATTTAGTAATCAAATTGATTTATTTACAAGTTGAATTTTAAACTATTTACAAAATATTGAGTTTTATATAAAACCAATAATAAAAATTTGAAATTCCGATAACTTCATTTATATAATTTGCTAATAAATAGTAGAAAGAATTAAAACATATTTATTCTTTGTAAAAAAGGCAAATGGTTTTTTGGTTTTTTTCAGTTTGTTTTTTTTTATAGTTATTTTAATTCTTTATCATAACAGTGTTTAAGTTCACACTTACCAGTGAAAAGGTTATTTTTATTTTTAATTTCAAAGTTTTAACTTAAGACGATTTTTTTTAAATAACATCCTTAAAAAATTGTCTATGATAACAATTTTTTGTTCACAGGCCGTATGAAAAAAACTTGTCTGTTCACAGGCCGTATGAAGCAGAACAAGATGAGTTCCATCCAAAGGCCACGAGAACTCTGTTTATAGGTAACCTGGAGAAGGACATCACAGCTCCAGAATTAAGGAAACACTTTGATCAGTTTGGCGAAATCATTGTGAGTTCAGAGTAATATAACAATATGCTTTACTTTTTCCTTTTTTGATTTTCTATTCATAGGACTAAATACTAGCACTTTGGAATTAATTATCAGTTATAAGAACTTTTGTGGTCACTATCATAGTAATGTCCAAATATTAATTTGGAAAAATAAAGTCAATTTTATATTCATTAGTAATATGAAATGTGATGATTATTATAAAGCTTATTTTTGAATATTCATCATGTTTATTGTATACTTAATTGCGTTTCTTACACATTTAAAAAGAATCTGATTTGAATTTTGTTACATTTTTTTTCTTAAGTGACTAGGCAAATTGATTTTTAACTTCTGAACACCATTTGACCTGTTGACAGGTTATATTTCAATCTTTAGTGAAATGGATGCTAGAATGGGTAATGTGATAGATGTGGTTTCAACTCAAGTACGAGTTTCAGCGTTTAAAATTTAGACCATTCTTCATATTTGAATTTTTATGAGCATCTAGGCCAACAAAATAATAATTTGAATTTTCTCCTAAGCTTTGCTTTAAAGGCATCAATTACAGTAAATATAAAATTCTTATAATTTCGAAGTTTTATTATTTTGTTGACAAATAAATTGTTGGAGTACTTGCATTAAGAAAAATATATATTGTTAGGAATTTATTTCTGTCAAAATAATATAGAACTTGTATAATTCAAAGCTGAAAGAGCTAGTGAAAATATTCGCATTAACCAAAAGGTATTTTCAGCATTGTTTAAATAGAAAGATATTTTTTCAGTATCATAAATCACAGATAGATTTCAGAAAATAGATGAAAGTTTTTCATTTCAATTATAGTGTAAAGCAGTTAAGTATTAAGTTAAATCAATACATTTTTTTAGACTACTGCTTGACATTCATACTACAAAACCCTATTGAATTGCTATAATTTAAATGCTAATTTTGTTTATTAAAAAATGTGTTGCTTTGTAGTAAAAAAAAATTGTAGATTTAATACAGAATAGTGTTATTCATTTTGTAGATTTTGTTGTCCATGAGGATGTTATTAAACTATTTTACAGCTTGTTGAAATTATAAACTTGTTGAAAACTTACTGAGACAAAAATGTTTTCGCTCACACCAGGTGATATCTGTGAGTGCTGAAGAAGTGGTGTGAATACTGACAAAGATCACCTAGTGAGATCAAAAATGTTTGTTCAGTTAGTAAGTTTTTTTAACTTTTACTTAAAGTTTGGATAGTAATTAGTTTAATAATAGAGTTTTATTTAGGTAATTATACTTTTTAAATACTAAATTTATTAATTTATTTTAGCAAAACTCTTCATTATGTCGAGTAAAATATGTTTTTGTAATAATTTACCATTTATTAACATTTAAAAATTATAACAGATTTTATTCATTCCTCACTGTTTGGCCTGATAAAGGAGAGAAGTATAACTTATAGAATTCCAACCCTGTTTTCTTTATAATTTTAACAGTTTTTTTTATGATGCGACATAGGATTAGTATTGTAATCAGATAATAATATAAAGACTTTGATTGTAAAACCTTCCTGGATCCTTCAAACAATTGAAATTTTGTCTGTGACAGATTCTGTAAACACTTCAGGAGTTTTTAGGATGATTTCGCATTTCTTTACACATTTTGATACATACTTATTATTGAGAGACCACTATTTTTGAAGGTAATTTTGCAGGGGATGTAAGAACACTCAATATTTATACACAACAGGCTTTATTTGACTTAATGTTAAAATTACTTGTCATTATCACAATCATTTCTTGTTTTCTGCTTTCCAAAAAGAAGCGATGGCAGTAAGAATTGAGTTGAACGCATCACTGCCAGTCGCGGTCACTTCCAATCGCCACATATATATTCCTGCGGTACCTCGATGCCTCTTGTTCCTTTATTTAGCACTTCCCCACATCTGATTCATAATATAACAGGGAAGTAATAGTAACATATTTATGATAACCTAACCATCTCAGCGCATGGTATAATAGTGGCTTCCGTATAATACATAAATACCCACTTTTTATACTGTGCCAAAATTTTGTGTAGTCACAATTTGCTGGATATTTATAAGTAGTTTAAAAAATTGATAAGTTTTATAATTATGGTTCAAATAAAATTAAACATCAAAAAAAGGGAAGGAAATGCACATTTTGATAGAATATATACCTAATGAATAAAATACAGAAAAATTACATACTTTTTTGAAATCTGAACAAAAAGGAGGGAGAAAAATTATGACATTTTGTTTTTGAGATATTTTAAATGTTATATGCTCATTTTACTGATTATCTTGTATAATCTTTATAATAAATCAAACTAGACAAAATTTCTCACACAGAAATATTTGGTTAAAAATACTTATTTACTTGTATAACAATGTTTTTTTCCTGAGGCTCAGTCTAAATTCAAAATCAAGATTATAATCTGGGCCGTTGATAAACTCTCAGAACCAAAATCATAGATCGGGTAAAATTACCTTTCATACTGAGCAATGGCGATATCATGGGCCTATATATATTACCAGAAAAACTAGAATTACCTCCATTAAAATCAGTCTAAATTGGATTATGATAAACACTCTCTCATTAATTTTCTGAAGTAATAAGAAACTACTAATCATCAGGATAACTATGGTTTTTTGGGGTACATATGATTAAACTCATATTTCTGCTACAATTAGTTTTACCCTAATATGAATTTATATATTTAAAGAAATATGCAAGAGTCAATAAATACATTATTTTATATAAAAACCTTTGAAAATTCAGTTGATGTGAAATTATTGTAAAGTAAATTGAATTTAGAATAATATGAAGATTAGCAGTGGTTGCAAAAGTTAAGTAAACATTTAGCTTGCTCTTTAGCATTAAAATTAATGAATTAATATTTTCATTGTGTTTTTATTATTATAGGAGATTGATATTAAAAAACAAGGCTCAGCCTCATCATATGCATTCTGCCAATACTGTGATATTGGAAGTGTAGTTCGTGCCATGAGGACATTAGATGGAGAGCACCTAGGAAATAATCGTATTAAGCTGGGTTTTGGCAAGTCCATGCACACCAATTGTGTTTGGGTTGATGGTGTATCAGGTATGAATATTGCTTCAAATAGTTTTTGATAACATTTTTTTTAATATGAAAAAAATGTATAGAATATAAGAATATCTTACATTGTTTGAGTAATATTTCTGAGCTCAGAAAAGTATTTGTGATTTTTTTTTTGGTTTGACAAGTATGTTATTTATGGAAATTAGATATAATTTTAAATTAAAATTAAAGATACTGTAGTTAGAGTTGTAAGGAAATTAGATTAAACCCAGACTGTTATCATTAAAGAAATAGCAATACAACCTAAATTTACTCTAAAAAAATAAAGAAGCAATTAAAATTACTTAATCGAAAATTATATTATTAAGATAAAACTGTTGATTAACATAATAGATTGTGAATTACTGAATTTGCAGATATTGTGACTTGTATAAATTATTAGAAAACGGCAAATATTAGATATATATTCCTATCATAATATACCATTATGATACGGGTCAAATATAATTATGATTCCTCCCTATACCCCTTAGTTTAAAATATTTTAAGGCTAAACAGATATAAGTTTGAATATCTGTAACACAGCTTTCTATTAGAGTCATTCATTGGCTTATGTGTATTTTTCATATATATTTATTTTCTATATTGACATATACAATGTTTTAAATCTAAGCTGCTCAGATATTTCTGTAAAGAATACCAGTAGCTATGAAAAAAGCAGTTTGTGGGGTATGTGGCCATTATTATTACTAACATATTATTAATAATATTATTATTTTCTTCCGAATTAGCAAATGAGGTTATCATTAATTACACTATCCACACCACATTTCAGAGAGCTGAGTTTCATAGACAATAATTATTGCTAAGTTGTTTCAATAAGATAGGTACATGATATATTTGATCATCTTCAATGGTTTATCCTCACGTTTATCATACATTTTAGTTACCAATTGTCAATTAAACCATATATACACAAAATTATCGTTGTTTATGTATAGTAGACAATTCACAAGCGAGTATAAATTAATTTGACATAACTTCAGTAGTTGCAGTACTACATTGTTGCAAAAGCAATAAGCACATTTTAAATCTCTTATTATATGTATCAAGGAAATATACTTAATATATATTGCTTATCAGTCCTAGAGTTAGGAATGTAATTCTTTGAAGTATGGATAAAAACTTTTAATTATATTGAATATAGGGATGGGCCGATTCCTAAAATTTTCGATTCCGATTCCGATTCTAAAATTTTCCATTCGATTCTCGATTCTTTACTCGATTCTCAATTCTCGATTCTTTCAAGTTATATTAGCTTACATTCTAGTTCTTTAATAATTAATTTAGTTAACATCTTGGTCATATGGCAAAACCTTTTAAAAGTTCTGTTTTAATGTAATAGGCTACACAAAACCTTCAACCTTGATTTATCAATAGGAATTTTTAAAAGCATAAAAACATATCAGATAAAAGTAATGACTTATTTTAAAGTTAAAAATGTGAACTTTACTTATTTTATGATGTTTGAAAAATACCTAAGCCTATTTACATTGTCTCTCAAAACAAAACAAAAGTTAAAAACAAACAAACAACATAAAAAGTAAAAAATTAATACAAATAGGATAGTTTTTAAAATTTAAAAGTCTGGCAGGTAATGTACATTTCTGTTAAAAAACACAAGCATTTGAACACGTTGTGGGTCAAGCTAGTTTCATCGCTAGTCACATATAGCTCCTGAAGTTGAGAAAGATTTTTCAGAAAACACTGTCGCGAGTGGACAGACAGGTATTTTATTGTCATAGCATTTAAATAAGGGTATTTGGCACTTTGTACTGCCAAATACTTTCCAACATCACAATCTGGACTGACTAATGGTTCCCCCAGATAATTGTTTACTTCTTCTTCTACTGTCAATTCCCCTGGGGTACCTTCTTCCTCAACATTCTGGATTAGTGGGGCATACCTTCTCCACATCTGGTGGGACCTTTTTTCCGCAGGTGTCTGGAACAAGTGCAACTGATTCAGGCCTATTTTGTATTTATTCCTCAATCCCAGTTGATTTTTAACCGACTATCACTTATAGGTCCTGTGTCTGAGGATAAAGTTTCTTCAAGTATAGATCTTTTTTGTTGATAAATTTGGGCAAAATGAATGTTGTTTAATTGCTTTTTCATATTTGATATATTATGTGGTTTTCCACCGTCAGTTTCTGTTAACTGTCATCGAATTGACGCGACGGCCAGTAGGCTGAACCGAATACCGTCTATAATATAATTTATTGAGGTTAAGTTTCGGAGGAATAATACGGTGTTTCTGTTATCCGTCTATTCGCTCAACCATCATGGCCACGGTTAATCGAGTTTTTACTGTACTTTTTTTGTGTTTTGTTCTGACATCTATAAATCAGTGGCAGTAAGAAACGTGGGGGGGGAGAGAGAGAGAGAGAGAGAGAGAGAGAGAGAGAGAGAGAGAGTATCGAACCCGCTCTAGTGAGAGAGAGAGAGAGAGAGGACCGATGTCAAACGACCAGAAATGGTTACGATCTTGATTGCTGTTGCTTCATAAATAATAATAGCGTTTACTTTAATCATTTAATTCATTGATATCAACCAATACATAAATAAGATATAGTTGGTAATTAATTATTTTTCTAATAAACTACTCCACACACATATTTTAATAGTTAACAAAATAGGAATCGGAATCGACACTTTTATGATGAAGAATCGAGTATCGACGATTCCTCGATACCACCTAGAATCGACGATTCCTGGAATCGAGAATCGGAATCGGCCCATCCCTAATTGAATATATATGTCTTTTAAATATTATATTTCTGTGATATAAATTTTCATAATAAATAATATACATGGTTTTTATATAATACATTCACAGAATCTGTGTCGGAGAAATACCTCAGCCTACAGTTTAGCCAGTTTGGTCCTGTGTCACATGTCGCTATTGACAGGTCTCGAGGTCATGCTCTTGTCTTCTATGAGCAGGTAATGTTGATGATAACAGTTTATTTTTAAAAATTATTTATTTTAGAGTTTACAATGTTAGTCAATTATATTTAAGTGTCAGTAAATCTAGAAATGCTAAATAAGAGTAAAAATTTAAAGTATAATTGCTATATTTGAATTGTAAAGGTTAATTATAAAAAGTTTAAATTATCTCTTGAGTTGACAGTGTGTAACAAACTCAGGCTTATTAGAAAATTTATTTATAAAAATGAAGAAAATTAATCAGGTAAACATGTTTACTAAAGAATTAACTATTAAACTATATGCTTTAAATATCTTTGTGGTTATTTTATATTATTGGTATATGAATACATTTTTGTTAAAAGGGTGTACATATCAAATTTTTTTTTTTTTTTTTTTAGTTTTATTGTATTTTGTATAGAGGGCATCAAGACACTTAATTTTGATTAAAACAGCACCTCTTCATATATACACTGAGGCAAAAAAATTATTGTAGTGTTTTGGTTTTTGTTAAAAGGGCATAAGTCAATGGCTAATTTTTGTTGAAACGGCGTGATTCAATGTCTAATTAGTTGTTTATCAAGTTTTTAACAAAACTTGAAGGATCCTCGCAATTTGTTTGTAGGTGTGTAAGGAAACGTTTACAATGTATGGGAGAAGAGAACTGTCTAGATATTTTGAATTTGTTTTATAACTTTTCTACAAAAAATGAACATGATCTTTATTTCAAGGTCTGATCGACATTGTTAATGTCTAGCATCGGTGACCTAGGTTTAAAGGACCTTAGCCGAAAAAAGATATGAATTAATGGATTTATATCAATATTTAGCGTGAAGGAAAAGAGAATATTTTATCCCCCCCCCCATATGTAAATGGACATTATCTTAGAGCAGTCATTATTTTACTGTCAAATGTGTAAATTGTACATGTTAGAGCGGCAACAGTTATTTTACCACCCAATCAGTAAACGCGACATTTTGTTATGTATTATACCAGTATATAATTTCTTCAAGTCATGCATAAATTACATGATTTTCATAATTTGTTTTTTTGTTGTCAAAAAAACTATAGAACAAAATTGTAACAGTAATCTGTTTCTTATTGAAAAGTATACAATATATTAAAGGCGTTTCAGTTATGTTATTGCAGAGACTGTAAACCTACACTGAATTTATATATAATAAATTACTTCACATGAAATGTAAATCGTCATATTATAACAAAAAACAAAATTTGCAAGAATCAACTTGCACTGGAGGCATATAGAAATTATATTGTCATTTTCATATTCACTATTGATGGATAAATACTAATAAAATAGCATACATTTACAAAAGTAAATTTTTCACCTGCACCAATTTCATTTTTTCAGAAATTGAATGCTTTTCTCCAAAAAAAAGTATGTATCAAAACTTCTGTTTACATCTATCGATTGACCCTGGTATATTATGCACATATTAAAAATATTGTTGGCTAAATAGACACTTCGACATTCAAAGGCTTAAAGTGTAAAACAATCTGTGAGCGATGAAAATATTTTAGCCAATAGTATTCTAATATAAGCCTGGATTAAAAGGTCTTAAAGTTCAATATTGTGTTTACAGATTGCTTTTGCACAAATGGCTGTGAAAGAGATGCGAGGAGTTGCTCTCCGAGGCCGTAAGCTACAGGTAGATTTTGCTTCCAGAGAATGTCAAGAAGCTTTCTACGATCATCTAGAAAAGCAAACTGGTCACACTGTTTTTGAAAATAGGTAATACATTTTTTTCATATCCTTTTTTAAAAAATATACTTGAATTAATAATGGTAACATAATGTATATTAATTTTCTGTTTAAAAAGAATAGTAGTGAATAAATAATTTGTTACATTATTAAAAATAAAATCTATAACCTAAATACTGATTTGATACTAGTATTTCAAAGATCTTGAAAGTATTTGTAAGCTTCTGAAGCCCATGTAAATAAATAGATAATTTCAATAGCTTACAGTTAATCATAATGTTCAAAACCCTTATAAATAATGATAAATTTTCAAAGTTGGTCAAAATTTATAAACTCCTAACAAAAACAAAACTTGCTGTTTATCTTCCAATTTTTTTTTACCACCCCAAGCACAATTACTCATTTTATGAGTATTGATAACCTTTAATCTTCCTGATGAAGGTTCTTAATACTTATAATTAATTGTAAACATGAATTACAATCAACAAACAACATTAAAAGTAAACATACTTACAAAATACATGAACATTTTAAAACAATTTCCAAAATTATTAACATCTTGTCCTTGTTCATGATAGGATATGTTCATAAGGGTTACACAATAAATTATAATTTTTAAACATTTCCTATTCATAACATACCTGAAATGATATCTCTTACCTTCAAAAAAATTACATACATTAACCCCTTTCCCCTCCTTTAAAAGTTAAGACAGTTTTGTACATTATAATGAAAATTGAAAAAAAACCCTCATATTTATATTAGTAGAAGCCATTTTAAGAAATAAAACTAATGCAATTAATCAGTCTAAAAGAAGAGATAGAGAATGTTGTTAGGTGGTATATTGAAAAAGTCATGAGACCAACTAGTGTTCTACAAGTACATAAAAGATAAGGTCTCTTGAAATGTATTTTGGATTGTTTCAATAATTATTGTAATCCACTGTTCGTTTGGCTTCTCAAAAAAAAAAAAAAAAAAAAAAAAAAAAAAAAAAAAAAAAAAAAAAAAAAAAAAAAAAAAAAATTGAGTACTAACATGGGAGTTCATTAGGAAGTAAAATATTTTTCAAATATTGTTTTTTTTTTTTGTAGTAGCATTATTAGGTCATTTTATATGTATTTATGTAATTTACATCATAACAAGAAATAATGAAATTTAATATAAATTGCCACATTAACACGTTCTCTGTGGCAGACCCACTGGTGGACCTTACCAGTAAACTGAAATATAAAAATATTGGTTACCAATGTGGTTTTATATTCATTGTAAGCATAGAAAATAATGTTTGCGTTTGTAGCTATTTAAAGTTAGTAATAGATGTTATAAGCCAATATTTTGTAACATCATTGTCACTTTTTATTTTATAAAATGCACTGAGCAAATATATATGGATTTGCTAGCAGGAGAAAATGGCTTTCAGATGATGTAGCAAAAAGGATAAAAGTGGGTATTCTGGGACAAGTAATATGAATAGGAAAAGAGGTTTTCCATAAATTTACTAGCAATAAATTTTACTTTGCCTTAAAACTAAGGTTAGATAGTACATAAATAAGCAGTTGTCAATTGTCACACCAGTGCAAAATTGTAACTTAATGTCAGTCACTATAAATAACTGAAGCATATGTGTGAAAGTGAATAAACTGTGTTAAAAAATTACACATTTCAAGTATTATACATTTTTAAAAGTTAAATTTATTTCATTTACTAATTAAATCCTATTTCAATTAATCATTAATCAAATAGTTATCAATTTTTATATACAAATTATATTTATATCAATATATTTGAAATGTAAAAATTAGTCTTAAGACTACATAAAAATGCGATTTAAAAAATTACATTTCCTGGACTAAATAAATCAGGTCGCTTTAACATATAAGTGAATAAAATGTACTAAATTAATTCTATGTCTGCATTTCTGAAGTAGTACTTCTAATATCAAGATTTGGAGCCAATTTTATAATAGTTTATTTAAATCTTTGTAGTTTTTCAATTCTATAAGGTTTCATTAAAATCAATTTCTTTACTTTAATTCTAAAATTAAATTTAATATACCTAGAATAGTTAAATATTCTTTTTATTCTGATTGACAGTGTGCAGGCATCTCCACAGGCCATTGTGAACGTAGTCTCAGCAACATCCCGGGGATTTGAGACCCCGTCGTCTTCTTCAAGTAGTAGTGGGGGTGGTAGTACAAGGTACAATACAAGCTCATTAAGGTATACACCCCAACAACCAACACCTCGCTCCACAGGAGTATATCCTCGTGCTTCGAGTAATAGTGGAGCTTCTCCTGGTGCCTCAACACCATCTCCGTCCACTCCTATCAGGACAACACCAAGGCATCAGATGTCTTCCAGGTTTGAGTTCACTAGTGATTATTCTATGGAGAGGAGACCCTACAGGTATGATGATAACTTTAGTTGTACGCCTAAAATAATTTGTATAACCTTTTACAATTGTTCTGCATTAGATTTTTTTTCAAATTTTTGCAAATTATTTATTGCTGTGAGTAAAAGATTTTGAAGATTAAATAATTCTAGAGGCAGTAATTTGCAGCAATTTAAAAGTAGAATCTATTTCTAGTGAATACATAATTTCTAACAGTTGAACTTTTAATACATCATTTACTTTAATATTTAAACTATGAAAAATAATCAATTAAGATTCTTTTTTAACTTTTTAAAACTGTGCTGTACATCTTAGTTTTTATCAACTCTGGGGTATTTGTATTAGAATGAGTATATCTATTTTGCATGTTCAATTTTTACCAATATAAATTATTTTCTCATCTGTTATTTCCTTTTTTGTTAAAAAGATGTTATATCAAATGAGAACTAACTTTTTTGCTGTCTTTTTAATTTAATAACTGTTTGTAAAAATGAGATAATGAACAAATACAATATTGTTATTATTCTGTGTAGAAATCATCTTTCTTATTAGTCAATTTAAATTAATTAACCTTAATCATCAGTGTAAGGTATTTTATAAAACCATGTTTATAATGGCATTTTATTTCTTCTGTATTTAATATATTTTGTCATAATCCAAAATAAGATATTAGTAACCTATGGAAAATAAATTTGCAATATTGTCACAGTTGAGTATTAAACAAAAACATCAATACACTTATAGAATAAACTTACACCTTATAAACAACCTACTATGAACATAAGACTAATGACAATGTATCCTATGCCATTGGTTCCTAAAGTGTCCGCCGCAGCTACATATGAGGTGCTGTGGTGTGACTAAAAATTGAAAGTTCGATTAATTCAGTTCTTACTTCTGTGAATGTAATTAATTGATGAACTTATCAAGGATAAACAGGCTCTTACCTTCCATTAAATCAGACAAGTTGAATTGTTTTATGTTGGTTATACTAAAAATTAAAAAAAAAAAATTTGTTATAGTACAAAACTTTGTAATTACAGTAAAATTGTTGAACGAATTATTTTAAAATAGCAATGAGCTAGCTGCTATGCTATAGCAGTAGGTTCTGTTTTTAGTTTTCACTCTCTGAATAGTTTTTTTTTCTAAATAAGATAAAATTTGTGTTCAACCTAGATCGCCCCTAAACCATTTGTCTATTGGCTACTTTTTAAAAAACAATTCCTAAAAAATACAATGGCAAGTGATTGTACTATAGTAAGAAAAACATTCTTATCTATTACAAAGGTGCAGTATTTTGTATTCATTATTTTATATTTTCTTTAGTTTATTATTTTTCTATTGGTTATAATTTCTAATCATTATTAGTCAAAATAAATTATATTCTACTTATGGTTAGAAGTTTATTGATTGATTTTAATCTCCCCAAATATTCAATTTTTTAATTAATATAGACTTAATATTTATTATACTCTCTCGCCATTTAATAAAACTACTTCAATTCCAATGATATAAAGTTTTCCATCTAAAAAACCAAAATAGACAAACAAACAATAACTGAGTGAAAACTGCACCAAGAACTTGGAACTCAATTGCCAGCTGATAAGTTGGTTCCAAGAACAAAATAAATAATTCTTACATTTTTGTCCTGTCATTCCAAGAAGGCATTAGGAAGACTACAAAAATCTTTATAATTACAGTTTCAAGATGCATAAACATTCCGTTAGTCATCAGATACCTGTTACATGTGCCTTATCTGAACCATGGAGACCATAGTACAATAAGGTCCAAGTAGACTAAACTATGACTATTATTGAGACACTAATTGGTATTTGCTAAACTTGTAGAAACATTCAAGTAGTAAAACTTGGAGAAATAAACACATTTCATTAAAGTTCTAATTATTTAAAATTATTCAACATTTTGTTCTTGATAATCTTGATTTTTTTTTAAAAAATCAATTTTAATTTTCAGGAGCTATGAGGATGTGGGCTTGGATGACGGCGGGGGATTAGTTATGGTTACTGTTGGTCAAGGTCCTCCAGACATTCGACATCTGCAGAAGGAACGTAATGCATTATTAGAACAACTAGAAGATTGTACCAGTTCTGGTGAAGAAGGAGGTCCTAGACGTAGGTGTAAACATCGTCGGAGTCATAGTGGTGAAGGAGGTGGAGGAAGTAGACCAGGAACTCCTCTTTGTGATGAAAGACCAGAAAACTTGCCTCCATTAGAACCTCGCAGGACACCAAGAGAGAGGCCACCTGATCCTTTGTCTTTACCTCTGCCAAGATTTGCATCTCAAGTACTTTCACCTCGACCTGCACCACCTAGTCCTCCAGCATCTCCCCTTCGACCACAGTCTTCTTCTTCTGATGATTCTGAACCATCTCCACCTTCCCCTGAATGGGAAGAACGTTTGAGATCTCTTGATGAGAAATATGAAAAATGGTCTGGTTCAAGAACAGCCTTGGCAAAAGTTGATGCTTCTACACTTCGAATCAGACACAAACTTTTGGATCTTGATTTACATGAGCTCCAACCTTCTGACATTGTGAAATCTGTTTTGGCAAAGCGGTCTGTTTTTGATGAAGATTCAAAGAGGCTTGAGAACTTTGGTGAAAAATATGAGCCTCGAGAATTTATACCATCAAGGCATGGCATTACAGCACTAAGATCTCGTTTAGACAGTTGTTCACCTTTACATTCACCAGTACCTAAATCTCCAGCGTCTTCGCCAGCAGGAGGGGCCAAGGGACTTCAGTATCCATTTCCAAGTCATCCTCCTGTGCAGCCAACAACTAGCGTTGCTACAACAACAGCTGCAATGTCCCTTGTTTCATGTGCAGGAGTAGGTAGCTCAACAATTACAACGGCTTGCACCATACCTTCTATAGAAATCTCTAAAACTTCTCAAACTTATCCCACCTCCTGTATAACAACTGTGACAACAGTTAGACAATTTCCGTTACCATCTTTATCTAATTATCTTCCACCAAAGATTTCTCCACCACCTCCTAGTGATAAAAAGGTGGATGCTTCTGAAACTAGTCCTCGAGGTTTAATCACCTCAACAGAAAAAATTAAATCTGTCCAAAAGAGTCCATCATCTAGTTGTATTAAAGGAGAGAAATGTGATAACGTGAAGAAAGAAACATGTAATAAACAATTAAAATCTTGTTCGAGGCGAGAAAGTACAGAAGAGAGGAAAGAAGGAGATGGCAGAAGAAGATCAAGAGAAGAAACATTGGAAATGAAAGGTAATAACATAGTGAAAGAAACTGGAAGTGATAAGGATAAGGACCTGTGTGAGAGGAGAAAAAGTGTTTCCGATAAAAGAAGAGACAGTGTTGATAGTAGTCATAAAGATTTAAATGATGTTAGTGAAAAATCAAGAGACAGCAATCATAAGGAAGAAAGAAGGAGGAGGGGTAGTGTGGACAACAGTGTACGAAAAGACTCCGAAAGCAGTGAATCGGGTAAATGTAAGTTAAGTGATTTAAGAAGGGATTGTGTTATTGAACAATCAGAAGTGTTTGATTATACAAGGTTAACAAATGTAGATAATGTAAATAAACCTATTGAAAGGAGAAAAGACTCTGAAGATAATAATAAGCTTAATACAGACTTTGTAGATAAAAAGAAAGAACATTTTGTTACTTATTCTGAAAGGGATAGGAGAAAGAATAGAGAGAGTGTAGATAGTTGTAATGATAACTCTAGGAACAGAAAAGTACCTGAAAGTATAGATAAGCATAAAGAGCTTGAAACAGATCTAAGGCATAATGACATTTCAATGCTTGAGAAAAAAGACGATGAAATAAAGAAAGAACATCAGGATAGGAGGAGAGATAATGCCCATAGTGACAATATTAGAAATAATGAAATATCTGAGAGGAGAAGAGAGAAAGACAGTTGTGAAATTAGTCACAAAGAAAGGAAAGAACATTCTAACAAAAAAGATAAGGAAATGGTTGAACATGTAGAGAGTATCAGGCACAAAAGTTCTAGAAAAAGTCCTGAAGTTGTAGAAAACTCTAGGCATAAAGAAAGCGATAGGCGAAAAACTACACCAAATGATAATTCTAGGCATAGGGACATAAATATTAGAAAAGATTCTGAATCATCTGAAGATCACAGTAGTCAAAAATCAGTAGAATATAAGAAAGAATCGGAACACGGATTTAATTCACGCCATAGAGACAGTTCACGTAGAAAAGAATCTGAATCTCCCGAATTTTCAATATCTTTACAGATTAAAAAGGAACTTGATCATCAAATTAAAAAAGATTTAGAAAGTCATTTGAATATTCATAATAAAGATACAGACAAGAAAAAAGAATCTGAATATTATGATAGTTCAAGGCAAAAAGACAAGGAAAGTGAAAATATAAATTTATTTCAAATCAGAGAAATTGAAGTAAAAAAGGAGTATGACAGCTTTGAAGTAAAAAAATCAACAAATTCTGGTTTTGAAGTGAGACGAGGCTTAGAGTTTGGAGATAATTTACGACATAAAGACATTGAAAAACAAAACATATTGCATCCAGAAATTAGTAAAATAAAATTTGATGACAAAAAACAAGATTTAGATGGACTTGATGTAAGATTTAAAGAATTTGAAAGTAAGAGAAAACAATGTGAGTCATCTGACAATTCTAGACATCGAGAGATAGAAATAAAGAAAGATGTTGACAATATTAAATTTTGGGATAGTGATAAAAAGAAAAATTCAGATAATACAGATAATTTTAAAGTCAAAGATTCTAAAAATTCAGAAATTAAGAAAGACTTTGAACTAGATATTGGAAAATTAAGGGAATATGAAAAGAAAAAAGACTTAATTCTTCAGATGCCAGAAAACTGTAGGCACAAAGATAGTGACAAACGAAAAGAATTTGAAAACACTGAAAATTTAAAGAAAGAAGATAAAAGAAAGGATTTTGAAGTATCTGATCCATTGAGACATAAAGACAATGAGAGAAAAAAAGAAAATGATATTTTAGACATTTTTAGAAAAAAAGAAACTGAAAAGAAAAAGGACGATAATGTTAATGAGAGTATAAGATCAAAAGATTGTGAAAGAAGAAAAGATATTGAGCCACAAGATAATGTAAGGCATCGTGATATATCAGAAAAAAGAAGAGAATCCAGTGAAAAAGAAAGAAGGAAAGAGAGAGAAAGCTTAGAAGGAAATTCTGAAGCTCAGAGATCAAGAGAATTAAACGAGGAAAGGAGAAAGGAGAGAGATTGTGAAAGAGAAAAGTTGGATAAATCAAGAAGAAATAAAGATTACGAAAATCACGATAAACATAAAGATGCTCTTATAGAAAATATAAACAAACGAAAGGAAAATAATGATATCTGTGATAGAAAACCATTTGATTTAATTGACAAATATACAGAATCATCTAATATTGAAGAATTTGAAAGAAAAACAGAATCAATTAAAAAAGAAAAACGTAAAGACAGAATTAGTAGTAGTTCATGGCCAGCTGCAATTGGTTGTAAAAGACGATTAAGTTCTCAGGATAGTTTGGACATTTGTATTGATGAAGCTAAAAGAGTAAAACCAGAAAGAAGAGATTCTAAAGATAGTGGACGTAGCAGTTGCAGTAGTAGTAAGCGAAGTAGTGGAGAAAAACACAACAAAACATATACTAAAATGTTGGAAGAAAAAATTAGAGAAGACCGTGAAAGGGAATTGCATAGAAAGAAAAAAGATGAAGAAATCAGTTTAGAAGATAAGGGAACGAAATCTCTTCAAAGAAAAGAAAAGAGGAATAGCGAAAAGAGGAAGGAGGAGAGAAAATTAAAACCAAGAATAAAAGAAAATGGTACTACAGCTAGTGAAAGTGAATTAGGCAGTGGAGATGACGAGGGTAAATTATCTAAAAGGCATTCAATTTTTGACATTGTTGATGATGAGCCTGCTTATATTTCTATGTATGATAAAGTAAAAGCAAGATCTACCAAAAACATGCAAAAACAAGAGGAAGAAAAACGCCAAGAAAGATTGAAAGAAAAATTTAGCCAACTAAAACAAAGCCGGGCTAAACGAGAAGAGAAGAAAAGATCTACATCTTACGATGAGGATTCTGATTCAGAAAGAGGAGGAGGACGAAGATCAAATAAACTTATGATCACAAGTTCAGAAGAAGATGGCGGATCTGAAGGAGATTTAAGAACTAAAGCTAGGAAAATAATGTCAGATACTTCTGAAGATGATATGCGCAGGCACAGCATGTCAAGAATAAAACCTATTAGAATTCATTCTGAAGATGTTGACCCCAAGCCTAGAAAGATTATGTCTGACACATCTGAAGATGACACATTAAAGTTGAACATATCAAGAATAAAATCCTCTAGACTTCATTCTGAAGATTTAGAGGCTAAACCTAGAAAAATTTTATCTGATACTTCTGAAGATGATGTATTAAGGCACAATATTTCGAGAAATAAAACATCTCGACTGCAGTCAGATGAAAGTGAAGTAGACATGGGCTTTGAAGATCAAACCAAGATGTCTGAAATAGACTCTCATTTAAAAGGGAAAACTGATTCTGTTGCTAATCTTTTCTCCAACATATGTGTAGAAAATGAACAATTTCAAAATGCTCAATCTGTACAGAACCATCACTCACCTGAGACATTATCATTCCACAGAAATTCAATAGATAGCAATATACCTAGCTGTGATATTCCACGAAAAAAATCCCACAAGAAAAAACAAAAACGCCAGAAAAATTGTGATGGGTTAGAAGATGGTTTTAGTAATAAAAGGCATGTTTCAAAGAAAGATCGAAGGAAATCAACTCATAGTCGAGACGGGGAAGAAGAGAATAAATCAGGACAGGGTAAAATTAGGAAGAAAAAAAGTGACAGAGAAAGTACGGTCAAGCGTGATGAAAAAATGGAGGATATTTTTGGGACTTTGTCTGATGATTCTGATAAAGGTCAAGGAAAGTGGCAAGTGTCACAAGTCTACCCTTCAGATTCAGATTCAGAGAGAGAAATAACAAGAAAACGAGATAAACGACGAAGAGAAAGGAAAGCAAGAGAACTTGATGAGGCATTAGGTCGAGCAGTAGAAGCTAAGCTTTTAGAGACTTCTAACACCTATGCTCAACCAGATGAACAGCCTGTAACTAAAACCAAAAAGAAGAAAAGGAAGAAGTCTCGAGATGAAAAGAGTAGTAAACACCATCAGCATAGATTTGCTGAAGAGGAGGCAGCTGCATTAGCTGCTGAAGCTGATTCTGAAAGAGAACCAGAGCCACCAGTGCTTCAGCCATCTCTTCCAAGGTTAATAGACAGTCCACCACCTTGTTCATCTAGTTTAAATAAAAAACCTGATATACCTGGATTTGGATCTCAAGTAGATGAAAATATTCATGAAACTGCAGTAAAAAGTATTTCAGAATCTCCAACTAAAATAATAGAAGAAAAATCTAAACCAATTGAACCAATTTTATCTGCACAATCTGAAGATAAACCAACACCTGTAATATCTCAGGAGGAAACAGAAGATGCTGTTGCAGCTTTATTATTGGAAGATTCTTTTTGTGGTGGTTTTGAAAGTTATCCTAGTGAAGAAACTCCAAAACCTGACACGCCTATTTCTGAACCAGACTTACAGATTGATACAGACACAGAAGATACTTTTGATCCCATTGATTTCTCCAAACCCCCAAGAACACCTGATATCCCAATATCATTTTATAAGCAACAAGATACGAGGGAGGGTTTAGAAGAACGAATTTTGGCTTTGGCTTGTCCTGATGCTAGCAGTTCAAAATCTGATCCATCTAAACATATTGAAGAAACTTCAAACGTTGTAAATGAAGAGCAAGATGTACAGAAAGAATTAAAAGTTGACAATAATAAAAAAGTAATTTCTGGTTTAAAAATTCAAGAGTCTTCTGATTTACTTAGTGAAAGAGCTAAATCAAATAAGTTTAGTGATAAATTATCCAGTCAATCAACAGATATTGGGAAGAGACATGATTTACCTCCTTTGATTAGACAAAATGAAATCTCTCATGTTGTACATCCAGTTAAACACTCACTATCTGAAATAACAAAACTAGCAGTTTCAAAACCTCAAGTTCTTGACCAACATGTATTAAAACCTTTAGTAATGACAGCAACTACCAAACCATTTATCTCAAGTAACCCACCACCATTAACTCAAAGAAAACCTCAATTTGTTGACAGCATCAAAGTGACAACTGCTCCAACAAATGTATGCTTTGCAACTTGTCTCACATTAAAACCAACTTCAGTTATGGCACCACTGAATGTGAATGTTCAGCAGCCATTGTTTCAATCCCATCAGATTATCCAGCAGACTAGCAATTTAAGCCAGCAAAGTCCAAACCAACAAACTAAACTTTCCCCATTACTGCAACAACCTAAGATTAACCCAACAGTAATTCAAGGATCTAAAGTTAACACACAACAGCATCAAGTACAACTGAAAGTAATTGCACCTGTTGTTCAACAACATTCTCCTAAAATCAGTCCATCAGTTCAGGAATCACCAAAAAGCAGTCTTTCACCAGTACAACAAACACAAAGTATTAATCTTCAATTAGATTCAGTTTCTCATGGTCAACCATCTAATATTTCCTTGTGTCATGATGGGCAAGGCATTGTTAAATCTCCCAAACCTTTAAATATAAATATTCCTCAGAATGAAAAATTAAATACATCCTATCCTTCTCCACATCATGTTCCTACTGCATCTGTGCTTATTAAATCACCGAAATTAAATTTTTTACAAAGCCAGCAACCTGTTCATTCCACTTCGTTGCAACAAACGAACATTCAAGGAACTTCAAAACAACAGAGTCATCAACCAAATACAAATGTTACAGCTATACAACAGCAGCCTCAAATAGTATCACAGACAGATACCTCAAATCTTTCTTACAGAAAAACACTACTGAGTCCTCAACAGGCAAATAGCAATATACAGCACAGTGAGCCATTAAAAGTCATTACATCAACTGAACAGACTCCAGTATCTGTATCAGAATCTTCAAAAATTGTAATTCCTGTAAGTGAACAGTCAAAAAGTCAGAATGAATCAACAAATCTTTTTATAGTTCATAGTGAAAAACTTACAGATCCTAAAGAACAGTTGGTTAATATTCCTTTTAACCAACCATCTCATTTCAATTGTATTGATGCTAAGAACGTAACAACTAGCCAACCATCTACTGTAAATACACAATATATATCAAAGCAGTTTGAAACTGTGCAGCAAGAAGTAAAAGTATCAACAAACATATCACAACAACAGACAAATGGAAATAAATTTCAGTCATTGGAATTGAAATCAAATGATCAAAAAGCTATAATTCAACAAGCACAACCTCAGAAGTTTTCACTTTCCATCCAAAATTGTGTGTTAACAACACATGCACAAATTTTGAAATCGGCCATACCTCTTGTAAGGCCTCAAACAGCCAATATTAGTGCAGCTAATGTACAAAATTTAAACGCAATAAAACAACCCATTTCTGTGGCTAAAAAACTAAATGCTACAACAGAACAGTCAATTAAAACAATATCACAAGGTGTAATAAATCCACAGATACCAGCAATTCCTGTACAACAAGTTATTCAGAAAACTAATGTGGTTCCATTAGTAAAAGAAATGATTCGTCCGCCAAATGCACCACAACCACAAACTGTTCATACTTTAAAAAATAATATGCTCACAGAAAACTCTAAAGTTGATACTAATAAACAGCATGTCCTACAGTGTGTGAAAAATGAACCATTCAATCAATCTAATAAACCTATTTTGTCTCATGTAATTCAGCCTACAAAGCAATCAAATATTGATGAAGAACCCACTCCTTTAGTGCCAGCAGTAACTGAAACTGTTGAAACTCAAAAGGAAAAAGTAGAAAATATTGTTGAACCAGTAAATGTAGTTCAACTAGAAAATAAAACTTTAAATGCGATTTGTGATGAAACAAAGCCTATGAATGCTTTTATTCAAGATTTAACATTAAAAGCAGCTGCTGTTAAACAAACAGCAATGGTTTCTGGAAAGTTAGATGATGAATCTAGAAAAGAAACTTTAAAACCTATTGAACAAGTGGTTCAACAGATTCATGAAAGAATTAGATCTTCAAACTCTGAATCAAAAGATGTTGACAAAGTTAGTGGTAATCAAAAAACAACTGAAATTGTGAAAGAAGATGCTAAACCTTTAATAAAAACCTGTGAAAAACCTAATAATCAAGACCAAGAAGATTTATCAAAATGTACAGAAAAGGTTGAGACAGTTATCCCAATTAAAACTGAGCTGATTGAAGAAGTAAAATATTCTATACCAGTAAAAGAAAATGTTAAAGAAGAACAGGAGAAATTAGACAAAAATAATCCAAAAGTTGATTTTAAATTTCCAAACTCAACAATAGAAGGGGAACCAAAAGTCGATAAAATCATAATAAAGAAAGAAGATACTGGATTGTGTATAGATGCTGTAGTAACTCCATTAACACCTAAAATGGAAAAGTCTAGTGTTTTTGTAAGCCCTGGTGAAAGCAGTTGTGAACCAAAAGAACAAGAAATGGCCACATTTGTAAAAAATTCAGATATGGAAATTTCAGAAATTAAAGAAGAAAAAGGTAATTTTATTTTAGTATAGTCTAATTTGATGGTTTAATTATACCTTTTAGCAAGGTTTTATTTAAATGATATTTTACTTTTATTGAAATCTTACACAATATGCATTTTTAAAGTTTTATATGGATTTAAATTGTAACTATTCAACTGTAGGGTTTTTATATACAAAATTTAAACATTTATAGTTATATCTAGCCCTAGTAGGTGAACTCTTTTTAATGGAAAAATTTAGCCTTTGTATAATGTTGCTAGAAGTTGTTATCCAGTAAGTTTTTTTTATTAAATTCAAGCCATGTTAGAAAAAATAACATTTTTTGTAACAAATATTTATTCTATTCAAATGTCTTGTCAAAATAATTATACATTTCCTTCATTTAATGATAACAGAATGTGAGGTATTTACTGAAGACAGTTGAATGTGTAATAATCATGGAATCGTTTTAAAAATTGATTAAATAGTATGATAATCATACCTTCAGGACTAATTTTTCTTTGTTTTGAAAAAAAAGATTTCTTTTTTAGATTTTTTTCATTTTATATATATAATCATCCATAACACACAGAAACTAAACATAATTGTATCAAAAGTTCAGCATCAGAATTCTACTTTAAAATTTAACTTAATACATTTATTATTAAGTAAGAAAAGTTGCACATTGTTTCTGTGCAAGATTGTTTGTATTAAACGAATTAATAATTTGTGTGTACATGTAGATACAAGTGCCATATAAATGTGTGCATAAGTATGTATCTGTGTGTGTGTTTTGTGCATGCTTACACACACACACACACAAACACAAACAAACAAACAGTATATTCCGGATAATCGAACCACTTTGTGACCAGAATGAACTGGTCTAATTAAATGATTGGTGCTATTAAACAAAGTTTAAAAAATAAAGTGTAAATTTACTTTACTAAACAAAGAGTAACTTCAATTTTTGTGATTTTCCTATTTAAAGTAATTTATGGTGTTTAAAGTAGGTAATGATAAAAGTATTTAAACATATTCCAGTCATTTTTATGTATGTTTATATTCATGTTATTATTTTTTTAAATTGAAAATTCTAACTAAAAATGACAAAAATATCTTGAATATTTAGCCCACATCATTTTGATTTCCTTGTTAAATATTAAACATTAGTAAAAAAATGTCAAGTTTATTATAATATCAAACATTTATTTAATATTGAATATCCACAGAAGGTTAATAATTTCTTTCCACTTTACCTCAATTAAAACTGTTATACAGCTATTTTAATAACCTTGAAAAATCATTTTAAAGGAAACATTTATTTTTCAATATTATATTCTATGAGCTTTGCACCTCCTTACTACCTAAAGATTGTTCCTTAGGTTCCAAATGTATTAAAGTTTTGTTTTTGTATATATTATAATATTTCTAATAATAGTTTCAGATTCTAAGGAAATACCATTTGAATTTGTAGGATGTTTTATATTTTTATTACACCTTTTCATCATTTATCAGTATAGCACTTCAAAATTTCTCCAGCCTTATTATTTTCATGTTAAACACTTGTTCTAATAATTATTGGCTTTACCTTTCATCAACTGCTGATTATATCTACTTATTTACTAACTTTTTTGTATTTTATATATTTGATTAAAAGTTAGATTTTTTATTATTGTTTCACTGGCTTATTTAATAATACTTTATTAATTTTAATAACTATGTCCCTTTTTATAATATTATTTAAAATTAGTTTCTATTTGCATTTTTAATGTGGACATTAGTAGATTCGCAACAGTTCCAAGAACTTATGTCCTCTTGGCTCAAACATGAACGTTCTTATACAAATAAATGAGAATTATTAAACAGATATTATCTTCTTCCTAGACGATTTTAATAAATTCCAATAAACAATTAACTACTTCTCTTTGACCCTAATAGAGAGCAAGTCTGAAACAGGTAATTAGCCTTGTTTGTTCACAAGTCCTGTTTCCCTCATTCTCTTTACAGAGAAAGTTTAAATGTCCAACTCTTAGTCCTATTTTCATTCCGTCTATATACTCCCTTACCCCTTATATTTCTATAACATTGGTATAATGAGCAGACATCTCAATGCAATCACAAATAGATGAGAGATGTTATCTTTTTTTTATCCAGACCAATGGAGTTTTATATTTCTACCTTAATTACACCTCTTATTCAACATCTTTTTTTACAACCTAGATCATCGATTGTAGTCTAAACTTACTAATTAGCGAAAAAAATTCAAATCAGAATTCATTTATTATCTTAATTATAATTTATTTATTGTAAAGCTATCTGACACTAAACAAACTTTTAAAATACTTTCAGCAGCTCCAGAGGAAACCATTATCACTCCAGTTCGAAGTGGTCGAGGAGGTCGAAGAAAAAAAGCAGGAGGTAGAACAGGGGGTGTTGTAACTAGAAGAACGAGATTAAATAACAAAACTGCTATATCAAATAAATCTGCTACAGCTGATGTGTATGAGTTTAGAGATGATTCTGAAGAAGAAAGTCGGCCACGACTGATATTAACAATTAAAAGTCCTCCAGAGCCTCCATCACTTGTACAAACTACTTCCCCAGCAAACAATACTCGTAAATCTCGCAGGTTACAAGTAAGTTTTTAGACTATAGGAATTATTTTTCTTAGTTATTTGAGATAAACTATTGTACTCTGCTGGTATGAAAATTTTCAAGGAGAAGGATTCCTGAAAGGAAATTAAACACACAAAAAATACATACTATGGATCAATATAGTCAATACTAAAACTATCACTAAAAAAAGTAGAACAGTCATATTAGACGTAATAATGTTATAATATGGTTATAGTTTTTTTTTATTTTTATATTATTTTCCATTGTCTTCATTAATTTTTGTAAACTATATTTTAATTTCTTCACTTGATGGGTTAGCTAGCCATATAAAAATTCTTATAGTATTTCATATTTCTGCTAGAATTTACTCAACTATGTTGAATAAAGTTAATCTTCTTTCCTAGCAATGACATTTTTGTACCTGACCGGTTTTACATATCCTTAATTAGGATTAACTGTGTACTGATCATCCATCCATGAAAGTAATCAACATGTTTCTACTATGAACTCATGGGAGCAGTTTAATCCCACCAATCCCAATTGTTTTGTGTTTATTCTTCTTATTTGTTATCTCAATTTATATTTTGTAATGATTTTAAAATTTTAACATTGCGGAATAATTGTTATATTTTCTGTTTTCTAGTTCAGTTATTAAAGCTGTCCTCGTTAATATATCAATATAAAATTTCACAATCCTTATATTAAGTTCATATGTTATATGAAATTTAGATTTTATCTTAGATAATGTTTTGTTTAAAGGAAAAAGATGGTAGTCGAAACACAGTCGATGATACAATAGAAGATGTTATCCGTGGGACAAGAAATTTAGGACGACGTACAACTCGTGCTGCAGCTGCCGCTTCAGCTTCAACAGTTATAGAGACAAGAAGATCACCCCGTCGTAAGCAGGCTCACCCTCCATTGCCTAAAGACCTCACAAATGAAATAAAACCACTTCAGACTGAAGTATCCCAAGGGTCTGAATCGACTACTTCAATGGTATCTTCACCACAACCCCCAGTAACAGTTACAGCAACGGTGCCAACTGGTTCTCTACCAGCGACAGTTCAGAAACCTCTGCCTGCTGTACCTACAGAGCCAATGACTTTAATAGATCCTGTCACAGGACTTCTAATTCCAATGAGGGAGTCTGAAGAGGGACAGTATATTCCTGTCAGTACAGACCATGCAAGGTACAGCATTTTCACTATCAGTATTTTACTTCAAGCTACACATTCTATTTAACTTGCTAATTTACATGGTGACTAAAATTTTGTACAATAGAATAGTTTTTTGTGTGTTTATAGTTTAACACTACTTGAGCTTTGAGAATAAATATGTATGAATGAACTTGCACACAAGCACTAAATCAGACAATAAACAAATGTTTATTGTTTATTTATTCAGATATAATTGTAGCAATATTCTTTCCTTGTATTGGTTTTATTATTTATATGTATACTATTGATGCATTCTTAGTAAGAAGTCTTTCTTGTTTATTTGGAGAGAGAGATTTTATAGGTAATATTTAAGTAAGATTTTCAAGACAAACTAAGTTTTTGCTGTGTTGATTAGGTTATGTGTAAATGTACATACAAATAGAATTATATAAGAGACTGACAAATTTATATCTGTAATAGTCTGGCATGTGTTCATAATATAGACAATCAAATAAAAAAAAGTGCTAAAATATTTTTTATAAATTGCAAACACTTTCCTCTTTGTCATTAAAAAATAACATAAATACTATTGGTATTTTATTATGAAGACAAATTGTATTTTTATGACTTCCAGGCCCTAGGCCAATACCTGTTTATATATATATATATATATATATATGTTTATACACATCTGTGGTTCACTTCAATCTTTTGTTTTGTTTTCTCTTTCTTGACTGAGGAAGATCATGTTGATCGAAATATTTCAAATAAAAGTGTATTAAGTGTTTTATATGTGTTTTATATGTGCTTATTTCCAAGAGATTGCAGTTTTGGACTATTGCCTTTAGATAAGTCTGTCAGTCTCCTATCAAGTCCAAAAAAAAAAAAAAAAAAAAAAAAAAAAAAATTCCTAAAAAATTCCTAAAAATTCCTATATATATATATATTATAACATAAATTCCCTTGGGCTTTATCTATGTTATTTCAAGTTTGTTAATTTAATTGTTATAGATTAATTAAATTGTTTTAAAGTGTTGGGCGCCAGTTTACCTATTGTACGACTTAGTTCTAATTAAACATTTTGCTTATATTGTATAATTTTAAATTATGCTTCTTATTACTATGACCTACCTTTATTTTTATTATTTTGATTCCTTTTTCTTTATAAGATTTCAACCAAATTTCTTAATTAGAGTAGGCCTTACAAAGAAATACAAGACTTTTTAGTTATAACAATTGCTTTAATATTTTAGAACATTATTAATTCCTGTTGCCAGTTAAATACAAAGTATACATGTTAAATCTACATTTAATTACAAATTATTTCAGACTATAATGTCGAACCAAAATCTTATACGGTAAACAACCTGTTATTTATTTCATTCATTTTATTTATTATTATTTAAATTTGACCAGCTAATAAATTAAAGACTTTTGGGGCGTGTTTAGGTTCTTGCCTTATGAAATTACTTTTTTTTTGAAATTTAGAGTTACTTGTATATTAGAAAAATTGTTTTATTGACCAGAAATTTATTTTTTTTAAATTAGTTTTTAATTAAAGTTTTTACTTAAGTGCAGTGACGTTCTTTCCTTTATTCCGTTAACCCTTGGTATTAGTTGGACGATTTTTTTTTTTTTTTTAACACTTCACTTCACCACATTTATCGATAATTAATTTACTTATATTTTTTTTTTTTAACAACTTCACACACTTTCTTTAGGAACATCCACACACGTCCATCTACTTTTTTGGTCGCAAGAAGACTGCCTCTCTTTTTCTGCACTTGAATTTGTTTACCGCGTATTTCCCTTTCTCGTTCATTTTCTACCCAATGAAAAACATCTATTTTGGCTTCCACCAATCAAATTTGAAATTCGTACGTTATACTTTTTTTTTAAACTATCCGTTATTTTTGAAAGTGTACGTGACACATCTGTCGTTCTCTCCCGTCCCTTTCAACTTTCTAAAACCTAACAAAAACTCTACCCTAGTTCTCTAAGGGTTTTACAAATTGTTTATTGCCTTAAATATTTTTTTTTTCAAACTTTTTTTTTTTTAATGTATCCCTTTGTCGGCTTTTACTAAGTCAACTTTTGGAAGTATTGTTTACTGTTAATGTTTAGTTTTTATTATTATTATTATTATTATTTTTTTTATTTATAAATTTAATATTATAATTTGTCCCCAACAAAAATTTTCTGTGATTATAAATCAAAACAATTCTATTATTTGCTTTTTTTTTTTTTTAGATTTAAATGAATGAAAACTTTTTGTTTAAGCCCTTTTTTAAATTTTTAAATAAATTAATCTAGACATATTTACTAACTTATTCTAATTTCTTAAAACACTAATGACATGAAACTCAAACTGCTACAACTCTATTGCTGTCACTAATCTACCCATAAAGTCCCTTTTCATTGTCTCTTACACAAAGGCTCCTTCTTAGCTACCTGTTTCTTATTGTCTCTTTCCACAACAGAAACCTTTTTTTTCAAAGTCCTTCTACTGCTGACCCTCAACATTTCTGTCTCCTTAAATATTTACAACCTTACTTACACATGTCTATTTCTAAACAAAATATATAACAGTTTATTATAGTTAATAGTCTAACAGATTTTATTGGAGTTTATTTAATTCTAATCCACTATTTCTGATTTGATATATTTTTTTAAATTTCTAACATTAAATTTTCCTTTTACAACATGGTTTTCTAGAGTGGCAACTAGGTAGCTAGACTTCCCATATTTCTCAATTACCCTATATGGTCCCTTGAATAATTCTAAAAATTTCCCGTATATCCCCTTTTCCACATTAGATGTATTTAGCTTCCTGATCAACACTAAATCTCCTACTTCATATTCGGTTAACTGGTTTTCTTGATTAAACTTCTTGGCACAGTTTTCCCTTTTCTTTTTCATTCGTAAATAAATTTCGGCGGTGTCGACGATTTTTTCACTTTCTTTCTCTGGCATTTTTATAAATTCGTCCCATATTCTTTTCGGTTTTCTTCCAAATTGTGCTTCATGTGGAGTAACCCTAATTGTTTCTTGAAAGGTTTCGTTGATTATTGTTTGTACGTCCTCCAATAGTAATTCCCAATTTCTATGATTTTCTTTTAATAATATTCTGAAAAGTTGATTCAGTTGTCTCATGGTTCTCTCAGCTCTGTTACTTTGTGGATTCCTCACCGAAGTGTTTAGTGTTTTTATTTTAATTCGTCGGAGTTCCTCTTTCCATTTTCTTGCAGTAAATTGCGTTCCATTATCCGTGATAATAGCCTGCGGTTTTTCATATCTATTGCAGTAATCTTGCAATCTCCTTAGTGTAATAGTCGTTGTAGGTCTATTGACTTTATAAAGCTGTACGTATTTAGTGAATACGTCAATGATAACCAAAATATATTTTGCACCACTTTTTCCTTTTGGTAAAGGACCACAGTAATCCATAGATAACAATTCTCCTTTGTTTTTTTGGTATGATACAATCCATTTCCCCAACTCTATGTCGTATGTCATGTTTGCATTTCTGGCATATTCCACATGATTTGACTATTTGTTCGATGTCCTTACTTAGATGATCCGCTGCGAAATCTTCTTTAAATGTTTGATAACTCTTGTTAATACCTAAATGGCCAAAGTGAGTATGTATTTCCGTGATTAGATTCCTTTTGATATTGTCTGGTATGTATAACTTGAAATGACCTTTATCTCGACAATATAACTTGCCTTCCCATAATTTGTAATGCTGGTGTAATTTGTCCGATGAATTCTTTAATTTATTAACTATAAGTTTTGTTTTATGGTCTTTGTCTTGAAATGTCTGTATATGTTTCAACATATCCAAAACTTTGTGGTCAAATTTATTACGTATTGTTGCAATTTGAATGAAATTACTGTCTTGATTTATTTCTATGTTGTCTTCACCAGGGTGTCTGCTTAATGCGTCGGCTACAATATTATCTTTTCCGTTGCAATGTTTTATTTCAAAGTTATACTTCTGTATAAGTAACATCCAGCGGGTCATACGAGCGTTTAACAGTTTACAGTTGTTAATGTATGATAGGGCCTTATTATCTGTAATCACCGTCAAAGGGTTCCCCAACACAAAACATCTGAATTTTTTGAGATTATGCACAATACTCAGAAGCTCCTTCTCTGTCGTACTGTAGTTCAGTTCAGCTCCTTTAAATGTTCTACTTGTGTACCCAATCACGGCAATACGTTCTTCTTCATCATATTGGAATAATTGTCCGCCTAAAGCATATCCACTCGCGTCACACTGCAGGTAATACTGTTTATTTAGTATTGGATGTGCTAACATAACCCGGTCTAAAAATATCCTCTTTATTTGTATAAAGCTATCTTCTTGTTCTTTAGACCATTTGAACCTACATCCCTTCTTCAACAGTTGTTGTAATGGTGCGGTAATTGATGCGCTGTCCTTTACAAAACGGTGATAGAAATTTATGAGCCCGAGAAATCCTTTTATTTGTCTCGAATTTCTAGGCCTTGGAAATTGGTTTATGGCTCTGACCCTTTCTTCACTTGGCTGAATTCCTTCCACTTTTAAAGTGTGTCCTAAATATTCAAGCTCCCTTCTACAAAACTGCGACTTATTGAAATTGACAGTTACGTTTGCATCTTTAAAATCTTAAAAATTATCTCTAGTTGTTCTAGGTGTTCATCGAATGATTTAGACAAACATAAAATGTCATCAACGTAAATAATCAAAAATTTCCTTGCTTCCTTTGTTAGTATGGAATCTAAACTCCTTGTAAGACTAGCTAGACTAGAGCTTAATCCAAATGGTACCGTTTTGAAACGATAACACAGTCCATTATGTAGGAATCCCGTAAAGTCCCTGCAGTTGGTTTTTAATGGGATTTGCCAAAAGCTACTGGTCAAATCGATAGAAGACATAACTTTATAACCACTACATTTTGTCAGTAGATCTTGAATCGGTAAGTTTCCTTCATAGTCTGGTAACGATATCTTATTAATTTCTCTAGCATCTAAGCAGATCCTGACTGTGCCATCCTTTTTAAACACAGGTACTATTCTGTTTACGTATGGACTATTGGCTCTTTCTATAATATTTAATTTCAGCATCCTTTCTATTTCAGTGTTGACTGCCTCCCTAAATTTAATTGCCACAGGCCAACTATTTTGCTTGTATGGTCTCGTATCAGTTACGGTGAATTCATGCTCATAGGTAGTAATTAACCCTGGTTGCTCACTAAAAATTTGTTCATACTTATAGATAATCTCTATTAACTTCTTCGTTTGGTCGGGTTTTATATTCTCTAATTCCAACATTTTTTTTTCTATTATTCCTAATCTTTCCTCCTTATAGTTCATTATGACATTACAATCCAATTTTGTTTCTTCATTATTATAAAACTTAATTATTTTTTTTCTTTCTTTAATCGATCATTACATTTGGCATTAAATTCGACTGTTCTCTCTACAAAATCGATAATAGTTTCATTTTTTATTAAAAGTTTATGCCTAATATGCAAGTTTTAATCAGACCTGGCACAATTATGAAATGTGTTTCCACTTTATATTTCCCTATCCCTATAGTAGTTACTATTTGATTTTTTATAGCTTTAGACTTCTGACCCAACGCTCCCATAACTCTTATGTTTGACATTCTCCAATCTGACGAATTCTCTAACAGCTCCTTGTTCTTACTATAAAAATCTTCTGACATTACATTAAACTGACTTCCCGAATCTATCAAAGCAACAGTTTTAATATCCCCTAATCGGATTTCAAGTTCAGGGCAATTTTCTAATTCTAATGATGGTTCAACACAAACTTCGTCTTCATTTAAAATGTCTCGTATTTCTGCAATAAGTGTCCTACAGTTGGTTATTTTACTAGAGTTAGGTACCTGGCTAGGGTCAGCGTCCTCGTTTCATGCACTTGTAGAGGGCTTGGGTTGGTAATTTATGACATCACCCTTATGTTGTCTACCCTTGTCCAGCTGTTTACTCCGATAGTCATTCTGACAATACCCTGTCTCCCGGCGATTTTCGTTATTCCTTAGGTCAGGTCGTTGCTCTCTTGACAAATTCCTGTCCCGACTGCCGTTCGCTTGTCTTTGTAGGTGCAGATAATGAAACTCTGTTACTAGGTCGACAAATTCGCCATTAGTTTTAATTCCCCTCGTCACCAGTGCAATCGCCATGTTAGGATCAAAATGTTTGGCTAGCTTACGTATAATTAGATCATCTGGAAGTCTCGGTTCGAGTCCTTTAAACCATAATAAATTTCGTTCTACATATTCTACCATGTTCAACTGCCCCCTGTAATTATATTTTCCAAACTCCAACTCATCCCGAACACGCCCCTGTATTAATTCACTCCAGAATTTTTGTTTAAATGCAAAGATAAAATCCCCGAACTGTTTAAAGCTTTCTGAATGTAATCTAAACCAATTGGCAGCTGGCCCGCGTAGATGTTGCATTATCCATTCTAAACCTGTTCCCTGGTAATACTTTTCATGTAACCCCATAAGCTCGTTAAGAAATGCCATAGGTATTCTTTCATCTCCCGAAAACATTATATTCGTGTTTATTGGTGTTATAAGATTATTATCTCTTCGGTTTTCTGTCGAATTTATTTGTTTCCTTATCTGTTCAATATTTTCGTCTAATTTTCTCAATTTTGGCTCTAATTCTTTGCTATTATCTGTTATTCTCTTGTCAATTGCCGTTTTCAAAGTTTCTAGGTAACCCGTTTGTCTGTTATATTGCTCTGCGCATGTTTCTTCAATCGTCACGATCTTTCCCTGCGTATTTTGAACTTCACGGTTTATGTTGTCTAATCGGCTATCAATTTTTTGTGCATACTCTTGGTGTAATCCTTGAGTATTTTGGCCTGATACTAATATTTTTTTATCTAGTGTTTCTAGCAAATTGTTTTCGGTTACCATTAACTTGTTATTAAGTGTTGCAATATCTCCCCTCCTGTCTTCCTCCAGTTTCCTTAATTTGTTGTCAAAATTCTCTCCCATTTTTGTGATTTCCTTATTCAAGTCTTCCCTATTCTTTTTTATATTGTCATTTATTTCTATTAATTTATTATCCATGTCTCTTTTATTTTGGACAATATTTTCATTTGTTTTAGTCATGTTATCATCAATATTCTTTAACTTTTTTAATATTTCCCTCAAAATATCATTGTCTCCTAGTGTTCCTACTGTGATCTCATTATTAGTCAACATGCCTGTTGTGCTCTCTGTCCCCAAAACCCTTATCTCTTCATTCACATTTTCTGTTACTCTCACCACTTCTACGTCTCCGAACCCGTCTTCCGTATGCCTCATCTGTCCTACTTGTGTTTCTTGTGTATTTTGATGTTCCATTTTGAAATTTTTGTCGCGTATTCTTATACTGCGTCTAAGCGTGTAGCTATCTATTTGCCCTCTTACAATATTTTCCTTACTCATCAATTAATATAACAACTTACGCTAGAAAATTCTTATTAATACAATAATACACTACTAGGTCTGCTGGTCAATACATTTAAATTTTGATGCAATTTCAAAATAGCCCCACGTTCAGTAGCCAATTTATAACATAAATTCCCTTGGGCTTTATCTATGTTATTTCAAGTTTGTTAATTTAATTGTTATAGATTAATTAAATTGTTTTAAAGTGTTGGGCGCCAGTTTACCTATTGTACGACTTAGTTCTAATTAAACATTTTGCTTATATTGTATAATTTTAAATTATGCTTCTTATTACTATGACCTACCTTTATTTTTATTATTTTGATTCCTTTTTCTTTATAAGATTTCAACCAAATTTCTTAATTAGAGTAGGCCTTACAAAGAAATACAAGACTTTTTAGTTATAACAATTGCTTTAATATTTTAGAACATTATTAATTCCTGTTGCCAGTTAAATACAAAGTATACATGTTAAATCTACATTTAATTACAAATTATTTCAGACTATAATGTCGAACCAAAATCTTATACGGTAAACAACCTGTTATTTATTTCATTCATTTTATTTATTATTATTTAAATTTGACCAGCTAATAAATTAAAGACTTTTGGGGCGTGTTTAGGTTCTTGCCTTATGAAATTACTTTTTTTTTGAAATTTAGAGTTACTTGTATATTAGAAAAATTGTTTTATTGACCAGAAATTTATTTTTTTTAAATTAGTTTTTAATTAAAGTTTTTACTTAAGTGCAGTGACGTTCTTTCCTTTATTCCGTTAACCCTTGGTATTAGTTGGACGATTTTTTTTTTTTTTTTAACACTTCACCACATTTATCGATAATTAATTTACTTATATTTTTTTTTTTTAACAACTTCACACACTTTCTTTAGGAACATCCACACACGTCCATCTACTTTTTTGGTCGCAAGAAGACTGCCTCTCTTTTTCTGCACTTGAATTTGTTTACCGCGTATTTCCCTTTCTCGTTCATTTTCTACCCAATGAAAAACATCTATTTTGGCTTCCACCAATCAAATTTGAAATTCGTACGTTATACTTTTTTTTTAAACTATCCGTTATTTTTGAAAGTGTACGTGACACATCTGTCGTTCTCTCCCGTCCCTTTCAACTTTCTAAAACCTAACAAAAACTCTACCCTAGTTCTCTAAGGGTTTTACAAATTGTTTATTGCCTTAAATATTTTTTTTTTCAAACTTTTTTTTTTTTAATGTATCCCTTTGTCGGCTTTTACTAAGTCAACTTTTGGAAGTATTGTTTACTGTTAATGTTTAGTTTTTATTATTATTATTATTATTATTTTTTTTATTTATAAATTTAATATTATAATTTATATATAGATTTTTTTTGGACTAGGAGACTGACAGACTTACCTTGGTAAGAGTCCACTCTGTAGTCTTGAAATAGAAACACATAAAAGCACTTAAACAATGATATATTTCAACAACACAGTGGTCTTTGTCAATCGAAGAGAAAACACAAAAAGAAATATGAGAGAATGAAATAAAATAATTGTAATCACAGATTGTGTAGAGTAGAAATCAGATGTCACAGATGCACAGACTAAAGATATATATATTGTTTCCATGAACATATGAGTGATTATAGTTTATATAAGTCTGTCAGGGGGAAAGAGATAAGGCTATTTGGGGGGGGAAAAAAAAAAAAAAATCTGAAGACCAAACCTAACCTTACCAAATTAGAAAAAGCGGCAATATTTTCGTTGAAAAACAATAAAGATATTATGATTCTTCCAGCAGATAAAGGTTCAACCACTGTCATCATGAACAAAGAAGACTACATCAAAGAAGCAAATAAGCAACTGTCAGACATCACAACATACAAAATACTTACAGATAACCCTACTACAGAATTCAACAATTTACTCTCGGACCTACTCAAATATACAGCTCCTGAACAAAATATTTCGGAAACATCTTTAAAATTATTATATAATGAAAACCCCTCTACTCCTCAATTCTATATATTACCAAAGATCCACAAAAACATAATCCCTCCACCTGGTAGACCAATAATTGCTGGCTGCAATTCAGTAACGGAAAGAATTTCAGCTTTCCTCGACTCACACCTTCAACCCTTAGTAAAGAACCTTCCATCACATACCCAGGACACCAATCACTTCATAGATCGACTCTCACAAATATCTGTACCTCTACCCCCGGTAACTATTTTGGTCACCATAGATGTCACCTCTCTCTATACCAACATCCCTCATGCACATGGCCTATCTGCAATAGAGAATTTTCTAAACAAACGCCCAGGCAAGCCTTCTCCCACTACACCTTTTCTTGTGAACCTGACCAGGTTCATCCTCGAGAAAAACTTTCAGTTTGAGGGAAGGAACTACCTTCAAATAAAGGGAACGGCAATGGGTACCAGAATGGCACCATCGTACGCAAATCTGTACATGGGATTGTTGGAAGAAAGTTTTCTAAAGACACAAACACACCAGCCATTATGTTGGTATAGATATATAGATGACATCTTCCTAATTTGGACACAGGGTGCTTCAACACTTGAGACATTTTTAGACAGCCTGACACAATTCTCCACACTTCAATTTACCTGGGAGAAATCTACATCAGCCATCACCTTTTTGGTTGTAGAGGTAACACTCCAGAATGGAAATATCAACACAGGAATTCACATCAAACCTACAAACCACCTACAATATCTCCATTTCGACAGCAACCACCCAATAAACATAAAACGATCCATTCCATACAGTCAAGCAATCAGGGGTAAGAGAATCTGTTCGAATGATAGAGGAATTGGAAGATTTTAATAGAAAGATATCAACAGCCTTCCAGAGAAGAGGATACCCAAAAAAAACTCATTGAAAACCAAATTCATTCAGCACAATCCTCGGTTCACCATAAACCACAAACAGAACAAAATAAACTGTCTTTAATAACAGACTACCATCCTGGTCTACATAAACTCAACAAGATATTGAGAGATGGCTTCAAAATTCTTCAAGCTTCCGTCCACACCAAAAATCTTTTCACCGATCCACCGCAAATTTGGTACAAGCAACCTCCCAACTTGAAAAACATCCTAAACTACCAGACCCTGATGCAGAGAAACCACACAAACTTCCTCATGGTTCCTTCCCATGTAATAGACCTAGATGCAAGACGTGTCCAATACACCCCTCAGCAAATAGTTTCAACAGCCAAACAACAAAAATGGTCTTCAAAATACAGGGTCATCATAATTGTACATCGAAAAATGCCATATACCAGCTACAATGTAAACTTTGCTCAGCACAGTACATAGGCCTGACCACGGATGGTCTGAATATCAGAATGAATGGCCACAGACATGATGTTAAAATTTAGAATATGGATAGACCAACAGCTCAACATGCTGCGAGTCACAGCATCACAACTTTTGATAACTGCTATACCACAAAAATAATTAAATCACTCCCCCCTGATTGCAATCCCTCAGAACTGAGAAGGTGGGAACTATCATACCAGTGGTATACCAAGTCCAGAGAATCCCCTAACCTCAACATCAGATAAATCCATTCATTTTTTTTTTCCAAATAGCCTTTTCTCTTTTCCCCTGACAGACTTATATAAACTATAATCACTCATATGTTCATGGAAACAATATATATATATCTTTAATCTGTGCATCTGTGACATCTGATTTCTACTCTACACAATCTGTGATTACAATTATTTTATTTCATTCTCTCATATTTCTTTTTGTGTTTTCTTTTCGATTGACAAAGACCACTGTGTGGTTGAAGTATATCATTGTTTAAGTGCTTTTATGTGTTTCTATTTCAAGACTACAGAGTGGACTCTTACCAAGGTAAGTCTGTCAGTCTCCTAGTCCAAAAAATCTAAATAATCTTTACCAATCAAAACTAACCTAAATATATATATATATATAGTCTCTTTCAATGATTGCTATACCACCAAAATAATTAAAGCCCTCCCCCCGGATTGCAACTCTTCAGAATTAAGAAGATGGGAGTTATCATACCAATGGTATACCAAATCTAGAGAGCCTCCTAACCTCAACATCAGATAAAACTCCTTTTAACTTCCCCCTAACTTCTACCATTTTTAACAGCTCCATTACCTTCCTTCTGACAGACTTTTAATATCTAGTTTCAAGTAACCAATCTTTACACGATTCACATTTAACAATTTCTACACATATCACATATAGCTCTATATCATAAACTATAAATCTGTGAATCTGTGACATTTGGATGTTTATACACATCTGTGGTTCACTTCAATCTTTTGTTTTGTTTTCTCTTTCTTGACTGAAGAAGATCATGTTGATCGAAATATTTCAAATAAAAGTGTATTAAGTGTTTTGTATTAAGTGTTTTATATGTGCTTATTTCCAAGAGATTGCAGTTTTGGACTATTGCCTTTAGGTAAGTCTGTCAGTCTCCTATCAAGTCCAAAAAATTCCTATATATATATATATATATATATGAAGTTAGTATATTACTATTGTAAGTAATTTTATCCACCATTAAGTGCAATAATTTTACCTTGAGTGATGAGGCACCTTTCGGTCAATTGACCATTGTCGAATCACTCAAGTGTGATTCGACAATGGTCAATTGACCGAAAGGTGCCTCATCACTCAAGGTAAAATTATTGCACTTAATGGTGGATAAAATTACTTACAACAGTAATTTATTAACTTCATAAAGTCAGTGCAAGGAAAAACAATGGATAACGTTAAATATCAAGAATATATATATATATATATATATATATATATATATATATATATATATATATATATATATATATATATATATATATATATATATATATATATATATATATATATATTTATATTAGTTCTAGTTCCTATATATATATATATATATATATATATATATATATATATATATATATATATATATATGCAACTTCATAATGTCAGTGCAAATATATTTCATAAATAAAAGTCAATGTTTTGAGTAAACAATTTTCTACTAGAGTGAGTAAACATTGTGCACAGAAAATATGTAAACTTTTAATAGATCGAGTAAACATTATAGCCAAAGAGGGAAATGCTAGAAATTCTACTATTGGACCGAGTAATCATTCTCCACTGAAAATATGTGATTATTGCTACGGTGCTGCGGTTATTCTTCTCTTCGTCCACAATGGTTATTTGATCGAAGTGTAAATAATGGTCATGGAAATAAAGTCAGTAGTCTTTGTCTTTATATTTCACATGTTCTTTGCCAAATAGAAAGATCCAATCGAGATAGTTTTTCTTTTTATATATAACTTCATCATTTGAATATGGTTATAATCATTTTCATGACATAAACTTTGGCAAGAAATACATAGAAAATTTTATGTAGAGAAAATAAGTTTTAATATAGTATCTGTTTATTATCTTAAATTATTTATAAATTTTTTTTACTAATGTTTATTAATATTTTTAGGGTACTTCTTGAGACTCATGATGAAAACGGGGAGCCTACAGAGAAGAGAATGAAAACATCAGAATCGGTTTCAGAGAGTATAATACCATCTAATCCAAAGTCTGCTTTGCCTCCTTTGGCCAACACGGCACCAACTCCTCTTCCTGTAAGGCCTGTACTGCCTGGGAAGATGCCACCAAACTGTGCTGTTGTCACACCATTACCTTCTAAAACAAATCCTAATATACCTAAACCTAACAACTTATCAGAACATGTCCGCCCTGTGTTACAACATACTAAGCCAGCCTCACCATTACCTGTGTCAACAAAGTCAAACATACCAAGTAGAACTAGTACTACTATAGTTACACCAACAGCTTTGACAAAACCTCTATCAGTAACCCCAAGTTCTTTGGTGAAACCTACACCAAGTGTTGTCGCTTGTTCCGCCGGAGGAGCCAAATCTTCTCCTCTTGTTAATTCATCTATTCCTCTAAACAGAGTAAGTAAAGTTCATAATTTATTTTTTCAGTACCTTTTTAATTGATTTTATTTTCATACTTACTATATTGTTTACTATTATTAATGTACTCTCGGTTTAAATTTAGTCTTCTGTATTTAAAAAGATAATCTTAAAAATGTAAGCAAATTAATAATCATTTGTTTCGTAAATTTTAATTTCAAATATTAAATTTTAAACAAAATATAAAACAATTTAATTTTGTAAGACAAGAGTGTTTATAGCCTAGGAAATTTCATGTTGGTCTGGTTAAAAATTAGGTATTAAAATTGGATAAATAATATTGGAGGGCATAGTGATGTTTCAGCTACAAAATTTGTTAATTTATAGAAATATGAAGGCAGAAGCAAAATGATCCTAAAAATAAATAGCATAAAATAAATTAAAAGTAAATGTAAATAAAAACAGAATTGTACTTTGGGCTATAAAAGACTTATAATCGAAGCAATAGATGGAGGTTTATTCCAGTAATAATTATTTTAAAAGATAAACTGAATGAATCATAACACACAATGAACTTCTATAGAATCGTACTGTATGAAACATGTCATAGTAAGTATTAGTGCATAATCAATAATAATCTGTTGTATAATTCAGCGTTATGGTTGAATGTTGAAGGTTGTAGTTCCAACACCATTAACTACAGCAAATAAACCGGTTGTTAATCAAGCTCAACCTGGTGGTACAATACCTACTATACCAATGAATCATAAAGCTCATCTTCTTCAAGCAGTCGGTCATAGAGGAAAAGTGCCAGTCGCTAAAGTACCAACCCCTCTTACACCTAAAGCACAAATTCTTCAGTCTATTGGAAATGTAAGTTTATTTCAGAAATATTTTCAATTCTTTGAAATTTAAAGGGGAAAATATCTATTTTTGATGAAATAATTATTTATTACAAGACATATCTCTTTCTTTTTTTATAGTTTTAAAGAAAGAGATAAATTTGCATATGGTTTATGCAATTAGTGATTTATTTATTTGTTCTGGATTTTACAACAGTTAGACAATTTAATAAAATAGATTATAACTTGGCAAAAACCCATGTTCTTCTCCTTGGTTTAACACACACACACACACACACACACACACACACACACACACACACACACACACACACACACACACACACACACGCACTCGCACACACACACACACACACACACACACACACACAGGAATATTTGGACTAGATAGGAGACTGACAGACTTACCTAATGGCAACAGTCCAAAACTGCAGTCTCTTGGAAATAAACACATATAAAAACTTAAAACACTATTGAAATACACATCTACAAAAACATACACAACACCTAATGAACCAACCAGACAACATATGCAGATGACGTACTTTTCAAAATCATCATATAATGCGGAATTAGACGACACATATATGAGGTCAACAAGTAGCAACATTACAGACCTAACAACGACATCAGAAAATAATTCAGTGATTTGACAATGGTCAAGTGACCGAAAGGTGGTTCACCACATAAGGTAAAAATCTGATAAGATTTGATCTGTAATATCATACAGTTGTCTACAGCAAACCTCTACAGTGATAAAGTAGTCTCAACTATTAATTATTTATTTTACTCTTTAGAAAGAATAGTAATTTATTATATAACAAGGTAGATATAAGTTTTTGACGTTTGTTTAAAACATTGGGACAACTTATTCTTTATTTGGTTTTCATCATTTATACAGGTTGCCAACTGTGGGGCTCGTGAAGGAGTTGTAGGACCAGGGACTCCACCGCCACCTCATCATGGAGCTTTGTTAACCGGTTCAGTTGCTAGCCCACCATTAAGGGCCCCTCATCATATAAGTCAACAACCAATTGTCACGGGAGCTAGCTCATCAAGAGTGAGTAAAATTTTGCATAGTCACTTGAAAATTTTTAAACTCGCGCTATTAAACATATTCCAGTGTTCAATTATAATAAAATTGTCTTTTTTTAACCTTCTAGAGGGCGCATAGAGTTTCAAATAGTATGGGACACTTTTTTAGTCTTATTCAACACTAAAACCAGAAAAAAAAAATTAGTTCGTATTCATTAAATTCCTTCTATTAGCTCATATTTTCCTAATATATATATCTTGTATAAATTTTCAATCTTTAATAAAATACGTTTCTACTCATCTAATCGAGTTCAAATACACTTTTTTTTTAACATAGTGGATGACAGTTGATGTTAATGCAATATTTTCAAATATTTATTCAATAATTAAATTTAAAAATTTATAGGGTCTAGCCAACGGGGACCTTAAAGGGTTCTTGATACTCTCCAACATTAAAAAAATCTCTTCTTCAAATGGCTCCAATAAAACAACAGTAAAATGTAAAACCTATAGACTAAAAAACATAAAACACAAATAGTAATAATAATAATAAAAACACTAGTGGATATATATTTAGACAAGTGTTATAACATAAACTGTCTCATGAGGAACTTTGCTCCGCACTAAAAACTTGCACAAGAGGGCACTTACAGACCAAACCTCAGCAATCTGAGCGCTCATGGTTATTTATTAAGCCTCTAAATTCCCAATAAGGCTTCAAAGAAAAAATAAACAAAAAAAGGTTAGACCATTTCCTAGAATGCAGAGTGTGAAGTACGAAGCTGGAAACATACTGCTGGTAACTGGAATGAGTTTTTTCACAAATAATATTACCAAGCGGAAGTAAACTCCACATGCCCCCCGGTCATAGGTTAGAGACAAGTTGTAAGCAATCATCAGAATGCAAAAATGAACTGTATAAAATACTTGGAAAAAGTATCAATTTAACCTCCAAAAATTTAGCTTTTAAAATTTATTAAGGCTCATAAATAACTAATATTGATAATTTGAAAACCTGGCTGTTGTTTTGAATTAGTTTACTAATTTTATTATTTTTAAACAATAAAATTTCTAGCCTAAAAATATTGTTTTTGAAACAACTTTTAGTTTTGAAAATATAAAAAATGGAAATTTGAGTGGAAAATGTTTTTGTCATTATTACAAATTATTTATTGACATTATTTTTAAAAAAAAATTGTTTTTACTATTAGTAAACTTCTTTTAATCCTAATATGTTTTTAACATTGATTAACAATAAAATTTGTTTATCGCTTTCGTTTTGAAGTATTCCATAGTCAACTCAAGTTTTTACAAAGTATTTAGAATACTAATAACTTTTTCTTACAAAAAGTGTTTTTTTTTCCGTTAAATATGTGATTTTCTAAAAAAGGATTTGCTTTTTTGTAATCCATTATCAATACTTGTATAAAAAAACAAATCGTTTAAATAAACTAACTTTGCAACAAATCTAAATAACCATAACAAACATTTTAGTGATAGTAATTTATTTTTTAAATTATGACAGTCATAAAAATATACTTTAATATAAGATGTTCCATTAGATATAAATTAATTCAAGAATTTTTAATTATTCTGGTGATTAAATCCTAGAATGAGATATAGGGCTGAACTGTTACTACTTAGCACTTCCAGGTCTATAAGGACTGTTTTATCTTCAAGGGTAGAAAAGAATTAACAATAGAGTGGTTAAAATTGTAGGTCATTGTCCCAGAAGAAAGCATTAACATTTTCACTGGGTAAATCAACTACAGTCCATGATGTCAAAAATGTTTCACTCTAGTGGTAAATTGATATAGTGCCATATGTTGGAAAATAATTTTTATTTCAACTCTATTTTGTTCTGCAATTGTTTTCCAGAGTTTTTGATATCTACTTATCACATGTTTCTAATATGAATTTAGGCTTTGTTTATGTCCATTGTTCGTTGTTTGTTCATATGTTTTGCAGTTCCTTACAGTATGTTTTAATTTTTATAGCTCCATTTTGTGTGTGAATTATGTGGTCACAATTTATGAAAAATATTCTATACAAATACAGCGATTAAAAACTAAGTTGTTTGTTTTCTTTCAGTTCTACAAGCTAATGGAGTAGTAATAAAGAATGCAATATTTCGTTATCTTATGGGTTATGACAGACTACTGAACATCCTTCCTTATTTTATAAGTCAGTCCTATTTCACTTATTGACAGTCAGTTTTGTTATTCTGTATGAAGTAGATACTATTTGCTTTAGTTGTTTTATACTGTCAAATACAAATGTAAACGTGTGTTTAGAACACAATTTCTTCATTTCAAGTAATAAAACCTCCTTTTATACCTCTATATGTGTATAGAATTGGTTTTATAAAATGCAGTTGTATAATAGAAAAGACCCTAATATCTACATTATGACGTGCAATAAACTTCTTTTATTAAATAATACTAATATAATTTCAGTAAGTGAAAAGGAACTTTTGTGAAATAATTTTGTTAAAAAGTCATAAAAAAATGTATGATTTTTTAAATCTAGGATGATGTCTGATATAGTAATGAAACTGATAAATAGAAAACATAATATTTAAAAAAATCAACACACACACACACATATATATATATATATATATATATATATATATATATATATATATATATATATATATATATCGTGATTTTTCACGTCCATTATTTTTCCGCTGCACTGACTTTATGAAGTTATTATTTTTAATTGTAAACAATTTTTTTCATCACTAATTGCAATAATTTTACCTTATATGATGAGGCACCTTTCGGTCACTTGACCGAATCACTGAATTAATTTTCTATATTTTTTCTAGTATGGTTGTTCGGTCCATGATGTTGGTATTTCTTGATGTCGTACGTTTTCCTTCTTGAGCCGCGTGTATAATGTTTTTGAATAGTACGTCATCTGCATATGTTGTCTGTAGGTTCATTAAATTGTTGTGTATGTTTTTATAAATGTGGTATTTTTCTAGTGAGTTTAGTTCTATTGGGCTCATATTTATTTCAAGTATGGTTAGGTTATTTTTGTAATTGGTTATTTCATGTTTATGTGATATTAGGTGTGCTGCTACAGTTGATGCTTTTATATTTTTATTTTTGAATGCTCTGTATTGTTCTTCAAATCCTATTTTAAATAATCTGGTTGTTTTTCCTATGTAAAATGTGTTGCAGTCGTTACATGCAATTTTGTAGATTCCAGATAGGTTATGTTTTTCTGTATTTGTTTTGTGGTTTGTGTTATTAAGATATTTTATTATTTTGTTGTTTGGTTTGTATGTTGGAGTGTAGTGTTTTTTGTTGTATATATTTGTTAATTTTTCTATTTTGTTATTGGTGTATTTATATTTTAGGTAGATTTTTTTATTATTATTTTTGTGTTCAGGTTGTAGTGTTTTGTTGAGTGTTGAGGTTAGGTTTTTTAAAATTTATTGTATATTTTTTTATAAGGTGTTTGTTGTATCCATTTTATATTTAATTTTTGTTTGTTATCTTGTGTGTATTTTATTGCTTTATTTATGATATTACTCTAAGTGTTAATTTTGTGTGTCCAGCGATGGTTAGATTTGTAGTGTATTGTGGTGTTATTGGAAGTAGGTTTTCTGTGTACTGTAGTTTCTATTTTATTATTGTTTATATTTAATGTAATGTCAAGATAGTTAATTGTTCTGTTTGTTTCTGTTTCAAAGGTGAATTGTATATGTTCGTTGTATGTATTGAATTTGTTTAGTATATGATGTGTTCATTGTGAATGGTAGGTTGGTATATTACAAGTATATCGTCTACGTATCTTGTCCATAGTAATATATTATGTGTGTTTAGTATAAGTTTAATTATTATTTGTTCAAAGTGTTGTAGATATATTTCTGACATGACTGATATTGGTGATCCCATACGGAGTCCAGTTGTTTGTTTATAGTATTTATCGTTAAATTGGAACTAATATTGGTTACATATAGGTTTGGTTAGTGTAATGGTACTCTTTATTGTGTTTTTGTAATGTTATCTAATTCTTCATTTAATTTTTGTTTGTTATCTTGTGTGTATTTTATTGGTTTATTTTAAAAAATTATCCAAAAATACAACAAAAATTGAACAGTTTATAAACAAAAAAGAAGTTATGGAACTCAAAAAACTAATATATAACAACTAAGTACTCATTATTAAAATCTGATAAAACAAACACATCAGTAATAACTGAAAATACCAAATACATCAATTCAATGACAAACCACATAAAAGATAATAAATACGAATAAATCCCAGGCCCAGAATAAAATATAAACTACAGTTATGCCATAACTTATTATTTTTGTGTTGCTGTTTGTTTCTATGTTTTTTATTTTATTAATTAATTCGTATCCATTTTTTATATTGTATGTGTTGTTGATATGTTAAACCTAATAGTTGACACAGAATCTAACATCCATAAAATTACCCACCAAAACACTGAACACATAAGAAGCAACATTAATAATAAAAAAAAACGAAAATAAAACAGTATATAAATAAAAAAGAAATTATAAAACTCAAAGAAAAACTAGAAAACAACAATTACTTAATATTAAAATCAGATAAAACAAACACACCAGTAATAATAGAAAATACCAAATACATCAATACAATGACTAACCACATAAAAGAAAATAATACGAACAAATCCCAGACCCAACTAACAAATACCTTAATACAATAAAAAACCTAATAGTCACACACAGAAATACCCTAAACTATAACACTAAATTAAAATACCACACAAGGCTTTACCCATTCAAACCATGTGCACCAATATTAACAGGCATACCTAAAATCCACAAACCCGACACACCACTTAGACCACTAATACATTTCAAAACAGCACCATCTTATATAATCACAAAAATACTAGACAAAATCATAAGATCTAAAATACATATCAGCAACACATACAATATAAAAAATGGATAAAAATTAATTAATAAAATAAAAAACATAGAAACAAACATCAACACAAAAATAATAAGTTATGACATAACTAACATGTACCCTAGTATCCCAATAGAAGAAACTATAGAAATAATAAAAAACAAACTAATACACAATAACGAAAAAGAAAACACAATAGATAGTACCATTACACTAACTAAACACATATGTAGCCAAAATTATTTCCAATTTAACAATAAATACTATAAACAAACAACTGGACTCCCCATGGGGTAACCCATATCATCAGTCATGTCAGAAGTATATCTAGAACACTTTGAACAAATAATAATTAAACCTATATTAAACACACTAATATATTAATTATATTATATTGTATATAACATATATATATATATATATATATATATATATATATATATATATATATATATATATATTCTTGATATTTTACGTTATCCATTGTTTTTCCGTTGCACTGACTTTATGAAGTTAATATATTACTATTGTAATGGTGGATAAAATTACTTACAATAGTAATATATTAACTTTATATATATATATATATATATATATATATATATATATATATATATATATATTTAGGTTAGTTTTGGTTGGTAAAGTTATTTAGATTTTTTGGACTAGGAGACTGACAGACTTACCTTGGTAAGAGTCCACTCTGTAGTCTTGAAATAGAAACACATAAAAGCACTTAAACAATGAAATATATCATTGTTTAAGTGCTTTTATGTGTTTCTATTTCAAGACTACAGAGTGGACTCTTACCAAGGTAAGTCTGTCAGTCTCCTAGTCCAAAAAATCTATATATATATATATATATATATATATATATATATATATATATATATGTATATATAAAACCTACTTCCAACAACACCACAATACACTATAAATCTAACCACCCCTGGAAACACAAAATTAACACTTATGGTAACATGATAAATAAATCAATAAAATACACACAAGACAAAAAACAAAAATTAAATGAAGAATTTGATAACATTACAAAAATAGCAATAGAAAATGGATAGAACAAACACCTTATAAAAAACATACACAATAAATTTACAAAAAAACCTAAGCTCAACACTACACTACAATCAGAACACAAAAATAATAAAAATAAAAAAATTACCTAATACATAAATACACGAATAACAAAATAGAAAAATTAACAAATATATACAACAAAGAATACTACACTCTAACATACAAACCAAATAACAAAGTAATAAAATATCTTAATAACACAAACCACAAAACAAATACAGAAAAACATAACCTATCAGCAATTTACAAAATTACATGTAACGACTGCAATGCATTTTACATAGGGAAAACAACCAGATCATTTAAAATAAGATTTGAAGAACATTACAGAGCATTCAAAAACAAAAATACAATAGTATCAAATGTTGCAGTACACCTAATATCACATAAACATGAAATAACAAATTATGAAAATAACCTAACCATATTTTAAATAAATAATAACCCAATAGAACTAAACTCACTAGAAAAATACCACATTTATAAAACATACGCAACAATTTAATGAACCTACAGACAACATATGCAGACGACAGAGAAAAATTAATCAGTGATTCGACAATGGTCAAAGGTGCCTCATTACACAAGGTAAAATTATTGCACTTAGTGATGGGAAAAATTATTTACAAGTAATAACAATAATTTCATAAAATCAGTGCAACGGAAAAATAATTTACGTGAAATATCACGATATATATATATATGAAGTTAATATATTACTATTGTAAGTAATTTTATCCACCATTAAGTGCAATGATTTTACCTTGTGTGATGAGGTGTCTTTCGGTCACTTGACCATTGTCGAATCACTGATTACTTTTTCTCAATTTTTCTGGTGTGGATGTTCGGTCCGTGGTGTTAGTACTTGTTGATGTCATACACGTTTCCTCTTGAGTCTCGTGTATAATGTTTTTGAATAGTATGTCTTCTGTATGTGTTGTTTGTAGATTCATTAAATTGTTGTGTATGTTTTTATAAATGTGGTATTTTTCTAGTGAGTTTAGTTCTATTGGGTTATTATTTATTTCAAGTATGGTTAGGTTATTTTCGTAATTTGTTATTTCATGTTTATGTGATATTAGGTGTGCTGCAACATTTGATACTTTTGAATTTTTGTTGTTGAATGCTCTATAATGTTCTTCAAATCTTATTTTAAATGATCTGGTTCAAAATAAGATTTGAAAAACATTATAGAGCATTCAAAACCAAAAATTCAAAAGTATCAAATGTTGCGGCACACCTAATATCACATAAACATGAAATAACAAATTACAAAAATAACCCAATCATACTTAAAATAAATAATAACCCTTGATCTTTCTTGTTGGCTCTTTTTAATGCTACTTGGTCATTTACTATAACAATGATTTAAAAGGAGGATTATCATGAAACTGCTACTTTAGTAATGCATGTGAATTAATTGTTATTCATCTTCAGTCAAATGAAATTACATTTATTTTTATGATTGTATTTAAAATGGTTAGAATTTTTAGTTATTGTCTTAAAATTATGTTTTAAGGTTTTATTCATTATTACTTTTGAGTCCTACAAAATGAAGTGCTTGTGGCAAAACTGAAATTATAAAGAAATAAAATGTAGCAGATATTCTTTGTTTTATCAAATGGAGGAAATATGATCTGATTTTTAAAAAATATTTCTATGTGTTCTTTTTAATTTCAATGAAAATCTATAACTTTATACTAATTAATTAAACCATGTGCTTTTAAATGTATGTTTTTGTCTATTTTAATATATGTTACCAGGTTATGAAGAGTCATATAGAACCACTGAAAGTTGAACCCAGTGTACCCGGAAATGCAGGATGTATTGTTGTCCCAACAGCAAGTCCTCAACCACGTGGCCAGGTCATGCAAGCTGGGTTGCCAGTACCTGCATATGAAGCTTCTTCGGTAAGCATAGCAGTAAACTTCTTTGATAATAATATTCATTGTATTATTATCAACTCCATTAAAAAAATAATAAACAAAAGTGAATTGCCATATTTTTTATGTGTCACACAACCAGATTTTTTATTATATTTAGAAAAAAGTAAATTTAAAACAGATATAATAAAACTTCCAAAAAACTGACATTTCTATTTTGTAAGCACCTCTTTGGTCAACAGTTTTTAATGTTGTAACACAGACAGATAATTTTATATGGCCAGATAAATCTGTTCCTCTCAATAAAGCTTTGTGGACTTTATTAGTCAGTATTTGTTTGGGGAGACTTGCTTCAGCTAAATTATACAGTATACTATTACAGCTGAATGCATGACTGTCCATTAATTCCGACTATCCATTAATCATGCCTATATATTATATTCTTCGTGTGTGTGCTTGCGTGGCATGCATATATAAAGTGGTTAATAGTTGATTATTGATTGGCAGAACTGAATATACTTTATAGGTAATTCATTGCATAACTATTGAGCCCTTAATAGGACTTACTATCAATTCTTTACATAATTTTCAACATTCATTTCGCTGAGTTTATTCAAATCCAAATTTTGTTATTCTTGAAAGTCTATTTTTTAAATTACCGTGTACTCATTAAGTTTCTATAAAATGTCATTTAAAATTTCCCCCCTTTTTTTATAGCATTAACAAAATACTCCTCTATATTGTGTTGATGAATATAAATAAGTAAGTTAAGGTTTTATTGCTAACTAAACTGTTTGTCTTTTTTATTTCAAGTTAATAATTGTAGTTTTATTTTGTATTGATTTTTTTGGCAAAATATACTAAATATTTTAAGCTTTGTACAGACTGCAATTTCAATAGAGAATTTATAATATGCACATAAATTCAATTTATACAACCATATTCTAATATAAAATACAATTCAAGTTAAACAATACTAACACATCAGCCAGTTATCAAACACGTATAGCATCACAGTTACTTGTAGCAGTACATTACATGAATTGTTAAAAAGCTTGTTTAAAAAATAATATTACCATAAAAAGACTAAAAATAGGTTGCTTTTTCTAGAAATTTTATTTTTGTTTTTTTTTTAAAACATAAAATGGGTAAAGTAATAAAGAGACGGAAAAAAATGTTTGAAAATAATTCAATATCAATATTTCTAACATTGAATTTACAACAGCTGCCTTTGAACTGTGTGACATATTTAATTAAGCAGCAAATTTATGCATCTTTGAATACCTTATTTATTTTTGCACTAGGCATACATCTTAAAATAACAATTAACTGGACAAGAAATAATGATAATATGTAATGAAAGACACTGTTTAATCTCAAAAGGGACAGTTGCTTTACTATTGGTGCAATCATATCAGAGGAACAGATCCATCATGTTAACACTTTCCTTATCACAAAGCATTATGGTGTTAGAAAAGTATGCAGGATTATGAGGTTGAAGAGTGAAAAGCAAAGAGGTGCTAGGTGCAAGTTAAAAAGAGACTTCTGAATTGTTTCTAATAGGAAAGGTAGTTTTTTCTTGAGATGGTAGTGACATGTGATAATAAATGAGTGGATTATTACATTTAAGAATCAAAAGTGGTAACAAAAAGGTAAAGAGCAAACAACTACATAATCAACATACAAATCAGTACACCTTCATACAATTATTAAAGTCAGTATATGTTGTCTGAAGGAACTAAATTATAGTGTCCAAAATTTGTGTTATCTTTCAACATCAGGTTTCACACATTGATTCTGAGAAAAGATAGACTGTAGAAAATGCTTTGGGAAAAGCTTACTCCTTCTTACAAACCAGATTCGTCACGCTGAGATTAGGGTTTTGTTTGCACACCTAGAAAGGGTAGAGACAATACAAAAATAATTAAAAGTCGAGAATTAATTGAACAATTGACAGTTCAACTTCAAAATTCCTTTAAAAACAGAGCCATAAAATTGCTCAAGGTAGAGAAATGTTTAGAGTATATTTTACTTTAGTCTTCTGACCATATTTAAACAAAATACCTCTATTTAGGATCAATAAGTGTATATTAAAAAGTTAGGATTACCTAACAAATTCACAAACATATATCAGATATTTTATTTTTTTTTAGGTGAAGTATGGTTGACTTGATTAGTTCTTGAATACTTGAATACTTAAAAAAAAAAACATTTATCCAGAGTTCTTTAAGAGTAAGAATTTTTTTCTGTGCCAACAACATTTTTGAGTGTAGAAATAAATTCAAGTGTTTCTATAAAACAACAAGAAGGTCAACTAACTGCGATTCATTTGTATGTCCAGGGCTTGTACTCATAGAGGCAAACATATTTAATGAATTTGTAATATTTATTTAATCGTTTAATTAAGTTGGACAAATAAATTTTAATATTTTATGTTTGTTTTTTTATTAATTTTTCTATTGAAAGGAACAGGTTTGGTTTTTAGGTGTAGAAATTTATGTAGTGGTCGTCAAAGTTTTGTAAGCATATAGGAGAAGTGAGTGGGGGAATATGGCCAGCCATGTAAGGGATGACTCACATTTGATGCATGCCTATGCACACGCAACCATTGGGTTCTACTCCAGCTGTTGTAAAGACTGGATCGTATCTATATTACTGTCGGCTAATTTATGGTCTGTTGGCATTAGCGAAAAGCCCCCAAGGAAACGTCAATCCTTAAACCATGTTGGGGGTCGCTTTTTTCAGTTAAAAAAAAAAAATTTAATCCTATAATCTTAAAATTTTTTGCAAAGTTTCATAACTGAAATTAATTTTAATTCCGGATATTCAAGCTTTAAAATTTGTTCAACACATTCTTTAATGTTGGGACCATATGATGAATTGTATGAATATTAAGAACTATTTTTTGTAGAGCACAGTTTCTAAAATCATTGATGTTACTTTTTAAAATTTTTCTTGAACGAATTTTACCTGGTGTACTGGATATTTTACTTTTCCTTCGTAATAATTTCCTTAATGAATGAATAGTTATTCAACAAATGTTTTCCACTTGATCTCGAATTACTGGGCAAGACATGTCTGGATTTTCAGAACATATGTTTTTAAATACTTTCATAATAATGGATTCAGTTTGGCTTTTGAGCCCCTCTCCTTTGCTGAACGGAATTGTTGTCTTCGGCTTGTGGCATTTTTAGTATCAAAGAAATACATTTTTAGTCGATACACTAATAACTGTCACACCTGCTAAAACTATAATGGAATTATTTGCTGTGCTGTGCATTCCAGTGTGTCAGCTGTCAAAACCCCCTCCACTCACCCCACCACTATTTCTCCCCCCATCGTATCTAAACCAAATCCTTATACTGATTTACACTAACAAAACTTTGGCGGCCTGTACTAAATATATAACTAGCCCTCGCATCTATATGTATTATCCTAAACTGTTAAATTGATTATATTGAGAAGGTATGTATAATTGTCAATCTTGTCAACTCATATTGATATTACAATAGTATGTATTACATCATCTAGATAAATATATTATGTTTAAAAATATATTAAAATTACTTCCTCATTCAAAATTTGTTGACCAGCTTAGGTTGTGACGTTGTAATACAATTTTCAATTGAAAATTATTGTCCTATTTTATTTATATATTAAAAATTTCAATCTAAAAATATGGTTTAGCTTTGCCTATACTAACAGTTTAGTTTTAATTTATACAAAATGTTTCAGAATTACTTATTTAATTCTCATAATGTGGAATAAATGCAGATCATTATTCTTCTGCCGATGAAGTATGTGAAAATAATTGTTAGTGTAATAACGAGGTATTTATTTTTTCGTTCCTACGTAATCGATTTTAGAAAAAGAAATTATACCGTCCGATGTAGAAATTCATCAGGAATACGAACAAAATTATAAAAACTTGGGCTCACGCCCCAAAATGTAAAAATGTTGAAAATAAAAATCCTCCTATTAGTTCATGTAAAACGTTACTAATTCAACGTTTTGGGTTTATTTTTTGACATTGTAATTCGCAAAATGCTTTAAAATGTAATTAAACTTGATTTTGATTCCCAAAAATTACAAATTTTGAAAAAAAAATTTAATAAAGCACTATTAGCACCACATTTAATAAACAAACCTTATAGAATTATAAAACTCACACACATCTTGGTTTTCTTTTCAAGTCATATAATATTATTTTGCGATAGTAAGTCACAAAATAACTCAAAAGGTCGAAACAAACACTTACAGATACTATTCCACACACAAAACAAAAAATTTTGCATTGAATATCTGTTCACCTTTTATTTCAAACGGCCTAAAAACGATAGAACTTACCGCGCAAAGCATGATCAAATTATATGTTAATTTTCCTTCTTCAAAATTTGTAATTTTTTGGGAGTAAACAGGAAGTTTATAATTACATTTTGAGGTATTTTGCGAGTTACGATATCAAAATAAATTTAGCCGAAACATTGAATTAGTAACGATTTACGTGTACTGCAGAAAGAGGAGAACGTAAATGTATTTTTTTTTGCTAAAATCATTACGTGGGAACGGGATATAAATACCAATAACGAATAAATCTCATATATTTTTTACTGTCACAATAAATCCATCGAGTTTTTGTACTTTTTTTAAGTGTAATAAATGTTGAGGTTTATATAAGAAAAGCTATTTAGTTGATTTTTTTTACTATTCATTTCTTAGTTGTTACCCATTTTTTATTTTAATTGATATCATATTGCAGATTAATAAAAACTACCTTGTTACTGAAAGTTTATATATATATATATATATATATATATATATATATATATTCAGTTTAATATTATTAAGCTAAATTTGGAAATTCTGAGACATAGTGTATAAAGTAGCTGTGTTTGTGAATGGTTATGGTAATGGGTTGGTAATGGGAATGGTTTGGACAGCATGGGGTGGTGGCTGAGTTGCTTCCGAACCCACAATGGCCTCGACAGAGTCCCCCGCCTGCTCACCAGCATCCTGTTCATCAGAAACAACAGGTATCGTTTCAAAACCATTATTTTAGTGTAGACTTTCGATCATTTATTTTTGTAAGCGTAGTCTTGCTGTTCAAGCTTGGCTGATCCTTCTTCAACCATTTTTATGAGCAGTTTCAAAATGTATTCTGTAGCATACGATATTGTAACGTTATTAAAGCATTTATGGTTGCTATTATATTGAATGATTCTTTTTCTATTGGGAATTATAGAATAATTTTTGTTTAATAGTTGGGCATTTTTCTTAATTAAAAACACTATTACACAAACCCCAAGAGCAGATCTTTCTTATAGTTGGAATGTTAATTATAATTACCTTTATTAGACTTGAGGGATTATACCTTAACCAGAGAGGATTTAATGATTCATGGTTATCATATTTATACATAAAAAAGTGTTGTATAACAGCTGGAGGGTAAATATTGTCCGAAGCAATACATAAACCTAATCACAAATGGTCTAAACAAAAGAATGACTGGGTGTATGATGTTACAGCCATAAATACAGATAGGCAATAACTTAAATCCACTGCTAGTTACAATGTCATGTCTTTTTGACAACTCTTAAATATAATACAAAGTCCTTTCACCCCCAGCTTTAACCCTTTATTATTAAAAAGTTGTGAGTAATTGTACTCTACATACGGAGTCACTTCAAGTAAAAAACAGATAAATATTAACACGATGTATTTTCATTACATGTTATCTGGCATTCAAGACTGGCTGCTATACTGTTTGTATGACAAGGCTTTTATTAGTGAGAGTTGACTATATTACCACAGTATATAATCTTGCTGTTGATGTTTTTTCAAACTAGTAACTACTATAACATGAATAAATAAAACCTCTATACCACAAATGACTTTTTCCTTTATTTAAAAACTTATGTACATTTCGATTGCATAGCAATCATCCTCAGAGGTAATTTACAATAAAAATACATTGAAGCGATATTTTTCATCAAATATATCACCGGTAACTACTTCACCATGCCCCTTTTACATTTCCAACCAATCACGTTGCAGTAAATCTCCCCCACTAAAATCAAGTATTGCAGGTCACATCGTAAACACCAAACATTCTTTAGAAATAAATAATCTTAAATTAGTAAAAAATTGTAAATCAAAAGGTCTATTGAATAGTTTTGAAGTTTAGAGACTGGGGGGGGATTTATTGCAACGTGATTGGTTGGAAATGTAAATAGGGACGTGGCAAAGTAGTTACCTGTGTATATATTTGATGAAAAACGTCGCTTCAATGTATTTTTATTGTAAATTACCTCTGAGGATGGTTGCTATGCAATTGAAATGTACATAAGGTTTTAAATAAAGGAAAAAGTCATTTATGGTATAGAGGTTTATTTTTTATGTTAAACATTATCCCACAGTTGTTTTATAGAGTTATAGTAACTACTATCAAAAATAAAATATAAACAGTAATAAATGATATATTTATTATATATATATATATATATATATATATATATATATATATATATATTAGATTTTTTTGGACTAGGAGACGGACAGACTTACCTTGGTAAGAGTCTACTCTGTAGTCTTGAAATAGAAACACAAAAAAGCACTTAACCAGTGATATATTTCAACCACACAGTGGTCATTGTCAATCATAGAAAAAACAAAAACAAAATTTTTTAAATTTTTTAAATTTCATTCTCTCATATTTCTTTTTGCGTTTTCTCTTTGATTGACAAAGACCACTGTGTGGTTGAAATATATCATTGGTTAAGTGCTTTTATGTGTTTCTATTTCAAGACTACAGAGTGGACTCTTACCAAGTTAAGTCTGTCAGTCTCCTAGTCCAAAAAATCTAAATAATCTTTACCAACAAAAACTAACCTAAATATATATATATATATATATATATATATATATATATATATATATATATATATATATATATATATTTATAGTTTAGTTCTAGTAAAGTTTCAAGCTTATTTAGGAATTTTTGGACTAGATAGGAGACTGACAGACTTACCTAATCGCAATAGTCCAAAACTGCAATCTCTTAGAAATAAACACATATAAAAACTTAACACACTATTGAAATATTTTGATAAAAAATGATCTTCATCAGTCAAGAAAGAGAAAAACAAAAAACTGAATTGAACCACAGATGTGTATAAATATCCAAATGTCACAGATTTATAGTTTGATATAGTGCTATATGTGATTTGTGTAAATATTGTTATATGTGATTTGTGTAAATATTAATTACTTGAAACTAGATATTAATAGTCTATCAGAAGTAAAGTAAATGGAGTTGTTAAAAATGATATAAGTTTGGGAGGATG